>CM038679.1:530543614-531040389 GCA_021605205.1 Aegilops longissima | reverse complement strand
AACATTTTGATATATTACACGCAAAAATGGAGCTACGATGAAAGAGTTATGATGCGTCGAAAAATGTCACAAAATATTAACGGAAGAAAAAACTTAGAAGAAATATGAGGGGGGAAGAAGGTCAACGGGAGAGATCGAGATCCGATCGGGATCCGGTCGAGGGCGGCGAGCGGGCGCGGCTCCTCCGGTGGCTGGAGCTGCGGCTCACCGGAGAGGAGGCGGGCTGGGCAGGGCGCCGCCGGGAGGGAGAGGAGGCGGCCGGGCGACGGCGGCGGGCTGGCGCGATCCGCAGGCAGGAGGCGGCGGCGGCGCCGGCGCGCGGCGGCCGGGCGAGATCCAAGGGCAGGAGGCGGCGGGCGGCGCTGGCGGTGGCTGCCGGGCGAGATCTGGCAGGCAGGCGGCGGCGGCGGCGCGGGCGGCGGCGGCCGGGCGCAGGCGGAGGCGGAGGCTGGGTCGGCCTGCGCGGCCCGGGCGGGCTGGCTGGGCTCGCGCACTGGGCGGCGGCGGGATAGGTGGCGCGCCCTGATTGGTCGAGGGCGGCGGCGCTGGTGGGGCGGACGAAACCGGGCGGGCGCAGACGCTTGGTTCCGCGCGAGGTAGGGGAAGGCTAGGGTTAGACCTTAGATTGGAATGGGGTTTGCTTAAATAGGCATAGAGGGAGCTAGGAGAGTCCAAATGAGGTGTAGTTACCACACGATCGTGATCGAACGACGAAGAGCATGGAAGTGACTTAGATGGGTTATTGGAGTATTTTGGAGGGTGTTGGGCTGCAACTTAAAAGAGGCCTTTATGAGTGCGGTTAACCGCTGAGTACCAAACGAGCTCCAAATGACCAAACTTGACCGTGGTCTACGGGTGGTATACCAAGGCCACTAGACAAACCTCGTCCATTCCGAGAAGGTTTAGTACCCGCACACGAAAAACGTAAAGGGCCGCCGGGAAGATAGGAGTGCCGATTGCAAAACGGACAACGGAAAAATGCTCGAATCATGAGACGAACACGTATGCAAATGCGATGCACATGATGACATGATATAAAATGCATGACATGGACAAAATGCAAAATGAGGAAAAACACAACCACGGAGGGAATATCATATCACAATGCCGAAATGGCAAGAGTTGAGTTACAAATATGGAAAGTTACTCCGGGTGTTACAGCCTAATCTTGTCACGTAGCCCCTCACTCCTTGGTCCCGCCCCGATTCCTGGCCGGGCTAACGGCGGCCGAGGTATGCGCTGGGGCCGGGCTCTACCGGGCGAGAACATAAGCAAGTAGGGAAGCGCAAATTTCAAGGAATTCAAAAGCAAATATTACAAATCCACACCGTTATCGCAATACCAAATGTAAGTTTAAACGCCCCGAGGCATGATACATGCAGGAATTAAAAGCAGGACAGAGCCACAACGGAGTCACTTGTCGGCGGGGAGCAGCTGGAGTGGGTTTGCTCGTGGAGCAGCAGGGTCGGCAGCGCCGCTCGACTTGGTGTCAAGGTCCAAACTTCCCCAACAGAGCCTCCGCGACCTTCACAGCCTCGGCAGCGGCAATCGCATGCTCGCCGGCTGGCTCCAGCAGTTGTCCAGTCGACGCTGGGATCAAGGTAGATGTGGGTGAGGACCAAGGCTGGCCTGCAGAAGACAAGACACGGGCCGCCTCGCCGTGGGGCCAAGGCCAAGGGAGACATCTTCAAGAGCGCCAACCAGAAGGGAAGCAGCCATGGACCATCTCGCGCCGCCAGCGGACTCTCCAGCCGCTGTCGAAAGCTGCCTTCAGCAAAGAGCGAGCCTTCACCTCCATATCCATGAAGGCCACGCGATCTTCTCGAAGAACCCGCGCTTTGTCGCCCAGCCTCGACCTTCCTCGCCCCAGCTCCTACTCCAAAGACGCCTAGGCGGTCATGGGCGCTTCTTGAGCCTGGCCTTCCGGTCCTTGACGGGCCATGATCCTTCACGCTTTCCTCCTGCTGCCGGGCGGAGGCGGGCCTCCTCAAGCAAGTTGGTTCTGCAGCCCCTTCACCGCTTCTCCAGCCGCCTCACGGCGACCTTGGATGCTAGCTGCCTCCCCTGTGGCAGCATCGCTGGCAATCTTCACCACGGACAGCCTCGCTTCTCCTCGTCGCAGTCAGCCGAGGCTTGGACCAGCGCCACCGAATCGGCGCCGAGCTAATCCAGCCAGCCAGCTCCAAACGCCCAGCCATCGACGGAGTCGGCGCCAAGATCCTGCCGCAGCGGTCCAGTCCGCAACGCGCGATCCAACAATATTCGGAGGAGCAGCGGTCGGTGGAGTAGGAGGAGAAGATGGCTGTGTGACCATCGCGCTCGAAGCGGAACCAGCGGGCGCCACGGCGACAAAGGGAGGCAGCGCCAAGCAAGGGCACCTCGGGAGTCGCCTGGGTCAAGGGGGCTGAGTCGCCTGCTGGCTCACTGCCTCGCGAGGATGATCGGGCAGGAGAGGCCCTTGTCTTGCCATCACCTTCCTTCGCGGGCAGAGGCGCTGCCCAGATGAAGCCTCAGGAGCTCCCTTCAGCTTCTTTCGCCACAGCGCCACCCTAGCCAAGAGATACAGATATCAAGCCTCAGCGACAAAGTAAGGAATAAAACAAGAATCAAGCACTTACTGGTCATTGCTCGCGAGCTCGAGCAACCTCCGACCATACTTGAAGCCCGAGAGCTGGCTGCAGGATCAGCTTCAAGGCCCGGAGCAGAGCATGCTGTCTCATGATCGCCTCGGCCGGGCGGACCCGCGGGGAACCAGCCCAATCCGGTCCTTCTTCGGGATCAGGGGCAGGCTTCTGCCTCCCTCCCCATCCTCATCCTCATCGTCGTCACTTTGGGGGAGGCGGAGAGTGCGGGACCTGCGCCGAAGGGGACGAGCCCTTGACTCTGCCCCCGAATCAACCCCCTCTCCCGGCTCTCTTTCCTCCACCTCTTCGCTGGAGTCGGCAGAGGACACGTCAACCAGGTCCTCCGGAGCCTCCACGGGCACGGGCCCATCCCCATTGAAGACAGGCATGGGCCCCACTACCCGCCTCCCAATCCTCGCTCAAGGAACAAGGCATGGGGGCGCCCAGCCTCGCCACATCACCCCCAACCAAGGACCGGAGGACTCACGCCAGATCCTCGCCGCCAGACCACGGGCTCGGTGAGGCCTCCACATCGGAAGCGTAGCATCGACGAAGCAGAGCCATTGATGCTCCAGAACTCCCTCAAGCAGCGACAAGACCGTCAGCTTCGACGCCGCCATGTTGGCCGGCTTCAGATTCAAGGCCCATCTTCTCCAAAGACCAGCTTCACATGGGGTCCAAGCTCCACTGGACCAGCTCGTCGGAGTTTTGGGTGCTCCCTGGGCAGGTGTAACGCCTGGATTCGGCGCGCCTGTGTGTCCGCCATTATTCGCTGTCGCTGCCATGTCATGTGCTTGCGTGTCTCTTTGCCATGTCATCATCTGCATTTTTATCATGTCATCATGTGCATTTCATTTTGCATACGTGTTCGCCTCATGCATCCGAGCATTTTCCCCGCTGTCCGCTTTTCCAATTCGCACTCCTATGTCTCCCGCCGCCTTTTGCCTCTTTTCGTAGCGGGTGTTAAACTTTCTCAAATGGCCCGAGGTTTGCCAAGCAGCCTTGGTATAGCACCGTAGACCGCCTGTCAAGTTTCGTGCCATTTGAGGTCGTTTGATACTCCAACGGTTAACCGGTAACCGCAAAAGCCCCCTTCTTTGCAGCCCAACACCCTTCCAAAGTGGCCAAAGCCCAGCAAACTCCCTCCATGCTCTCGGTCGCTCGATCACGATCAAGGCCAAAAACCACACCCCATTTGACTCTCCTAGCTCCCTCTACCTATAAATATGCCCTCTCCCCGAAATTCACACAAAACCTCAAACCCCTAATTTTTCCTCCACATGGCTGCTGACGCTGGTCTGCACCACTGGACACGTCCGCGCTGCCGCCAAGGTTAATCCGCACACCACGCGGCTCAAGGCTGCCCGGCCATGCCTGCAGCGGGCCTCGGCTTGCGTCCCGCCTGCCATCCGCCTCGCCCTGCCGCTCGCCCTGCGCCTCCGCTGCCGGCCGCCGCCGCACGCCGCTTCACAGCCTGCTTCGCCGCCTGCCCGTTCGGCCGCCATGGCGCGCCCGCCCGCCGCCCGGCGCTCGCTGCCCTTCGGCCGGCGCCGGCGCCACGGAGCTTCGCTGGAGCTCGGAGCCGCAGCCTCCGCCACCGGGCGCCTGCCTCCTCGCCGGAACTGCCTCGCTGGCGCCTGCTCCGCCGCCGCCATCGCTGAGCCGCCTCCACTCGCTGGAGTTGGGGTGGATCAGATCCACCGTCCCGGGAACCAAACGCCCGGATCCGTCCCCGATCCACTCCATCCTGCCTCCTCCCTCGCTTCGCTGAGGGTAAAATCCACTAAGTCCCGGATTTTCGTTATTTTCGTGCCATGTTCGTCATGCCGTATCTCTGCATCCGTAGCTCCGTTTCGTGCGTGTAATATGTCTAATTGTTCGCCTCGACGAGTACATCATTTCCTCTCATTGCATAATTTTCATTTGAGCTCATCTTGATGCCCGAAATGCTGTTAGAAGAGGGCTATGTGATGTTAGTTTCAGATTCTTATCAGAACATGCACTTTTGTCATTTTTGGCATGATTGATGTGTGCACCCTATGAACTTGAGTCCTACATGTGTTTTGTACTATGCCATGCCATATTTACAGGGGTGTATGCGATGTATTTTTGTGATCTCTGTGGTGACTAGCACAAGCATGCAAACTAGGCTTCATGATGTTGCTGATTTCACCCTGCTTTGGCTGATATTTTTATGCCATGTAAACTTGATGCTACCGAGAGATCCATACTTATTTTGAGATACTTCAGTAAGGATGTTTTGAACATATGGTTATTATCTAACCATCCATGCCCTTGTTTGCAATTATGGAGTGCCATAGCTTGAGTCAATCGAGCTCTACTTTTGCTATAAAATGTTTCCTGGCAGGTTGTTTACATGTTATTCAATTTTGCCAAGGTTTTTGTAGTTGATCCGTGTATGCTATGATGTTGTTCTTGCCATGTACAGCTTCTATGCCATGTCTTCTTACTGTTGGTTGCCTTGCCATGCCATGTAATGCTTTCTGGTGAGTGGTTCAAGCTCACCAACATGCCTACTTATTGTTTTTCCTGCCATGTATGAATCTGTAATATAACTTTCCATGTTTACATGGGTGCCATCATATTTTCTGTGCCCTTTTGGCTCATGGTCACTAAAGGACTTTTGTTATATGAAATTAGTAGATTCATGCCATGCCTTTGTTTGCCATGATAAGTTCCTGTAACATGTTGTTTGATAGCTCTAAACATTGCAACCTGATGTTATTTTTCTGCAAAGTCTGAAACTGTTATTATTTGCAATCTTGCCCTGTGTGTTTGAGCATGTTCTAGTGATTTCTGGAGATAGCTCAGTGTTCATGTTTTGTAATTCCTTACCTGTACATCACGTCCATGCCTTTTTTTATCATGTTAAGATTCTGTAGCATGTTGTTGTTTTGCATGTTTTGGACAGATTGTTGCTATAACTTGTATAGTGTATGTGTTGAACCGTTGCTCCGTTTTGAGTGTGCTCTATATGAAACTTGCTTGATTTTGCATGTAGTTTCATATTATCATGTTGCATCCTTGTTTTGATGTGTTTTCTTGATGTTTGTATGCATTTTGCATCAATGCCATGTTTAACTTGTTTTGCTCATATCTTCTAGGCCGTAGCTCCGAATTAAATGAACTTTATATGTAACTTGACTAGAATTTCGTGTAGATCATCTTGGTGCATCTTAACTTGCTGTTTAACAACTTGAACATAAGGTTTATTCAGATCTGGACCAATTTCTAAATTTGCATATGAGGACTTACCGGAATTGTTATATGTTGTTCCCGGCCTCATTTAAACTTGCTTTGAAGTGTTGCTCTTGTTTGCATCATCTTTTGCCATGAGTAGCTTCATCTAGGTTTGTCATGCATCATGTTTGTTGTGCATCTTGTCATGTTCATGTGTGGTGTGTTTACCTATGTTGTGTGCTTCTTCTTGTTAGTTCCCGCTTGCTATGCGATCGTGAGGATTCGCTCGCTCACGCTTGGTTCGCTTCATCCGCTCGCCTTCTTCATGGACTCGCTCTTCTTCCTTGCGGATTTCAGGCAAGATGACCGCTACCCTGGATCTCACTACTATCATTGCTATGCTAGTTGTTTCGTTCTATCGCTATGCTGCGCTACCTATCACTTGTTCCTCAAGCCTCCCAAATTGCCATGTCAGCCTCTAACCTTTTGCACCCTTCCTAGCAAACAGTTGTTTGGCTATGTTACCGCTTTGCTCAGCCCCTCTTATAGCGTTGTTAGTTGCAGGTGAAGATGAAGTTTGTTCCTTGTTGGAACATGGAAATGTTGTTCCTTGTTGGAACATGTTTACTTCTTGGGATATCACAATATATATTATTTAATTAATGCATCTATATACTTGGTAAAGGGTGGAAGGCTCGGCCTTATGCCTGGTGTTTTGTTCCACTCTTGCCGCCCTAGTTTCCGTCATATCGGTATTATGTTCCCGGATTTTTGCGTCCCTAACGCGGTCGGGTGATTTATGGGACCCCCTTGACAGTTCGCTTTGAATAAGACTCCTCCAGCAAGGCCCAACCTTGGTTTTACCATTTGCCTCACCTAGCCCTTTTCCCTTGGGAGTCACGCTCTCAAGGGTCATCTTTATTTTACCCCCCCGGACCAGTGCTTCTCCAAGTGCTGGCCCAAACCGAGCGATGTCCGGCGCCCCCTGGGCAATCAGGGTCTATGCCAACCCGACGTCTTGCTCATCCGGTGTGCCCTGAGAACGAGATATGTGCAGCTCCTATCGGGATTTGTCGGCACATCCGGCGGCTTTGCTGGTCTTGTTTTATTGCTGTCGAAATGTCTTGTAGCCGGATTCCGAGACTGATCGGGTCTTCCCGGGAGAAGGAATATCCTTCGTTGATCGCGAGAGCTTATCATGGGCTAAGTTGGGACACCCCGCAGGTATAAAATTTCGAGAGCCGTGCCCGCGGTTATGTGGCGATGGGAATTTGTTAATATCCGTTGTAGTAAACTTGAAGCAAACTCTTCTAAAATACACCAATCGTAGCGAATCGTGAGTGTCTCTTTTCGGGTTGATCGAGAGGAGAACACGGTTCTTGGGTTATGTCCGACGAAGTAGGAGTTCAGGATCACTTCTTGATCATTGCTAGTTGACGACTGCCTTTTGCTGCTCTTCTCGCCTCATTTGCGTATGTTAGCCACCATACATGCTTAGTCGCTGCTGCAACCTCACCACTTTACCCCTTCCTTTCCCTTTAAGCTTTGCTAGTCTTGAAACCCATGGTAATGGGATTGCTTGAGTCCTCGTGGCTCATGACACTACACCAACAGTTGCATGTACAGGTTATGCGATGATCACGACGCGAGAGCGATGTTTGCTTGTGTTGGAGTTCTTCCGCTTCTTCTTCGATCAGGGATAGGTTCCAGTGTCGGCAGCCCGGGATAGCAGGTGGATATTGTTTGAGTTTCGTTTATGTTTCATCCGTAGTCGGATGTTGATCTTGTATGTTGTGTTGTTGTATTCATGTGACATTGTATGTATTGGATGTATCCCACTATTATGTAATGTTGATGTAATGATATCCACCTTGCAAAAGCGCCTTCAAGATGCGCTTCTATCCTTGGTGGGACCTTCGAGTTCCTTTTGGATAGGGTCGATCTTAGGCATGACAAATAGATCAGCCGAGGTGGATGCGCCCAAGATCCACCAAGACCCACTTGCTCCTCAAGCCCTCAATCCGCCTCCCAGTGGTTTGAATGGCGATGGTTCTACCAGATGCGACGAAGCTCACAGACGCTGGAGGCGGAACCACGGGAGGTTCGGAGGGAGAAATAGTGGCGCAGCAAGGCCACCGAGGGCTTCACCCCAACATGGGCCTCACAATAGTAGGCGAAGATTGCCAGAAGAAGGACGGAGTTGGGATGGATGTGCAGAGCTTGAGTGTTGTAGTGACGGAGGACGGAGAAGAAGAACTCAGAAAAGGGAGGCACCAGACCAGCAATGATGGCGCTCACGAAGAACGGGTAGAAGGTACTCCCCCGATCCTCAGGGGCGGAGGAGCCGGCCTTGAACGCCTGTTCCGCTGACGCCTTGCGCCCGCCATCCGGCGCACTGAGGCAAGGCTCGCTCGGCTTACACATTTGGCGGGTCCAAGGCAGGAGAGTACCAAGCTCCGGCCGGGGCTTGGCGAGGCGCCATGACAGGCTAGGGCACGCAGGCGGAGTGGATGTGAAGATCTTGGAAGCAGAGAGGAGAGGCGCAAGAAAGGGGATCTGAGCAGCAACTTGAGAAAGTAAAGGAGGCAAGGAAGATGCCGCTCTGTTATCAACTCACGCGGTTGCAGAGGCGCATGCATCCAATCAACCGCCACGCGGCGCCCAAGGCCGCAGGCTGTTAGTGCCCGCAACGCTTCACACTTTCCCTTCGCCTCGCTTTCGCCAAGTTCGGGCGCCAGGCCCGGGGTTACTTGCCGGCGCTCTGGGAACGGGGTCCCCAGACTTGCTCGCTCATGCTGCTCTGCGGCGTGGCTCAAGGAGGCCCAAAGACGGCCCATCTTCATCAACGCAAGCTCAAGACCTCGCGAGGGGCCAGATTGCGGGCGGACGACAAGGAGCTTCTCGTGCACGGCCTCGTCAGGCTGGCTCATGAGGAGGCGGAGAGTTCAAGGCAGGGTACCTCGCGAGGTGCCCATGACGCAAGCCATGACGCACTAAGGGCGCCCGGGCACACAGCCCGCAGAGTGTCGCCCTTTCCTCTTTGGTGCAAAGGGAGCAAGCGCAGCGAGAGCATCAAGCAAAGGCATCCGCTTCGTGCAACAAGACCAAGACCAGCCCAACGGCCGAAGAGAGTCATCATGGAGCCCAAGCAAAGGCCATCGCCAGAGCCTTTGGCAAAGCGAGGACCAACTTTAGTCAGATAAGTGTACCCGCTTGTTCCCTTCAAAATGGTCAATTGTTGGCGCCTTCCCGCCAATATTTGGGAAGAGGCCCAGGCCTTCGCCTATAAATAGGAGTAGCCACCCCAGTAAAACGGGAGGAGGAAGAAAGGGATAGAGATCTGAATCTCATTAAGAAACCAGTAGCTAGAGCGACCGAGCACCACCTAGCAGTTCATCAAGACTCCGCCAAGAAATGCACCCTCCCGAGGCTGTTCTTCCTTGTATTGTTCCTCATCAGCCCAAGAGGCAATCCACCACACCACACACCGGAGTAGGGTATTACACCACAATGGTGGCCCGAACCAGTATAAATCTCGTGTCTCTTGTGCTGTTCCGTTTAGTAGTTTAGGTACCAGCGATTCGGCGAGGTGCGAGACGGTGGAGGGTTGGATTTCCGCGCGCACCCCAGTGTTCGAACCTCAAGGGTCTGCCGGAACCCGAAATCCGACATATAGGGAATAGATATACGTGGTTACAAAATGAAATCCGACATATAGGGTCTGCCGGAGTCCCGGATGAGATCCCGGACGTCACGAGGAGTTCCAGAATGGTCCGGAGGTAAAGATTTATATATGGGAAGTCCTATTTTGGCCACCGGAAAATGTTCGGGATTTTTCGGTATTATACCGAAAGGTTCTAGAAGGTTCCAGAGTGGGGCCCACCTGCATGGGGGGACCCACATGAACGTGGGTAGTGGGGGCAAGGCCCCACACCCCTGGTCAAGGCGCACCAAGATCCCCCTTAGAAGGAATAAGATCATATCCCAAGGGATAAGATCAAGATCCCTAAAAGGGGGGATAACAATCGGTGGGGAAGGAAATGATGGGATTTCTTTCCTCCCACCTTGCTAACGCCCCAATGGACTTGGAGGGCAAGAAACCAGCCCCTCCACCCCTATATATAGTGGGAGGCGCATGTGAGCTTCACCCCAAGTTCTCGGCGCAGCCCTTCCCTCTCCCAAGTCCTCCTCCTCTCTCATGGTGCTTGGTGAAGCCCTCGCAGATTGCCACGCCTCCACCACCACCACACCGTCAGGCTGCTGCTGGATGGAGTCTTCCTCAACCTCTCCTCTCTCCTTGCTGGATCAAGGCATGGGAGACGCCACCGAGCTGTACGTGTGTTGAACGCGGAGGTGCCGTCTGCTCGCACTAGGATCTCCGGTGATTTGGATCACGACGAGTACGGCTCCTTCAACCCCGTTCTCTTGAACGCTTCCGCTTAGCGATCTACAAAGGTATGTAGATGCACTCTCCATCCCCTCGTTGCTAGCCTCTCCATAGATAGATCTTGGTGATGCGTAGAAAATTTTGAATTTCTGCACGCTCCCAACAAAGGGCATCATGAGCTAGGTCTATTGCGTAGATTCTTTGCACGAGTAGAACACAAAGTAGTTGTGGGCGTTGATTTTGTTCAATATGCTTACCGTTACTAGTCCAATCTTGTTTCGACGGTATTGTGGGATGAAGCGGCCCGGACCGACCTTACACGCATACTTACGTGAGACAGGTTCCACTGATCGACATGCACTTGGTGCATAAGGTGGCTAGCGGGTGCCGCCTCCCACTTTAGTCGGAACGGATTCGATGAAAAGGGTCCTTATGAAGGGTAAATAGCAATTGGCATATCACATTGTGGTTTTTATGAGGTAAGAAACGTTCTTGCTAGAAACCCATAGCAGCCATAAAACATGCAAACAACAATTAGAGGACGCCTAACTTGTTTTTGCAGGGTATGCTATGTGATGTGATATGGCCAAGAAGAATGTGATGAATGATATGTGATGTATGAGATTGATCATGTTCTTGTAATAGGAATCACGACTTGCATGTCGATGAGTATGACAACGGCAAGAGCCATAGGAGTTGTCTTAATTTATTGTATGACCTGTGTCATTGAACAACGCCATGTAATTACTTTACTTTATTGCTAACCGTAGCCATAGTAGTAGAAGTAATAAGTTGGCTAGACAACTTCATGGAGACACGATGATGGAGATCATGATGATGGAGATCATGGTGTCATGCCGGTGACGATGATGATCATGGAGCCCCGAAGATGGAGATCAAAAGGAGCAAAATGATATTGGCCATATCATGTCACTATTTGATTGCATGTGATGTTTATCATGTTTATGCATCTTATTTGCTTAGAACGACGGTAGTAAATAAGATGATCCTCATTAAAATTTCAAGAAAGTGTTCCCCTAACTGTGCAACGCTATGAAAGTTCGTCGCTTCAAGCACCACGTGATGATCGGGTGTGATAGATTCTTACGCTCACATACAACGGTGTAAGCCAGATTTACACACGCCAAACACTTAGGTTAACTTGACGAGCCTAGCATGTACAGACATGGCCTCGAACACAAGAGACCGAAGGTCGAGCATGAGTCGATGGAGGATACGATCAACATGAAGATGTTCACCGATGATGACTAGTCCGTCTCACGTGATGATCGGACACGCCTAGTTGACTCGGATCATGTAATCACTTAGATGACTAGAGGATGTCTATCTGAGTGGGAGTTCATTAGATGAACTTAATTATCCTGAACATAGTCAAAAAACCTTTGCAAATTATGTCATAGCTCGCGCTTTAGTTCCACTGCTTAGATATGTTCCTAGAGAAAATATAGTTGAAAGTTGATGAGCGATTATGCGATCAGAGAAAGCTTATGTCCTTAATGCACGGCTCAGTGTGCTGAACCCCAAACGTCGTCTGTGGATGTTGCAAACATCGGACATACACGTTTTGATAACTACGTGATAGTTCAGTTAAACGGTTTAGAGTTGAGGCACCAAAGACGATTTCAAACGTCATGAACATATGAGATGTTTCGAGGGCTGAAATTGGGATTTCAGTGCTCGTGCCCATGTCAAGAGGTATAAGACCTCCGACGATTTTCTTAGCCTACAAACTAAGGGAGAAAAGCTCAATCGTTGAGCTTGTGCTCAGATTGTCCGAGTGCAACAATCACTTGAATCGAGGGGAGTTGATCTTCCGATGAGATAGTGATGTTTCTCCAAAGTCATTGCCACCAAGCTACTAGAGCTTCGTGATGAACTATAACATATCAGGATAGATATGATGATCCTTGAAAGTATTCGCGATGTTTGACACCGCGAAAGTAGAAATCAAGAAGGAGCATCAATTGTTGATGGTTAGTGAAACCACTAGTTTCAAGAAGGGCAAGGGCAAGAAGAGATACTTCATGAAACGGCAAATCAGCTGCTGCTCTAGTGAAGAAACCAAAGGTTGAACCCAAACTCGAGACTAAGTGCTTCTCGTAATAAGGGGAACAGCCATCGAGCAGAATTACCCTAGATACTTGGTAGATGAGAAGGCTGGCAAGGTCGATAGAAGTATATTGATATACATTATGTTAATGTGTACTTTACTAGTACTCCTAGTAGCACCAGGGTATTAGATACCGTTCGGTTGCTAAGTGTTAGTAACTCAAATAAAGGCTACGGAATAAACGGAGACTAGCTAAAGGTGAGTCGACGATATGTGTTGAAGTGTTTCCAAGTTTGATGTGATCAAACATCGCACGCCTCCCTCTACCATCAAGATTAGTATTAAACCAGAATACTTGTCATTTGGTGTTTGTGTTGAGCATAGACATGATTGGATTATGTCTATCGCAATACGGTTATTCATTTAAGGAGAATAATGGTTACTCTATTTATTTGAATAATACCTTCAATGGTCTTGCACCTAAAGGAATGGTTTATTGAATCTCGATCATAGTAATACACATTTTCATGCCAAAAGATATAAGATAGTAATGATAGTACCACTTACTTGTGGCAATCGCCATGTAAGTCATATTGGTATAAACGCATGAAGAAGCTCCATGTTGATGGATCTTTGACTCACTCGTTTTGAAAAGTTTGAGACATGCTAACCATGTCTATTGGTGTATACGCATGAAGAAACTCCATGCAGATGGATCGCTTGGACTCACTTGATTTTGAATCACTTGAGATATGCAAATCATACCACATGGGCAAAATGACCTAAAAGCCTCGGTTTCAAGAAGATGGAACAAGATAGCAACTTGTTGGAAGTAACACATTTTGATGTGTGCAGTCCAATGAGTGCTGAGGCATGCAGTGAATATCACTATGTTCTTACTTCACGGATGATTTGAGTAGATACTGAGTGTATTTACTTGATGAAACACAAGTCTGAATTATTGAATGGTTCAAATATTTTCAGAGTGAAGTTGAAGATCATCGTGACAAGAGGATAAAATGTCTATGATATGATCATAGAGATGAGTATCTGAGTTACGAGCTTTGGCACGCAATTAAGACATTGTGGAAATTGTTTCACAATAATACCGCCGAACACCATAGTGTGATGGTGTGTCCAAACATCATAGTTGCACCCTATTAGATATGATGCGTACTATGATGTCTCTTATCGAATTACCACTATCGCTCATGGGTTAGGCATTAGAGACAACCACACTCACTTTAATAGGGCACCACGTAATTCCGCTTGAGACGACACCGCTTGAACTATGGTTTGGAGAAACCTAAATTGTCGCTTAAAAGTTTGGGGCTGCGGCTTATGTGAAAAGTTTCAGGTTGATAAGCTCGAACCCAAAGCGGATAAAATGCATCTTCATAGGACACCCAAAACAGTTGGGTATACCTCCTATCTCAGATCCGAAGCAAAAGGATTGTTTCTAGAATTAGGTCCTTTCTCGAGGAAAAGTTTCTCTCGAAAGAATTGAGGGAGGATGGTGGAGACTTGATGAGGTTATTGAACCATCACTTCAACAAGTGTGTAGCAGGGCACAGTGAAGTTGTTCCTGTGGCGCCTACACCAATTGAAGTAGAAGCTTATGATAGTGATCATGAAGTTTTGGATCAAGTCACTACCATACCTCGAGGGTGACAAGGATGCGCATTACTTCGAGTGGTACAGAATCCTGTCTTGAAGGTCATGTTGCTAGACAACAATGAACCTACGAGCTATGGAGAAGCGATGGTGGGCCCAAATTCGACAAATGGTTAGAAGCCATGAAATCGAGATAGGATCCATGTATCGTAACAAAGCATGGACTTTGGTGGACTTGCCCGATGATCGCAAGCCATTGAGATAAATGGATCTTTAAGAAGAAGATGGACGTGACGGTAATGTCACCGTCTATGAAGCTCGACTTGTGGCGTAAGATTTTTCACAAGTTCAAGGAGTTGACTATGATGAGATTTTCTCATCCGTAGCGATGCTTAAGTCCGTCGGAATCATGTTAGCATTAGCTGCATTTATGAAATCCGCAGATGGATGTCAAAATGAGTTTCCTTACCAGTTTTCGAAGGAAAGGTTGTATGTGATACAATCAGAAAGGTTTTGTCGATCCTAAGGATGCTAAAAGGTATGCTAGCTCCAAATGATCCTTCTAAGGACCGGAGTAAGCATCTCGGAGTTGGAATATGCACTTTGATGAGATGATCAAAGATTTTGGGTTTATACAAAGTTTATGAGAAACTTGTATTTCCAAAGAAGTGAGTGGGAGCACTATAGAATTTCGATGAGTATATGTTGTTGACATATTATTGATCAGAAATGATGTAGAATTTCTGGAAAGCATATAGGGTTATTTGAAAGGTGTTTTTCAATAGAAAAACCTGGATTAAGCTACTTGAACATTGAGCATCAAGATCTATGAGGATAGATCAAAAATGCTAAATGGTACTTTCAAATGAGCACATACCTTGACATGATCTTGAAGGTGTTCAAGATGGATCAGTCAAAGAAGGAGTTCTTGCCTGAGATGTAAGGTACGAAGATAAGACTTAAAGCTCGACAACGGCAGAATAGAGAGAAAGGACAAAGGTCATCCCCTATGCTTCAGACGTAGGCTCTATAGTATGTTGTGCTGTGTACCGCACTGGAAGTGTGCCTTGCCATGAGTCAGTCAAGGGGTACAACAATGATCCAGGAATGGATCATTGGACAGCGGTCAAAATTGTCCTTGGAGTAAATAAAGGACATGTTTCTCGATTATGGAGGTGATAAAGAGTTCGGCGTAAAGGGTTACGTTGATGCAAGCTTTAACACCTATCCGAATGACTCTGAGTAGCAAACCGGATATGTATAGTGGAGCAACCATTTGGAATAGCTCCAAGTAGAGCGTGGAAGCAGCATCTACAATATGACATAGATATTTGTAAAGCACACACGGATCTGAAAGGTTCGCACTCCATTGACTAAAACCTCTCTCACAAGCAAAACATGATCAAACCCCAAACTCATTGAGTCTTAATCACATGATGATGTGAACTAGTTTAGTGACACTAGTAAACTCTTTGGATGTTGGTCGCATGGCAATGTGACCTGTGAGTGTTAATCACATGGCGATGTGAACTAGATTATTGACTCTAGTGCAAGTGGGAGACTGTTGGAAATATGCCCTAGAGGCAATAATAAATTAGTTATTATTATTATTTCCTTGTTCATGATAATCGCTTATTATCCATGCTATAATTGTATTGATAGGAAACTCAGATACATGTGTGGGTACATAGACAACACCATGTCCCTAGTAAGCCTCTAGTTGACTAGCTCGTTGATCAACAGATGGTTACGGTTTCCTGACCATGGACATTGGATGTCGTTGATAATGGGATCACATCATTAGGAGAATGATGTGATGGACAAGACCCAATCCTAAGCCTAGCACAAAGATCGTAGTTCATATGCTAAAGCTTTTCTAATGTCAAGTATCTTTCCTTAGACCATGAGATTGTGCAACTCCGGATACCGAGGAATGCTTTGGGTGTACCAAACGTCACAACGAATCGGGTGGCTATAAAGGTGCACTACGGTATCTCCGAAAGTGTCTGCGGGTTGGCACGAATCGAGATCTGGATTTGTCACTCCGTAAACGGAGAGGTATCTCCGGGCCCACTCGGTAGGACATCATCATAATGTGCACAATGTGACCAAGAGGTTGATCACGGAACGAGTAAAGAGACTTGCCGTAACGAGATTGAACAAGGTATCGGATACCGACGATCAAATCTCGGCAAGTACAATACCGCTAGACAAAGGGAATTGTATACGGATCGATTGAGTCCTTGACATCGTGGTTCATCCGATGAGATCATCATGGAACATGTGGGAGCCAACATGGGTATCCAGATCCCGCTGTTGGTTATTGACAGGAGAACGACGGTCATGTTCTGATGGTTCCCGAACCCGTAGGGTCTACACACTTAAGATTCGATGACGCTAGGGTTATAGGGAATAGATATACGTGGTTACCGAATGTTGTTCGAGTCCCGGATGAGATCCCTGACGTCACGAGGAGTTCTGGAATGGTCCGGAGGTAAAGATTTATATATGGAAGTCCTATTTTGGCCACCGGAAAATGTTCGGATTTTTCGGTATTGTACCGAAGGTTCTAGAAGGTTCCAGAGTGGGGCCCACCTGCATGGGGGACCCACATGAACGCATGTAGTGGGGGCAAGGCCCCACACCCCTGGTCAAGGCGCACCAAAATCCCCCTTAGAAGGAATAAGATCATATCCCGAAGGGATAAGATCAAGATCCCTAAAAAGGGGGATAACAATCGGTGGGGAAGGAAATGATGGGATTTCTTTCCTCCCACCTTTGCGAACGCCCCAATGGACTTGGAGGGCAAGAAACCAGCCCCCTCCACCCCTATATATAGTGGGGAGGCGCATGTGAGCTTCACCCCAAGTTCTGGCGCAGCCCTTCCCCTCTCCCAAGTCCTCCTCCTCTCCCGCGGTGCTCGGCGAAGCCCTACAGGATTGCCACGCTCCTCCACCACCACCACACCATCGTGCTGCTGCTGGTCAAGGCATGGGAGACGTCACCGGGCTGTACGTGTGTTGAACACGGAGGTGCCGTCCGTTCGGCACTAGGATCTCTGGTGATTTGGATCACGACGAGTACGACTCCTTCAACCCCGTTCTCTTGAACGCTTCCGCTTAGCGATCTACAAAGGTATGTAGATGCACTGTCCTTCCCCTCGTTGCTAGTCTCTCCATAGATAGATCTTGGTGATGCGTAGAAAATTTTGAATTTCTGCCACGTTTCCCAACAGCGCCGCGCGCTTTCGGGCGCTGGGAGGGCTTTCGGCGCTTGGCGCTGTCTTCCTCGCCGCCCGCGGCCGCTACCGATCGATTCTTGCTGGATGCGCCTAGCCATGTAGGGAAGCTCGTCGGGCCCTAGCCCGTTCAGCTCTTCTACGGCCGCCTGGGCAGCGCGCAGGTTCTCGAGGGGCGTGGCGTAGACGGGTCGGTCCACGCCCAGCATGTCGGTGATGGCTGCGCCGCGTTTCTTGACAATGCCGAGTCGGCTCGGCCCTTCGGGAGGCGGCGTGCCGAAGGCGGCGCGGTTGACTTCGCGATGGTGGGCCTCGGTGAGGCATCTCAGGGAGGCTATCCTCCGGCCCTCCGCGTGGAGGGCGAGGCGGCGTGCCTCCAGCGCCTCGGCGTCGGCATCAGCCGGGAGAGGAGCGGACAGGTCACGTGGCGCCGCTTGCGGGGCGTCGTGTGCTTTCTCGCCCGAGGGGCCGTCGTGACTGATGACCAGCACCTCGGTGATGGCGCTGCCACAGCTGTCAGCTTGGGGAGTGGGTCGTCGAAGATGACGATGTTGGTGGGGAAGGCGTCGAGCGATGCCGTGTCGGAGTCGACAAGCATCGGGTCGGTGGAGCCTACCGACTCCAAGTCCACAGCGGGCTCGTTGGAGACGTGGAGATGGTCGAGGAGGCTAACGAGGTGGCTCTCGAGGCAGCCGTTGCCCGCGTCAGATGCGGGCTCGTCGGAGATGCGAGCCTCGCCAAGAAGGTCGGCGAGGCAGCTCGCCACAAGAAGGCGGCAGCCGACGCCTTGCAGCTGTCAGGGCAAGCGCCATCGGCGTCTTGGGCTGGCTACGCCTGCTGGGAGGAAGAGGGTTCCCGCCCGCAACAGGTCTCCGGACGACGGTGCACCCGGCCCCATGGTGGGCGCCAAATGTCGGGTGGTAGGTGCGAATATGCCAACGGGTGGCTAATCATAGTGGGAGCCAATAAGACGCCGCCGGTGCTCGAAACGGATGAGGCGAAGACATGCACGCCGATGAATCTTACCCAGCTTTGGGGCTCTCCGTGAGATAACACCTGCTGCTGCTCATGCGGGGTCTCCGCATGATCACTAGATGAACAAGTTGCTACAAGAGGCTCCTTGAGCTCTTTGGTGAGAGGAAGAAGAAGGGCACGGCTAGCTCTCCTCTTCCCTCTACGTGGTGTCTAAAACTCTAAGGGATCCACCCTTTGCATGGGTGCCCTGGGGGGTTTATATAGGCCTAACCCCCAGGGGTACAATGGTAATCCGGCTAGGCATGGGCCCTAGCCGTCGCTGCCTTTGTCCGCCAAGCCCGCCGGTCACTGGGGCCCGCCACCGGTGGGTCCCGCTGCTGCCGGCTTGGTCGACAGTGTGGCCCCACCGCTGAGGGCCTTGTCGGGGCTGGTTATCGCTGCCTCAATCCTGATGACAAGGGCTTTGTCGGGTAAGCATGGTTGCAAAGCCGCCGCCCAGCGACGATCATCGTAGCCTCACTTCGCCTTGTCTCCTTAATGCGGCGCCTTCAAGGGAGGGAACGAGCCGGCTATGGGGAGTCGGCCATATCTCAAAGCCGACTGGGAGGCCGAGCCGCCCGGCATCTCTCTGACCGGAGGGGCCCGCCGCCTGCGGGTAGTACAGACAGCCTATCGTGGGTGACATCACACCAACACGGCAACAAAGGCCGCCACGGACGGGTGATGGCTGCCCCATACGGCGACCGTAGCCACGCTCCCGGATGCGGGGTGGCAGGCTTCATCGTAGCCATGCCCGCCTCATCACCGCTATGTGGGTGCAGATTCGAGGGTGCAGCCTTGGTCACCATGGTGGCTGGCCCTTGAGTCGGCCTTCGTGGCGGGCTACACGGAGTCGGCCCTCTGGTAGTCGGCTCCTCGGAAGCCGGCCCTTTCGTGGCTTTCTTCTATGGGTCTTGGGGCCAGGCCGCCTCCTGACAGCCGGCCTAAATGACAGCCGGCCGGGGGAAGGCGGCCCAACGTCTTGGATGTTGGATGGCTTGATTGCCTTGTAATTTTTTCAGAAGCCCCAAGGGGAGCCGGCTAGGCTACCCGTGGTCATTTACTCCGACAACTGGTCAGCTCATCTTTGGCTTTGGAGGTTTCTGCTTGCCGGGACTTGGTGTTTTCTTGCAGATCAACGGTTTGAGTTTCCTTTTTGCTTAGCTCAGCCTATAAGAGACAGACATATCATGAGTTGGCAGTACATATTTGAAGTACGAAGCACATAACAAGTTATGCACCTGATACTTGGGGGCTAATGCATATTTGCTTGTTATCAGAAATTTCTACAAGTCCCAAGCGCAATACAAGTATTACTCTTGGCACTTGGGGGCTAATGTATGATTGCTCAAAGTAAAGTTATGGGTATTCTTCTAAAGTCCTGGTTCATCTTCATAAGTTAAACCGGCCCTTGGGTACTACACCGGCGGAAGTTACAATATTGCAATTCTAAAGATACCGGTTCATCTTAAAAAGATAACCCGTCCCTTGGAGGTTAAGTATGCAAAGTTGAAGTATTGCAAAGTTCCAGTTTAGATGAGTATCATAAACCGGCAATTGGGGGCTACTGGAGTTGATATCTGGAATTGGACATAAGAGAGAGGCAGTTATGCAGTTACCTCATATCGCTCCTTCATCAAATTCACTAAACCAGCTTCAAAGTTGCGGCTTGTGTACAGAAGGTTTAAGAAACCAGAATGGATGTCTTGGGTGTTGAGGTGGGCATAGGTTGACAAATCTGTGCTCCATTTGCCTTTGCTCATAGCAGAAAGCTCGTCCTTGGCACTATGCTTCGATAAAGCAACAGGGTTGCCAGGAGTGGTGTGCCCGAGGCCAGTAATCATAATTTCATCCTCTTTATCACCAGCAGCCTTCATCGGAGACGATGGTTTATCAGCAGCCTTAGTTGGACTTGGCGGCTTATCATCAGTTCGGACCGGGCTTGTCGGTTTTATCAGTGTGACCTGTGGTGTCCACTTCTACTTGTTCAAGAATGAAGTCATAATCTTGAGGTGGCGGGTCATCATGTATAACATCAGCATTTGTTCCTTCCAGATCTGGAGTCTTCTCCGGTTCAATAACCACCTTATCATCAGCCTGTTTGTTTAACCGAGCCTTCTTGCTGGGTCTAGGCTTGGCACTGAGAAGAACAAATATAAAGGTCAATACATCAGGTGAACATAAGGTATTAATAGTAAATTTAGGGCATAACTCACCCAGGAACTGTTTTGAGGGTTGGAAGTTGTGTGGCTGTTGACTCGCCAGAGGATGAGTGAGGTGTTTCCTGGTAATTTGAATCAGACGGATTAAGAGTGAAAGTGCGTTATATTGACTAGAGGGGGGTGAATAGGCGATTTTTATGAATTCTTCACTGAGGAATTTATGGGGTGAGGAAATTCTTTAGCTTAAGAACTACTTGCAATGAGTAAGTACTCAAGTAAACATAACAGAACACAAGCATGGTCATCATGATGAAATGAAGACAAGCACAGAGTACGTAAAGCGTAAACACAGGATAACACAGATGAAGACAAATGATCAAGAAATTGAACGAGGAAATTGAAAAAGTCTTCACTCAAAGTCTTCAAACATAGATATGAACAAGCGCACAACACAGTCATGAGGAAATGAAAGAGTTGAGGAAATAGAACCAGTTGGCTTGGTGAAGACAATGATTTGGTAGACCAGTTCGAACCGCTATCTCAGTTGTGCATCTGGTTGGAGCGGCTAGGTATTTAAACCTGAGGACACACAGTCCCGGACACCCAGTCCTGAACACACAGTCTAGGACACTTAGTCCTCACCGTATTCTCCTTGAACTAAGGTCACACAGATCTCTCCCAATCACTCGTGGTAAGTATTCAGGTGAATTCTGAACCTTCACAAACTCGGTCACTCGATGATCCACAATTCCTCTTGGATGCTCTAGACCATGACGCCTAACCGTCTGGAAGAAGCACTATCTTCAAAGGTAACAAGCGTCAGATTCACACAGGATCAATCTCTTCAGTGATGCTCAATCACTTTGGGTTTGTAGGTGTTTGGGTTTGGGTTTTCCTCACTTGATGATTTTCGCTCAAAGTCCTCGGAGGATGGGATGCTCTCAAATGACAAGTGTCAGTTTCTCTCAGAGCAGCCAACCAACTAGTGGTTGAGGGGGCGGCTATTTATAGCCTAGGGAGCAGCCCGACATGATAAGACATAAATGCCCTTCAATGATATGACCATTAGGTGGGTAGATATTTTGGGACAGCTGGTGAGGGAGTCCTGGATTAGGGGGTATCCGGACAGCGGACTGTATACAACGTCCGGACTATTGAAGCATGAAGATACAAGACTCAAGACTTCGACCCGTGTCCGGATGGGACTTTCCTTGGCGTGGAAGGCAAGCTTGGCGATCCGGATATTATATTTCCTTCCTTGTAACCGACTCCATGTAAACCCTAGCCCTCTCCGGTGCCTATATAAACCGGAGAGGTTGGTCCTTAGAAGGCCGATCACAATTACAATCATACCAACATAGGCTAGCTTCTAGGGTTTAGCCTCTACGATCTCGTGGTAGATCTACTCTTGTACTACCCATATATTCAATATTAATCAAGCAGGAAGTAGGGTGTTACCTCCATCGAGAGGGCCCAACCTGGTAAACATTGTGTCCCTTGCTTCCTGCTACCATCAGCCTAAGACGCATGAGATCGACCCCTACCCGAGATCCGCCGGTTTTGACACCGACATTGGTGCTTTCATTGAGAGTTCCTCCGTGGTCGCTACAGGGCTCGATGGCTCCTCCACTCATCGTCAACAACACGATCCCGGGTGAGACCTTTCTCCCTGGACAGATCTTCGTGTTCGGCGGCTTCGCCCTCTGGGCCAACTTGCTTGGCCATCTGGAGCAGATCGACAGCTACGCCCCTGGCCACCAGATCAGGTTCGGAAACCTGAACTACACGGCGGACATTCGCGGAGACTTGATCTTCGATGGATTCGGGCCTATGCCAGGGGCACCGGACAGTCACGACGAGCATGGCTTAGACCTGCTATCGGACGAAGCTCGGGGTATCACCCCCGCAGTAGCCCCAGACCTAAATCCGGAGCAGGCTGCGCTTCCTAAGGACGGACGGATAGACCCCACCCCGCTGGTCGCACACTCATCGGTGGTGGAGCCGAACACGGGTCTTACCTCTGTGGTGGCTCGTGTGACTCCAATTCCCGGATTCAGATCCGGACGTTGGTTCCATCCGCGACTCCGAGCCACGAGCCAGTTGGGCTCCGGTAATGGAGTTCACCATCATGGATATCTTCCAAAGACTTGCCCTTTGCCGACATGCTAGACTCATTAAAGTCTCTCTCTTGTCGAGGCTCTTGGCCAAACTATGTCCGCCCGAGTGGGAGGCAAAGGCGATGAAGGAATTCGCTGCCCACCCACCACCCACTTCATTGCCACGGTTGATGATTTAACCGAGGTATTGGACTTCGACTCAAGACATCGACGGTATGGACGACGATGCAGGGAGAAGAACATGAACCACCGCCATCGGGCGGTGGACAGCCACCTCTTCCTATGATATATATATGGTGGACACTCAAGGAAACAAATGGCGATGAGGCAACGGAGGATAAAACCTCGTGGAACAAAGCAAAGAATGGGCGCTGCCGGCGCCACTCCAAGCCCTCGCCACAGCAATGCCGCCTAGCGCATTTAAAACAATCCGAATGGTGCCAAGAAGAATGCAACTCTGATCGCCCGCCGAGCAAAGTAACAGAGGATGAGCAGGTCAGCCTGTAAGAACAAAGCGACGGATTTAATACCCGGAGGAGGACAGCTACATGCCCACCTCCGAAGACGAGATTAGCCTCGGCGACGATGAGTTCGGCGTGCCTAAGGATCCCGTAGAGCAGGAGCGCTTCAAGCGTCGGCTTATAGCCACTGCGAGGAGCCTGAAAAAGAAGCAGCAGCAACTCCAAGCTGATCAAGACCTGCTCACAGATAGATGGATCAAGTCCCGCAGCCAAGGAATACGGACTCGAGCGCCATACGGCTGACCGGCCACCTCGTGGCCGGGATAAAACGGCATATCAGTCCGCATACCAGCCAACACCCCCACGCCAACATACTACGGCCCGGGGCAACAAAACAGGATAGCCAAGATCGATCTACGGATCGCGGGGCGCGCCAAAGACGCGCGGCGACCGACCGCCACGCCGGATACACCTTCAATAAGTCCGCTCGGGCGAACATAGCCACCCGAGCAATTCGACCATGTAGCCACATAGCCCGCACAGTAGGTGCCGCGGCACCCTCTCGCTTCATCGACGAAGTAATGGATCATGAATTCCCGTAAGGGTTCAAACTCAGAACATCGAATCATACGATGGCACAACAGACCCGCAGTATGGATCAAGATTTCTTCTCGCACATTCACATGGCCCATGGAGACGATCTACATGCCATCAAGTATCTTCCCTTAAGCTCAAAGGACCAGCCCTCAGACCGCTAAACAACCTGCCAAAGAAATTGCATTGGCAATTGGGAAAACCTGGAAGATGCATTCCTCGACAACTTCCAGGGCACATACGTGCGACCACCGGACGCCGATCACTTGAGCCACATTACTCAACAGCCCGGAGAGTCAGCCAGGAAATTCTAGACTCGGTTCCTAACTAAAAAGAACCAAATAGTCGACTGTCCGGACGCCGAAGCCCTGGCGGCTTTTAAGCATAATATCCGTGACGAGTGGCTCGCTCGACACCTCAGCCAGGAAAAACCCAAGTCCATGGCAGCTCTCACAACACTAATGACCCGCTTTTCCGTGGGCGAGGACAGCTGGTTGGCTCGCAGCAGCACTACGCCACATTCTGGCACTTCGGATGGCCGCGACAATAATGGTAAGCCACGGCGTAACAGACATAAGCGACGGAACAACGGCGATAGCACTGAAGACACGGCAGTCAACGCCGGATTCAGCGGATCCAAACCTGGTCAGTGGAAGAAGCCGTTCAAAAGAAATAATCAGGGACCGTCCAGCCTGGACCGCATACTGGAGCGCTCGTTCCAAATTCATGGCACCCCGGACAAGCCAGCCAACCACACCAACAGAGATTGCTGGGTGTTCAAATAGGCCGGCAAAATAACCGCCGAAAACTAGGACAAGGGGCTGCACAGCGACGATGACGAGGAGCCCCGCGTCCAACACGGGGGACAAGAAATTTCCCCGGTGAAAACGGTCAACATGATTTACGCCACGCACATCCCCAAGCGGGAATGGAAGCGGGCACTACGGGACGTCTATGCGATGGAGCCAGTCGCCCCCAAATTCAACCCATGGTAAGCTTGTCCGATCACCTTTGTTCGTAGGGATCACCCTACTAGCATCCGCCACGGCGGCTCGGCCGCATTGGTCCTAGACCCAATCATCGACGGATTCCACCTGACGCGCGTCCTTATGGACGGTGGCAGTAGCCTGAACCTGCTTTATCAGGACACAGTGCGAAAATGGGCATTGACCCTTCAAGGATCAAGGCCACCAAAACCACCTTTAAAGGTGTGATTCCTAGAGTAGAGGCCCGTTACACGGGCTCTATAACATTGGAAGTGGTCTTCGGATCTCCGGATAAGTTCCGAAGCGAAGAATTAATCTTCAATATCGTCCCTTTCCGCAGTGGTTACCACGCACTACTCGGACGAACCACATTCGCTAGATTCAATGCGGTACCGCACTACGCATACCTCAAGCTCAAGATGCCAGGACCACGCGGGGTCATAACAGTGAACGGAAATATGGACCACTCTCTCCGAACAGAAGAACATACTGCAGCCCTCGCGGCAGAAGTACAATGGGGCCTCCTCCGACAAACCAATCCGGCGACAACAACTTCAAGCACCGTCAAGAGAGTCCAGAGCACCCCGCAACAGGATCATCAGGCACGCCAAGAGCGCGACTAGCAGTCCGCCTCCGCTTAAGCCCCATCACAGCAGCATTCGTACCACGCTGCATACAATTACGCATCAAGATACCATGGGCGAGGCGGAGGCGCAACAACGACTCGACCAACAAAGGTCGGGATAACCGCCACATACCTTCGTAATCCGTCCTTCTTATTTTTTAGGACATTGCTTTAGAGCAACCTCTTCAGAAGAGCCGGATTGCCGGACTTACATAGGAGAGAAAACCAAGGAGGCAACAGGCTTAGCGCACAGAAGGAAACACCCAGGTGGAATCTATTTACGATCGTTATACCTGTTTTATATATCCACACGTGGCCTGCCCCTGGATAGGACATGTTAAATAGTCCTATTTATCTCCGCTTAATTCATTCATTGTATACATACGCTTAAACGTATTTTCATCAATGGGAGATTATATATAACGTCAGCTCATTATTCTTATTTGAACATTTTTCTTACAAATGTTTCTTTGATATTGCATCCGTACACTTTGGTACGGTTCATTTGCCAGGGGCTTCCTAAGGTGCCCCGTTCTATGACAAATAAAGTTTGAACACTTTAAACAGTGCGGCACCCCGAACTTATAGCACTATATGCATCATCTCCGAATCATGTCTTGGGTCTACAGTTGGGTTAGCCCGGCTCCCTTATTTTGGTACCTTACGTTCCGTTATATCGGCTAAGCTAGCGCAGGGAGAACTACTACGATTGTGTCCCGGTTCTTCTGGACGAGCACCTCAGTAGAGAAAGCCGAAAACTGACCGGCATGATGAGGCGAGAGGTGGTCGCTGTTCGAGAGGTCTTAAAATCCTTAAAGATTTTTTTCCGCTTTAGGCGATGAGCCGGCCTTGTCCGATTTAGGCGTATATAGCGCCCCAATTCAGCCCTCCGAATTCTAGGGGCTTCGCCAAAATTTAAAATTATATACTTCTATGGCTAAGTGAAAGTTATAAAGCCACATAGTCCAATTGCCTTCTTCGCTGCGCCGGATACCTCCATAAGGGACCAAACATTTGGATAAAGAGTATCCGGGTTTTTCCAGGAATACCCCGGTACTAGGTACGTGGGGGCGGAAGCCGACGACTGGCCTACTTTCAGAATTTGATAAACAACCGCACAGATGGTAATATTTTAAATCAAAACAGTGCTACATAGCACAGGCAACTCCGTCCTTAAATTACAACAGCGGCAGAGGTACATTTAGTCAAAGATCTTGTCTTTAGTACATTCTGCCGCCACGAGACGAGCGCCTTCATAACGCCATCATAGTATCTCGGGATGGCGATGCGCCTGCCCTCCGGCCCCGTCCTTCACCAGCTTCTCGCATCCAGCTTGCCCCAATGCACCTTCAAGACGGGCAAAGGCCCGGCGGCACCCTCAATGCAAATGGATCGCTTGATTACTTCAAGCCGCGGACAGGCATTTACCATCCGCGTGATCAGGCCGAAGTAGCTAGTGGGCAGGGGCTCACCAGGCCACATCCGGACTATGCAATCTTTCATAGCCACTTCGGCCGCCCTGTGGAGTTCGACCAACTGCTTCAGTTGGTCACTCAGAGGCGTTGGGTGTTCAGCCCCAGCATACTTGTACCAGAACAGCTTCTTCGATGAGCTCCCCTCTTGGGCACGGTAGAACTCCACGACATCTGATACGCTGCGTGGCAGATCTGCGAATGCCCCTAGAGAGCTCCGAATTCGAGTAAGTAAAAGAAACGCCTCCTCCACATGTTTGCTTTGCACAAAGAATTCCTTACCCGCCGCTATCTTTTTGGCCTCCTGGATCTCCTGCTGTGCCTTCTCGGCTTCGGCCTTGGCGTCTTTCATGCTCACAAGGGCCTTCGCAAGCTCGGCCTCTTTCATCTTCAGATCATGCTCCACGAACTCGAACTTCTTGCCGAGGTCCTAGAGCTCTTGCTGTACCTCGCCCACTCTAGCACTTTGCTTCTCGCGCTCTTTGCATTCCAAGGCCGCCTTGTCTTCGGCCTCGGATAGCGCTTTCTTCAGGGACGCCACTTCGGCGGTGGACCCTGTCACACAGTCACGACCCTTCGTCATCAGACTAAACAATTTTATCTATCTTTACATACATAAGAGCGGAGAATCACTCACCTTTGCTCTCTTCGAGCTGCCTCTTCGTGAGGTCGAGCTCTCCCTGCACCTGCTCCAGGTCCTGCTTTAGTTCAGCAACCTCGGCTGTGCGGGCAGCAGGCAAGCAGCACGGCCTGCTTATTCACATAAACGCTTATTAGACTCCCGCGGATTATATTGACCCTCCGCTTGGCTTTTCTTTCCAACACCAAACAGAGTATCGAGGCTACTACCTGTCGGGTGGTAATTTCACACATTTTATTACTTACCTCAAGCCCGCCGGAGGCTTGTGAGCTTGATTAGTCCGCTGGCGGATGAACTTGAATCACCGCACTCCTTAAGAGTACGGTGCTCGTCACCCATGTAGCGCCTCGCGCGCTTCCACCAGACTATCCGGCGCCGCTGGCGCGACGGAAGTCCTCGGCGCGCACGGCTCGCCCTCCCTAACGAGGGGCTGCCCGCCTAAATCCGGAACCATCAAGGGTTCCGGAACAGTGTTCGGTCGAGAGTCCGCCTTGCTGCGGCTCTTGTCGACGCGATCCGCGGGGATCTTGAACCCCGCGAGTCCGACATCTGGAACTCCGCCTTGGGGCATCTCCAGGGTCACCTCCCCCTGCTCGGGGAACCTTCGAAACAACACTTCCGTGTCATCCGCAGGCTGAGGAGTGGTGGCCGTCAGGAACGAGTTCATCTCTGAAGCGCTCAGAGACCCATCCGAAGACGACACCTCCGGATGAGCCCTGGCCGGACTGCATATATGTTCGGCGTCATTAAATGACTATGAAGTAAAATCACGATAGAGTGCGGACACTTACGATCGCGCTAGGGGCTTCCCCCTGGGCAGCCACTCTTCCTCGCTATGAACGGCCGTGGTGGAGTAGTCCGGAAGGGACGTCTTTCCCTTCTTACGCCCCAGCCTCCCCCCGGGGCGGCTTTCTTTTTCTCCTCCCCAGCGGGGAGTTAGAGTTTTTTCGCTTCCCCGCCTCCATGAGGAATCTGTTTCGCTCATCGGACGACGTGGGTATGACGGCCTTGCATCGAGGGCCTCTCCCGGCCCCATGGCCCGTCTCCTAAGGCCCCTCACCCTTTCAGGATGGGGCGGCTTCTTCTTATTCTTCTTCCTCCTCTTCAGGGGAGGAGTGCGCCTCGTCGTCTTCGGACGAGGCTTCCGGCACAACCTTACGCCGGAGACCCTTCCTGGTCCCTGAGCCTTCTTTTCGGCCTTCTTCTCCGGCGCTTTGTAGGGCACCGGGATTAGCATCTCCGTCAGGAGAGCATCAGCTGAATCTTCTGGCAGCGGAGCCGGACAGTCAATCTGCTCCGCTGTCTCCACATAGTCCTGATCAAATATACACAAATACTTAAGTCTCCCCCATGAATATATTGGGAAGAACCGAATCCGGTGGTGGCCTGAAAACTCACCTGGCTAGGAGGCCGCGCGGCGTGGAGCCCACGGTCCTCGGATGTGGGAGGAAGTTCTTCGGAGGCCTTGAACAACGCCTTCCACGCGTCTTTGTGCTTCATGCCATAGAGCCTCTGAAGCATCTGGTGTTCGGCCGGGACGAACTCCCACAGACTGAATGCCCGCCTTTGGCACGACAGAATCCCGCGAACGAGCATGACCTGCATCATGTTGACAAGCTTGATGTTCTTGTCCTTCATGCTCTTGATGCAGGTTTGCAGTCCGATCAGCTCTGTAGGTTCGCCCCAAGTCAGGCCCTTCTTTTCCCAGGAGGTGAGCCGCATGGGGGCTCCGGATCGGAACTGGGGCCGCCGCCCAGTTGGCGCGCTGCTCTGATGATGTAGAACCACCCTGATTGCCACCTTTACAGTCTCCGCAAAGGAGCCGTCCAGCCAGCTGACGTTAGGCATCTTGCCCACCATGGCCCCTCCGCACTCCGCTTGCTGGCCGCTTACAATCTTCGGCTTCACGCAGAAGATTTGCAGCCACAGGCCGAAGTGAGGCCGGATGCGGAGGAAGGCCTCGCATACGACGGTGAACGCCGAGATGTTGAGGATGAATTTCGGGGCTAGATCGTGGAAATCTAGCCCGTAGTAGAACATGAGCCCGCGGACGAAGGGGTGAAGTGGAAACCCCAGTCCACGGACGAAGTGGGCGACGAACACGACCCTCTCGTGGGGTCCCGGGGTCGGAATGACCTGCCCAACGTCCGGTAGCCGGTGCGCTATGTATGTGGCCAAGTATCCGGCCGCCCGAAGATTTGCGATATGCTTCTCCTTGACGGTGGAAGCCACCCACTTGCCTCCTGCTCTGGACATGTTTAGCTGTGCGGAGAAGACTTGGGCTTGGGCGCTGGAGCTCGAGGAGGCAAGAGTGGGCAAAGGAGGAAGAAGGCGCGGGTAAAAATGAGGAAATCTTATCCCTTTATAGAGGCGACAAAAGTGGTGCGCCTCCCCACTTGCCCGTTGGGAATCGCTTGCTTCCCAAGCGCCACGATTGATGATGTGGTGGGATTACTCGTACCCGTATTGATGAGAATTCCGTGATAAGGGGACACGATCTCTGCTTTGACAAGACGTGTCAAGGAAACCGCCTCGCAATATGCGCTGTGGCTGGTTGTGGGAAAACGGTTCGAATAATAACCCGACCGTAATGACACGTCGCGTTGCCTAAAAAGTTCCCAGCAGATTGCATTTGTGAAATACCGTTCTCTCTATGGTGGCATGTGAAGATCATTTTGTGGTTCCGGACACGGTTCAAGTGTTCGATATTTACTTTCGAGTACTCGGAGAAGGAACCCGCCCTACAATGCCGAAGACAAGACTGCGCGCCAGACTCATCATCATTGAAGCCTGGTTCAGGGGCAATAAGGGAGTCCTGGATTAGGGGGTATCCGGACAGCCGGACTGTATTCAACGTTCGGACTATTGAAGTGTGAAGATACAAGACTCAAGACTTCGACCCATGTCCGGATGGGACTTTCCTTGGCGTGGAAGGCAAGCTTGGCAATCCGGATATTATATTTCCTTCCTTGTAACCGACTCCATGTAAACCCTAGCCCTCTCCGGTGCCTATATAAACCGGAGAGGTTGGTCCTTAGAAGGCCGATCACAATTACAATCATACCAACATAGGCTAGCTTCTAGGGTTTAGCCTCTACGATCTCGTGGTAGATCTACTCTTGTACTACCCATATCTTCAATATTAATCAAGCAGGAAGTAGGGTTTTACCTCCATCGAGAGGGCCCGAACCTGGGTAAACATTGTGTCCCTAGCTTCCCGTTACCATCAGCCTAAGACGCACAGATCGGGACCCCCTACCCGAGATCCGCTGGTTTTGACACCGACAGCTGGCGCGTAGCACAACAATGGTCGGAAATTTGAGTATCAAATTCCTCAGGGCTATCATGTTCCTCACTATGTAGGCAATCCGCACTGGCGAATTCCTAACTCCTCGGTCGAATAAATTCCTCGAGACCGTAAGAACTTCATCTCTTTCACTGAAGAATATGACTGAACTGCATGAGATTTCCAATGGCTTCACTCGAAGGGATTGGTAGGTGTAGGATTTTGAGTTGAGCATCACATGGAATTTTTTCCTTAGTATTTCCTCGACCCCCTTTAATAGTACGGTGTTTCCTATGACTCAAGAAATAGAAAATGAAACTACGAAAACAAAAGTCTTCACGCTTCGAATGAATACCAATTCTTCAAGGTTACACCAATTTCTTCACTTTCAAAGTCTTTAGAAAGTCTTCAAATCCAAAGTCTTCATCGAAGAACTTCATTTTAGGGTCGACTTTCTCTGTAAATATCAAACTCCTCATAGACTTATAGACCTGTGTACACTCAAAAACGCATCAGTCCCTTAACATATAAGTCTTCAATACACCAAAATCACTAAGGGGCACTAGATGCACTTACAATCTCCCCCTTTTTGGTGATTGATGACAATATAGGTTATGTTTTCAACGGGGATAAACATATGAAGTGTAAATACCTATATTGAGGAATTTGATTGCAAGATATAGAAGAACTCCCTGAAGATGTGCATAGTGAGGAATTTGCTTTTGAAGCAATGCACACTTGAAGAGTAAAATCATGGAGATCTCCCCCTATATCTTATAATTCATACACGCATTTGACATATAATATGAAGAATTTGAAATGCATGATGAAATATGGTGACTGATGTAATTCAGCATGCGTTCATAAACATTAATGAGGAATAAGCATGCAAAAAAACCACAGAAAAAGTATCAGGCCACCATAGAGTTTAAGTTTACAACTCGATCCAGCAAAGTCATCAGAAGAACAAGAGTTGTAACTTAGCAAAAACGCCCATATAGGATAGACCCGCTAGAAGACTAACTCAAATTTCTCCCCCTTTGTCATCGAATGACCAAAAGGATCGAAATTGAGGACTAACGCCCCTGAAGAATATCAATTTGATGAAGGAGCGCCAGCGTTGTTGGGGTCGTGTGTTGTCGTGGGGCCTGCCGCAGTGTCGTCCAAGTCTTCATGCTGGTGTCGCGTGATGAAGAATATGAGCTGGCCACCAAGGAAGGAACCTTGACCTTCTTGTATTTCTTCGGTGGAGGTGTAGACCAGTCAAAACCTTCCTTGAGACCCATGTTCTTCAGTTCTTCTTCACCATATACATGCGATAGAATGGCCCAGGTGCGACGAAAGACTTCATGGAGGTAGTAATGGTTTTTATTCACTGCATTATGTGTAGCAGTCATGTTGTGAAGAATTGGACCAAACTGACGCTTAACCCATTTATGGTTTCGATCCACCTTCTGGTGAAGACTTAGTTGAAGCTCACGGTCAGTCATCACACAAGGAGCAGTGGCTTGAGGATTTTGCTTGGATGCATGGGCAACAGAATCATGAGTGGCAGAGTCATCATTGGTGGAATAAGATGCAGCTTTGCGAAACTGACCATCCAATGGACGAATACCTTCATCAATAACAGCTGGTGCCTTGCCCTTCTCATCAGCTCAGGAATAGGTCCGCTTGAGGACTTCAATCGGGGGCAAGTAGCTGAGGTGATTCTGAAAATCAGCCTTGTAGTTGAGAGAAGACCTTGTCCTGAGGAATCTCATAATCCAAGGTGCATAAGGCTTCAGCTCAAACGGAGAAAGTGCAACATTTGCCAGAGTCCTCATGAAGAAATCATGATAGTTGACGGGTATGCCATGAATGATGTTGAATACCAGATTCTTCATGATGCCAACAATTTCCTCATCAGATGAGTCGTGGCCTTTGGTTGGACTCATAGTCTTCGTCAGAATGCGATAGACTGTTCTTGGTACATACTGCAATTCCTTCACGAGGAATTTTGTCCTTGAGGCTTGACCAGGTTTCAATGGCTTCATCAGCACTTGCATATAGTGATCTGTAAGCTCAGGCTCTTGGTACATGCAACGAGCTCCTTCAGGTGGAGGACTGATGGGCAGGGCGTGAAGTAATTCAGAGGCCGGTGCTTTGTAGTGAGTGTTTTCGGTCATCCAGTCCAAAACCCAGGAGTTCACATCCTCAGCATCTCCTGTGATGTGCAGTGTTGCGTAGAATTGAAGAATGAGCTCTTCATTCCAATCAACTATGTCTATGCAAAAGTTGAGGAGGCCTGTGTCATGAAGCACACCAAGGACAGGTGTGAATCATGGCAGTGATTCCATGTCCACATGAGGAATATGCTCGTGGTTGAAGAAATTGTCCTTGTTGAAGAGCACTGAGGAATAGAAGTTTGCCTGGCTGGCGGTCCAGAAGCGCTTCCTTCTAAGACGAGCAGAATCGTAGGGACTATAGTCAGTGAAGAACACGTGCTCATCGAAGAAATCATCAGCCTTGAATTTCTACTTCTTTGAGAATGGATCCTTTGGCTTGGACTGAGGAGTGTCAGTCAACTGCATTATCACCTCAGGAATCGCAATCTCCGGTTCTTCAGGCTGAGGAATTTTAGCTTCTTCTCCAGTGACGGCCTGGGTCTTCAATTCTTCATTTACATTTTCTTCAGCACTAGTGGCTGGAATTTCTTCATGGACAGACGGTGTGGCATGAGGTTCATCAGATCCCATTTGAACTGTAGTTACTGGGCACTGAGGAATTTGTTGCAATGGTGTGAAGAGTGGAGAGTTGGGGTGCTGGCTTTCCCAAAAGTCATCATTTAGCACGGGTGTGGTACAGCCAATGTCCACATCTTCATCTTCCATTTCTTCAACGCTGGCCTCTTCAGCAGTAAACTGAGGCATAGGCGAGGAGACAACTGGTGTTGAAGGGATATCATCCACTTCAATTTCTTCATCCATCTGCTCTGACAAAGCAGCAGAAGGATTTTCTTCATTAGATCCGATAGGGATGACATATTCTTCATCAAAAGGGACGATTTCCTTTGATGGCATGCTGGAAACAGGAATAGCATCAATTGGATTTTCAAATGAGCTGGTCAATTTCTTCATCTTCTTCGGAGCTGAAGAATCTGATGAAGCTGATGCTTTCCTTTTCCTCACTGCTGCACGCTCTGCAGCCTTAGTCTTCTTCACATCTGAAGCAGATGGAAGGATCGGAGTTGGGGTAGGCGCAGGAGGTGCAACGGAATGTGGTTGATTTTCTTCAGGCACAACTGATGCAGTTGCCCTGACCTCTTCATTTTCTTCAGGCGCACCACTAGTGGATGCCATGGCAACTTCATCAGCGGCTGGAATGCAGTCATCAGCCCTGGAACTCACATTTTCTTCAGCAGCCTGAATGTCATCAGCGGTGCTGGCATGTTCTTCAGTCGGCTGAGCAGATGCTTCAGCCTAAGGAATTTCTTGTTGCGATGGGGCTGCAACATTTGACGTGAAATTTTCTGTCAACTTCACAAAACGGACTTTGCTCCAAGCCAGTCAGCGTGGTATACATCAAATTCATCACTGAGTTTCTTGATCTCAGATTGAATGTTGACAAGTTCTTCAGTTGTCATAGAGACAACGTGTTTCTTCAGAAAACGCTCCTTCTTGTATTGCGCTTTCTTGATCTGCCTGGCTTGTTCAAATTTCCATTTTTCTTCTTGTATGAAAGCAGTCAGCATATGACTTTGGCTAGGAGTCAACTTGAAATTAGACAAATGAGTGTTTGGGTCCTTGTGCCAGAGTTCAATGTAGTCGAGGATCAACTTTGGATCCAAAAGCAGTGGCACATTTGTGCCCTTGGCTCTAGTGGCCCTGACTTGCCTATCTCTGATGATTTCGGCAAGTTCCTCATCATCAGCTTCGTCTTCATCAGACGGCACTTGGAAGGCGACCTGCTTCTTGTGAGGATTTGGGCGAGAACCTCGTCCAGCTGTGGCCTTTGTCTTCAGCAGAGAGGGTCCCGTTGAAGAATTTGGTGCAGCTGAGGAACTAGCAGAAGCTCCTGAGGCAATAGAAATGCATGTCGTCCTTTGGCACATGGCAAGATGCACAGCAGCAGAGTCTTCGTTGAACTTCCTCACTGCTTCTTTTGCCTGTTTGGCCAACTTGGCCTGGCGCTTGGCCCATTCTTCAGGATAGTCCTCACCGCGCTTGAGGCTGGTGGGATCAGCTATTTGGCCAGGTGCCAATGGAGGTCTTGAGCATGGAGGGGTAACAGCGAATTTCTTCATGTATTTTGGAGTAACATATCTGTACTCCCTCCACTCTCTTGCCCATCTCCTCTCTATCTTATGAATGCACACCCTGCGCTGATTTTTGTCTTCCTTAGGGGATGTGCAGTACCCAGCATAGATGAAGTAGTGGCGACACTAGGGTTTGAGAAGCTCGAGCGGGAGAGAGGTCGAGCGGAGTAAAGGAAGTGAGGAAGGGGAGGGGGTATTTATAGCCATGGTGAAAAACTGTTCGCCCGAAGAATTTGGACGAACGTGCCCCTGACCCTTCTCATTCGCTTGACATGTGTCACCCACGTACTGAGAAGTGGAGATCGTGTGAGATCGTGGGTGAATATATAAGTATTTCATGGGATGTGGAACGGTTTGAGCGGCAAAGTCGAAAATTTGGATAAGATAAGTTAAAAGTTCCGTTCGCAAATTCTTCAGCTAACAAAGACACAGTGAAGATTTTGAATGAGTTTCAAATAGAACGCACATGAAGAATTTGTGAATAGAATGGGTTGAGTTTAGCATAGAGGGGGAAGGGTCTGATCACATTCACTTAGCAGAAAAACCAACTTGAAAAATTAGCTATAAGTGAATGTCTTTGTAGAAATAAACTCATATATATATATATATATATATATATATATATATATATATATATATATATATATATATATATATATATATATATATATATATATATATATATATATATATATATATATATAATGAAGGAAAACGACGGAAGCTGTGAAGACAATGCAAAGTTGAAGAACATGAACAACTGAGGAATTTCAACACTGAGGAAAAACTCAAATTGAAGATTTTCAACTTTTCATGGTGGCGTGACCCACCGTATAAGAATGATGATTTCAGACACCGCGTACAATTGTCGTAGGGTTCTGAGAATCAAATTCTTGGTTAATTTCTTCACACTTAGAGTGTTATTCTTCATTGATTGAAGAAAAACGTTTCTTCATGTGTTGCACATCTAAGTCATCAATTTTGCATAAGTGTTAGGATGAGTGTCCTTTTCAAAGAACATTTGAAGATTCTAAGATATTTAGCTCACACCGCAACTTGCTAAATCTCTTCTCATCCAAGGGCTTTGTGAAGATATCGGCTAGCTATTCTTCAGTCATCACATGCTCAATAGAAATGTCGCCCTTCAACACATGATCATGAAGAAAATGATGACGAATCTAAATGTGATTTGTCTTCGAGTGCTGAATTGGGTTGTGAGCAATCTTGATGGCACTCTCATTGTCACAGAAGAGAGGCACATTCTTCACGTTGACGCCGTAGTCCTTGAGAGTTTGCTTCATCCAGAGCAATTGAGCACAACAAGAACCAGCAGCAATATACTCAGCTTCAAGAAGAGCGGTGATACAGCTTCTGCTTTCTTCGAGGACCAACAGACCAAAGATCGTCCGAGGAAATGACATGTACCAGATGTTGACTTGCGGTCCACACAATCACCAGCATAGTCAGAGTCAGAATATCCAATGAGATCAAAAGCCGAGCCCTTGGGGTACCATAATCCAAGTGTTTGTGTGTGAGCTAGATATCGAAGAATATGCTTCACACCCTTATGGTGTGATTCCTTCGGTGTAGCTTGAAATCGGGCACACATGTAAACACTAAGCATAATATCTGGCCTAGATGCACATAAGTACAATAAGGAACCAATCATGGAGCGGTATACCTTATGATCAAAGTCAATACCATTTTCATCAGTGCACAGATGGCCATTTGTCGGCATAGGAATTTTGACGCCTTTGCAATCTTGCATGCCGAATTTCCTCAGTACATCCTTGAGGTATTTCTCGTGAGATATGAATATGCCATTGCATTGTTGAAAAATTTGAAGATCTAAGAAGAATTTCAGTTCTCCCATCATAGACATTTGATATTCTTCATTCATCATATAGGCAAATTCATCATTATAACGTTGGTCAGTACAGCCAAAGATAATATCATCAACATATATTTGGCACACAAACAGTTCACCATAATAAGATTTAGTGAAAAGAGTAGGGTCGAGTGAACCGGGTTTGAAGCCTTTCTTCATGAGTAATTCCTTCAAAGTATCATACCACGCCCGAGGGGCCTGCTTGAGGCCATAGAGAGCCTTATTGAGTCTGAAGACTTTGTCAGGATTCTTTGGATCTTCAAAACCTGGGGGTTGAGCAACATATACTTCTTCCTCAAGCTTACCATTGAGGAATGCAGTTTTCACATCCATTTGATATAAAGTGATATCATGATGGTTTGCATAAGCAAGTAATATGCGAATTTCCTCAAGTCTAGCAACAGGTGCAAAAGTTTCATCGAAATCAATTCCTTCAACCTGTGTGTAGCCTTGAGCTACTAGTTGTGCTTTATTCCTCACCACAAGGCCATTTTCATCTTGCTTGTTACGGTAGATCCACTTTGTGCCAATGATATTGTGCTTGCGAGGATCTGGACGTTTGACCAATTCCTAGACGTTGTTGAGCTCGAACTGATGTAATTCTTCTTGCATGGCCTGGATCCACTCAGGCTCCATAAATGCTTCATCTACCTTAGTGGGCTTTGTGATAGATACAAAAGCATAGTGCCCACAAAAGTTAGATAAATGTGAAGCTCTTGAGCGTGTGAGAGGACCTGGTGCTTCAATGTCATTGATGATCTTTTCAACTTGCACTTCTTTTGCAACGCGAGGATGAGTTGGTTGTCATCGAGGAATTTGATCAGCATTTTCTTTAGCACCATTTTCTTCAGCATTTTCTTCAGGTGCATTAGCTCGACGTTCTTCACGTTCTGGAATGAATTCTTCAGCAGATTCTTCGGTACGGATGACATCCTCAGTAGCCTTGAACTTGATAGTTTCCTCAGGTGCTGGTTCATCTACCATAGAAGGTAGGTGCTCTCTTTGCAAGCCATTAGTTTCATCGAACCGCACATCTATAGTTTCAACAACCTTGTGAAGAACGTTGTTGAAGACTCTGTAGGTGTGCGAGTCCTTTCCGTAACCAAGCATAAAACCTTCACGTGCTTTCGGTGCAAATTTTGAGTTGTGATGAGGATCTCTAATCCAGCATTTAGCACCGAAGACTTTGAAATAACTCACATTGGGTTTCTTGTCAGTGAGGAGTTCATAGGCAGTCTTCTTGAAGAATTTGTGAAGATATACTCTGTTGATGATGTGGCACGCAATATCAATTGCATCAATCCAGAAACGACGAGGTGTTTTGTATTCATCAAGCATAGTGCGAGCCATCTTAGCAAGAGTCCTGTTCTTGCGCTCCACCACGCCATTCTGCTGAGGAGTATAAGGAGCAGATAACTCATGAGTAATACCAAGTTCATCTAGATAGTCATCAAGACCAGAATTCTTGAACTCAGTTCCATTGTCACTTCGGATGTGCTTGATCTTCACACCAAAGTTGGTTGAAGCCCTCGAGGAAAATCGTTTGAAGACTTCCTGCACTTCATGTTTGTAAGTGACAATGTGTACCCATGTGTATCAAGAGTAATCATCAACAATAACAAAGCCATATTTAGATGCATCATTTGAAACTGCAGAATAATGGTTAGGACCGAAGAGATCCATGTGAAGCAATTCAAATGGTTGAGTGGTGGTCATGATAGTCTTCGCTGGATGCTTAGCCTTTGTCATCTTCCCAGCTTCACAGGATCCGCATTAGTGATCCTTGAGGAATTTGACATTCTCAATACCAATGACATGCTTCTTCTTTGCAAGCGTGTGCAAATTCCTCATGCCTGCATGACCAAGTCGTCGATGCCAGAGCCAGCCTTCTTAAGCTTTTGCAAGTAGGCACACGGCTGGTTGCGGTCCTGTAAAGAAATCAACAATATACAAGTATCCTCTCCTAAAGCCTTCGAAGACTTTGGAATTGTCAGCTTCCATAACCACAACACAACGATACTTGCCAAAGACAACAACCATATCAAGATCACAAAGCATTGAGACAGACATGAGGTTGTATCCTAAGGACTCGACAAGCATGACTTTGTCCATGTGTCGATCCTTTGTGATCGCAACCTTACCTAGACCCAATACCTGACTTTTGCCTTTGTCAGCGAAGATGATATGCTGCAGATGCGATGGTGATAAGGGAGCATACATCAATAAATTCTTGTCACCAGTCATGTGATTTGTACATCCACTATCGAGGACCCACTCAGTGGCTTTGGGTTGATCATCCTGCAGAAGAATTAGTGCAGCTTACGAACTCATATACTTCATCAGTGAAGAATATGACATCAATTCATTAGATCAATTTGATCAAGTAATAGAACAGATAAAGCAATATGAGGACGTGAGAAATGAAAGTTCATTTCTTCATGATTAGCCCGCGTCCTTTCAGGCAAATTTTCAGGTCTCCAGCAAATTCTTCAGACGTTCACGCACGTCTGGAGACCTGACCCTGCAGAAGAGATTAGTTCTTTTTCTTCACCACCCACATCTGAAGGGCTGGCAAAGAGTTCATCACTCTGCGAGCTCCATATGAGAAAGGTGGCATAGAAGCCAATCCATTTCGTTTCACATAAGAGGAGTTAGGGTAAGCATATGAATAAGCAGAGAAATTCTTCGAGGACTTATGAACATAATGATTAGAAGAATAAGGCTCATATTCATAGCCCTTAGCTCTTCCCTGAGAAACAGAGTTGTTAGCACGATGATATTCATATGAGGACTTTGATCCTTTTGAGGAATATGATCCACGTGAGGAATTTGGTCCGTATGAGGACTTGGATCCATATGAAGAATTTGATCTGGGGTTCCTATTCTTCACAGGTGGTGTCATGAGGACATTCACCTGAAGACTTTCAAGGCACTTTTTGGGAACCCAGATTTTCTTCATAGGAGAACCATTCCTGCAGTTAGTGCCAACATATCTAGCAAATACTTCACCATTCTAATTTTTAAACAGTTTATTGTTTGAGTCAAATGACTCATCAGATGAATGAGAAGATTCACATGTAAAGCAAGATAAATTGGATGGATCAACTGAAGGTCCCTTTGCAGCAACCCATGAGGTTTTGGGGTACTGCTTAGGCTTCCAATATGTACCATCAACATTGAGTTTCCTCTCAAAGGCAATACCCTCTTTCCTAGGGTTCCTGTTGAGGATCTATTTTTTAAGCACATCACAAAGAGTCTGATGCCCTTTGAGGCTTTTGTACATGCCTGTCATGTACAATTTGTAACACCCCGGATGTAACTTTCCATATTTGTAACTCCAACTCTTGCCATTTTCGGCATTGTGATATGATATTCCCTCCGTGGTTGGGTTTTTGTCTTTCGTTTTTGCATTTTGTCCATGTCATGCATTTTCATATCATGTCATCATGTGCATCTCATTTGCATACGTGTTCGTTTCATGATTCCGAGCATTTTTCCCGTTGTCCGTTTTGCAATCCGGCACTCCTATGTCCCCCGGCGTCCCCTTTTACGTTTTTCCATGAGCGGGTACTAAACTTTCTCGGAATGGACCGAGGTTTTTCAAGTGGCCTTGGTATACCACCGGTAGACCACCTGTCAAGTTTCGGGTCATTTGGAGCTCGTTTGGTACTCCAACGGTTAACCGCACTCTCGCAAAAGCCTCTTTTAAGTTGCAGCCCAACACCCCTCCAAAATAGTCCAATAACCCATCTAAGTCACTTCCATGCTCTCCGTCGTTCGATCACGATCGTGTGGGCGAAAACCGCACCTCATTTGGACTCTCCTAGCTCCCTCTATGCCTATTTAAACACCCCCCCATTCTAAATCGCGGTACAACCCTAGCCTTCCCCTACCTCGCGCCCGGACAAAGATACCGCGCCGGCGGACGTGTCCGTCCCGCCACCGCCCGGCCAACCGGGGCGTGCCACGTGGCGCGCCAGTCCCCAGCTTCGCCGCCGCCCGCCCAGTCCCTGCTGGCCCGCCCAGCCCTCCTGCCGCCGCCATGCGCATGCCTGCCCGTCCTCCCCGCCCGCCGCCCCGCAAGGCTCCCGCCGCCGCCACGGACCTCGCCGCCGCCCGACCGGCCCTCGCCGCCCGACCGGCCGCGCTCCGGCCACCGCGCCCCACCGCCCGCTCGGTCGCCAGCGCCGCCTCCTCCGGCGCCACCGGCAGCCCGCCCTCGGCTCGGCCGGCAGTCCCCCCGCCGCCTCCGCCGCCTCACGCCGCCGCCGGCGTCGTCCTCCTCGAGGCCGGCCCCGACCCGGGCTTCTCTTCCTTCGGGCGAGCCGCGACGCCGCCGCCCTCGATCCGCGTGCGGATCTGAGATCCAGCCCGGTTGACCTTCTTCCCCCCATTTTCGTCTAAGTTTTTATTCCGTTGATTAATTTGTGGCATTTTTAACGCATCATAACTTTGCACCTGTAGCTCCGTTTCGTGCGTGTAATATGTCATAATGTTCGCCTCGAAGATTAGATCATTTCATCTCATTGCATCATTTTCATTTGAGCTCATCTTGATGCCCGAAATGCTGTTGGAAGAGGGCTATGTGATGTTAGTTTCTGTTTCTTAACAGAACTTGCACTTTTGTTATTTTTGCTATAATTGATGTGTGCATCCTATGAATTTGAGTCCTACATGTGTTTTGTAATATGCCATGCCATCTTTCCAGGGGTGTATGCCATGTATTTTTGTGATCTATGTGGTGACTAGTACAAGCATGCAAAGTAGGCTTCCTGATGTTGCTGTTTTCAGCCCTGTTTAGCTGATATTTTGATGCCATGTTAACTTGATGCTACCGAGAGATCCATGCATATTTTGAGATACTTCAGTAAGGATGTTTTGAACATATGGTTATGCTCTATCCATCCATGCCTTTTTTTGCAATTATGGAGTGCCATAGCTTGAGTCAATCGAGCTCTACTTTTGCTACCAAATGTTTCCTGGCAGATTGTTTACATGTTATTCAATTTTGCCAAGGTTGTTGTGCTTGATCCGTGTATGCTATGATGTTGTTCTTGCCATGTCTGTCTTCTATGCCATGTCTTCTTGATGTATGTATGCTTAGTTTATCATGAAAGTCTCTGTAGTGAGTGCTTTGAGCTCTTAAACATGCCTACTTGTTATCTGTTTTTGCCATGCCATGTTGCTGAATCTGTTAACGAAACTTGCTATATTGACATGGATGTTACTATATTTTCTGATCCTTTTTGGCTTATGGCCAGTAAGGGACTTTTGTTCTAGGCTTTGAGTAGATTCATGCCACGCCTTGTTTTGCTATTATAAGTTCCTGTAGCATGTTGTTTTCTTGCTCTGAACATTGCTACCTGATGCTGTTTTTGCCATGTTCAGTAATTTCACTAAGTCTGTGAAGCTGATATGTTTTGCACTTTTGCCATGCTTGTTTGAACCTGTTGTGGTGTGATCTAGCCGTAGCTCAGTGTTCATCTTTTGTCAAGCATCTTGAGTAGATCACTGCCATATACTATGTTGGTACGTTTGGGTGCAGTAGCTTAATTTCTTGTTGCTTGCTAAGTGGCATCATGCTGTTAATGGCAGATTTGTGTCATTCTTGTTTTGCTTGTCATTTGCAAACCGTGCATCCGATTCCGGTGATCTTTATATCGATTTCAACCGAAATCATCTCATCTTTCCAGCGGCATACTTGGTTTGCCAAGTTGATGCCTAGTTCATCAGTTTCCTTCCGGAGCGCGCATATGCATTGCATATCACGTCTCGCATATCATGCCATGTTTTGCATCATGTTGCTTGTGCATCGCACCGTGATTTATTGTGGTTCCTTTGTTTGTGTTCTTGCTTTGGGTAGAGCCGGGAGACGAGTACGTGAACGAGGAACCTGTTGAGAACGCTTACGAGGATCAAGCTTTCGACAACTCTGAGAACATTGCAGGCAAGATGACCATACCCTCGAAATCACTTCTATCTTTGCTATGCTAGATGCTCGCTCTTTTGCTATGCCTATGCTACGATGCCTATCTCTTGCTTATCATGCCACCCATATTGCCATGTCAGCCCCTAACCATCCTTTCCTAGCAAACCGTTGATTGGCTATGTTACCGCTTTGCTCAGCCCCTCTTATAGCGTTGCTAGTTGCGGTGAAGATGAAGTTTGTTCCTTATTGGAACATGGAGATGTTGTTCCTTGTTGGAACATGTTTACTTGTTGGGATATCACAATATATATATCTGCTATAATTAATGCATCTATATACTTGGTAAAGGGTGGAAGGCTCGGCCTTATGCAGTGTTTTGTTCCACTCTTGCCACCCTAGTTTCCGTCATACCGTGTTATGTTCCTTGATTTCGCGTTCCTTACGGTTGGGTGATTTATGGGACCCCTTGACAGTTCGCTTTGAATAAGACTCGTCCAAAGAAGGCCCAACTTTGGTTTTACCATTTGCCACCTAAGCCTTTTTCCCCGGGTTTTCGCGAGCCCGAGGGTCATCTTTATTTTAACCCCCCGGACCAGTGCTCCTTGAGTGCTGGCCCGAACTGAGCCGCTGCGAGGCCACCACGGGAAACTCGAGGCTTGGTTTTACTCGTAGCCTGTCTCATCCGGATGTGCCACGAGAACGAGATATGTGCAGCTCCTATCGGGATTTGTCGGCAATCGGGTGGCTTTGCTGGTCTTGTTTTATTCTTGTCGAAATGTCTTGTAGTCCGGGATTCCGAGATTGATCGGGTCTTCCCAGAGAAGGAATATCCTTCGTTGACCGTGAGGGCTTATAATGGGCTAAGTTGGGACACCCCTGCAGGGTATTATCTTTCGAAAGCCGTGCCCGCAGTTATGAGGCAGATGGGAATTTGTTAATGTCCGGTTGTAGAAAACCCGAAGTTGACCTCAATTAAAATACACCTCAACCGCGTGTGTTACCATGATGGTCGCTTCTCGGCGGAGTCCGGGAAGTGAACACGGTGTTGGAGTTATGCTTGACGTAATGTAGTCCAGGATCACTTCTTGATCGCTACTAGCTTCACGACCGTGCTTTGCTTCTCTTCTCGCTCTCTTTTGCGAATGTAGCCACCATATATGCTAGTCGCTTGCTACAGCTCCACCTTACAACTCTGTCCTTCCTATAAGCTTAAATAGTCTTGATCTCGCGGGTGTGAGATTGCTGAGTCCCTGTGACTCACAGATTCTACCAAAACAGTTGCAGGTTCCGACGATGCCAGTGCAGGTGACGCAACCGAGCTCAAGTGGGAGTTCGACGAGGAACGTGGTCGTTACTATGTGTCTTTTCCTGATGATCAGTAGTGGAGCCCAGTTGGGACGATCGGGGATCTGTGTAGCATTTGGGGTATCTTATTTTATTTTGGTTCCGTAGTCGGACCTTGAGTGTAATCTGAATGATGGATGTTTATCTATGTACTGTGTGAAGTGGCGACTGTAAGCCAACTATGTATCTCTTTCCCTTATGTATTACTTGGGTTGTGTGAAGATTACCTCATTTGCGACATTGCTTTCAATGCGGTTATGCCTCTAAGTCGTGCTTCGACACGTGGGAGATATAGCCGCATCGAAGGCGTTACAAGTTGGTAATCAGAGCCTTCCCCGACTTAGGAGCCCCCTACTTGATTGTTTGCTGGCGTTGTTGAGTCTAGAACGGAAAATGTTTTGAGTCTTAGGATTATATATATCGGAGAGTAGGATTCTTTTACTCCTCGGTCCCTTCTGTCGCTCTGGTGAGGTCTCTGGACGTAGAAGTTTTGACTCTCCTCTCCTCAAATTTCACAAAAAAATTAGGATCACGCTGGTATCTTGGAATCGTTCGATGGTTTTGTGACGAGAACATTGTTCTTGGTGCCTCGACATTTAGGGGTTGTGGCGGTGTCCGGGGAGTTGAGCTCCGAGGTGTTGTCGTCACAATTTTATCGTTGCAGATTCGGAATACCTGAGTTTTACCGACATCGAAATCTCTTTTGTGCAGTTGTTGGTGAGATAACCCCGATAACCCAGTACTGGGGCGAGCTTGGGAGTATTGCCATGACTCGTATAACGGATGTTTTTCGAAGGTCGAGGTACACGATTTCGAAGGTTTCTTGGTTATGTGTTGACGGATGGATACAATTGGATCTAGGTATTGTTAGTTTGGGTGATATATTTTGTGTCCCCTGTATCCCCAACACCAGATTGCATAACCAGAAAGTTTCGGGAGTTTATAGGTGGGATTCCAATAGCTCTTAGCATTTCGTCCCGCAGATATTTGGTTCGTGATTGGGTGATCCTTACCACTTATTTGTTCCAGTCGTACCTTGTTTTTTTTTCATCAACCTTTAATCAAGTGGCTTCTCACCTTAATGGACGTGTGATGTTCGCTTTTGGAATTCATTCGTTCATCCTTGTTCGAATGTTTATTGTGAAGACTTTATGTTGCAATTTCTATCCGTTGATTCTACTTGTCCATTTGTCTATCAAAGTGCTAACGGATGTCACCCTCTTCAGGATGGCTCCGCCAACGCAGCTGAATCCGGAACGAAATGAAGGGAATCAGTCGAACCCTCCACCTCCACCTCCGCCTCCGGAGGCCTGGCAAGCTATCATGGCAGCCACCAATGCCAATGCTCAGATGATTTTGCAGCTCTTGCAAGAGCGTACTCAAGGGCAAGGCAGTCAAGGAAATCAAGGTCAAGGCAACAACCAGCCGCACTTTGCTACTCTCAGTCAGTTCCTCGCTAATCAGCCGAAGTCTTTCAGTTTCTGTGTCGAGGCCACAGACGCCGACGATTGGCTTGTGGACATCTGCAAACATTTTGAATGTAGCAATGTCAGACCTGAGGACTTTGTCAAGTTTGCATCGTTTCAACTCAAGGACCAAGCTGCTGAGTGGGTACCAGCAATACAAAGATTCTAGAGGAGGTCGTGTCATTACAGGATGAGTTCCGCCGAGACTTGAGCTCACCACATTCGAAAAGTGTTGTTGAGAGCAAGCGTGAGGAGTTCCGCAATCTCAAGCAAGGCAACATGTCCGTGTATCAATACAATATCCAATTCCGAAACTCGCTCGCTTTGCTAAGCAAGACGCCCCGATGAAAAGAGTATGATCTATCAATTCAGAGGTGGTCCGAGAGAAGATCTGCAATTAGCTCTTGTGCTTTTGAGCCGAAAAGTATGATGAATTCTACAACATGGCATCAAGCAAGAAGCTGCCCAACTCAAATGTGAGGCTTCTAAGAAGAGAATCGGGGATGCAGTCCAGTCTTCTTCTTCCTCTCAAGTGGCAGCTAAGCAGCAGAAGTTCTACCTTCCTCCTCCTCCGTTCCATCAGCCTTATCGCCAGAAGAACTCAGGTGGTCGTGGATCTTCCCACCCGCCCAACCACAGCTATCGAACAAGTCTAGTTCTCAAGCTCCAAGGTCAAGTGCTCCTTACCACCGTCCGCTCGTGAGGTGACTTGCAACAAGTGTCGTGAGAAAAGTCACTATGCGAACAAGTGCTTCAACCAGAGGCGCCTTCCGCCTCCTCCTCTGTGAAATCTTCCAGCAATGCAAGGGTTAAGCATAACCCCAAGTTTGCAAAGGTGAACATGATGAATGCAGCATAGCGGAGGAATCTTCGATGTGATAATGGGTAATCTTCCGATTAATGATATTCCTGCAAAAGTCTTATTTGATCTTTGGTGCATCGCATTCTTTCATGTCATATCCTTTTGCATCGAAGCACAATTTTGATCTGAGGCATTACCTAAAGCTATGCAAGTTATTTCTCCGGCGAAGCGTTTGAGATCTACCATGTTGGTTCCAAATGTCGGTATCAAGATGGGCGATTATAGATTTCTGGCTAAACCAATTGTCCTTGGTGACTCGGATATTGATCTTATTCTCGGAATGGACTGGCTTTCTCAGCACAAAGCTCAGCTTTATTGTGCTGCCAGGGAAATTCAATTGACTCACTCTTCTAATGATGTGATCATCTATGCCGCTCGTGATGAAACCATTCGGTTGTTTTCTCTCAATGAGAAGGGCGAATTGGATGCTATCTCTCGATTCAAGTCGTTTGTGAGTACCAAGATGTCTTTCGGAAGAGCTTCCGGTATGCCTCCTCATCGGCCGATTGAGTTCGTTATCGATCTTGAGCACGGCATCAACCCGTTTGCAAGCGTCCATACAAGCTTGGACTTGATGAGCTGAAGGAATTGAAGAAGCAGCTCGATGAACAAGAGCGTCTGGTTTGATCGGACCGAGTTCATCTCCTTGGGGTTGTGGTGTTCTTTTGTCCAAAGAAGGATGGCACGGACCGACTTTGCGTCGATTACCGTCCACTGAATAAGAAGACAATCAAGAACAAGTATCCACTTCCCAACATCAATGAGCTTTTCGAGCAACTCAAAGGTGCTAAAGTGTTCTCCAAGCTTGAACTTCGTATGGGTTATCATCAGATTCGCATTCGTGAACAAGATATTCCCAAGACAACATTTAGAACAAGCTTTGGTTCTTATGAATATACTGTCATGTCTTTCGGCCTTGTCAATGCTCCTCCAACTTTCTCTCGGATGATGAACTTCATCTTCAACCCCTACACCAATGAATTCGTCTTGGTCTATCTTGATGATATTTTGGTCTTCTCCAAGAATAAGAAGGATCATGCCAAACATTTGCGATTGGTGCTAGACAAGCTCAGAGAATATCAATTCTATGTGAAGTTTTCCAAATGTGAATTTTGGCTTGATGAAGTGCTTTACCTTGGTCATATCATCTCCGCCAAGGGCATCGCTGTTAATCCCGAGAAGGTGTCCGCAATTGTGAATTGGGAACCTCCTCAGAATGTCAAGCAGCTTCGCAGTTTTCTTGGTCTTGCAAGCTATTGCCGAAGATTCGTTGAGAATTTCTCCAAGATTGCAAAGCCTCTTTCCAACCTCCTCCAGAAGCATGTGAAGTATGTCTGGTCTCCTGAGTGTGACGTTGCTTTCAATACCCTCAAAGAGAAACTCGTCATAGCTCCTGTCTTAACTCCTCCTGATGAATCCAAGCCATTTGAAGTTTTCTGTGATGCTTCTCTTCAAGGTCTCGGTGCTGTGTTAATGCAAGAGAAGAGAGTTGTGGCCTATACCTCTCGCCAGTTGAAGCCCAACGAAAAGAACTACCCCACTCACGATCTTGAGTTGGCGGCAGTTGTCCATGCATTGATAACATGGAGACATCTCTTGTTGGGAAGGAAAGTGGACATTTTCACCGATCACAAGAGCCTCAAGTATATCTTCACTCAGCCCAACCTCAACCTCAGGCAGACTCGATGGGTCGAAATGAGTCAAGAGTACAACCCAAGTATTGGATATACTCCGGGCAAGGCCAATGTCATTGCAGATGCTTTGAGCAGGAAGGCTTACTGCAATAGTTTAATCCTCAAGCCCTTCCAACGGATCTCTGTGAAGCTTTCCATAAGCTGAATCTTCAAGTTGTTCCTCAAGGCTTTCTTGCCAACCTCATAGTCTCTCCTACTTTGGAAGATCAGATTCGTGAGGCTCAACTTCTGGATACCATGGTGAAAAAGGTGAAGCGTGGTATCGACAAGGGCATTTCAAATACAAGTGCTTCCACATTGATGACAAAGATACTCTTTTCTTGAGGACGGATTGTGGTTCCTAAGGGTGATCTCGTAAAGTCATTATGAGCGAGGCACACAATTCGCTTCTATCCATTCATCACGGAAGTGCGAAGATGTACCATGACCTCAAGCGATCGTATTGGTGGACTGAATGAAGCGAGAAATTGCTCAATTCGTGAATGAGTGTGATGTCTGCGAGAAGGGTGAAAGCAGAACACCAAAGACCAGCTGGTCTCCTTCAACCTCTTGCTATTCCGGAATGGAAGTTTGATCATATCGAAATGGACTTCGTGACTAGTTTTCCAAAGTCCAAGCGTGGAAATGATGCTATCTTCGTTGTCATTGACAAGCTTACTAAAGTGGCTCATTTTCTTCCTATCAAAGAATCTATCACAGCAGCTCGGTTGGCGAGCTATACACCTCGAGATTGTCTCCTTGCGGCATTCCACAAGTGATCTCTTGGACCGTGGCAGCATCTTTACCTCCAAGTTAAGGGATTCTTTTGAAGGCCATGGGCACCAACATTCGTTTAGCACAGCTTTCCATCCTCAAACAAGTGGCCAAGTTGAGCGAGTAAATCAAATCCTTGAAGATATGCTCGGGGCTTGTGTCATTTCTTTCGGTATGAAATGGGAAGATTGTCTTCCATATGCGAGTTCTCCTACAACAACAGCTTCCAAGCGAGTTCGGGCAAGGCCCCATTCGAAATTCTCTATGGCGAAAAGTGTCGTACTCCTCTCAATTGGTCCGAGACAGGTGAGCGCCAACTTCTTGGCAATGACTTGATCACGAAGCGAAGAAATGTGCAAAGTCATTCGTGAGAATCTCAAAGCCGCATAATCGCGCGGAAGAGCTATTATGATGATAAGCACCGTGATGTGGCTTTTGAAATCGGAGACCATGTCTACCTCGCGTCTCTCAATGAAAGGCACTCGTCGCTTCGGTATCAAAGGGAAGCTTGCCCCTAGATACGTGGGTCCTTTCAAGATCATTGGCAAAAGAGGCAATCTCGCCTATCAACTTGAGCTTCCGTCCAACTTTGCGAACGTGCATGATGTGTTTCACGTGTCACAGCTTCGCAATTGCTTCAAGACTCCTGAACGCACTATCAACTTCGAAGAAATTGACCTTCAAGAAGATCTCTCTTATCATAAGCACCCCGTTGCCATTCTTGAAGAAACCGAGCGCAAGACTCGCAACAAGTCAATCAAATTCCTGAAAGTGAAGTGGTCACACCATTCCGACCGTCAAGCCACCTGGGAGCGCGAGGATCACCCCCGTTCCGAATATCCGGAGTTCTTCCAGTCCTAGATCTCGGGACGAGATCCTCTTGTAGTGGTGGAGTGTTGTAACACCCCGGATGTAACTTTCCATATTTGTAACTCCAACTCTTGCCATTTTCGGCATTGTGATATGATATTCCCTCCGTGGTTGGGTTTTTGTCTTTCGGTTTTTGCATTTTGTCCATGTCATGCATTTTCATATCATGTCATCATGTGCATCTCATTTGCATACGTGTTCGTCTCATGATTCCGAGCATTTTTCCCGTTGTCCGTTTTGCAATCCGGCACTCCTATGTCCCCCGGCGTCCCCTTTTACGTTTTTCCGTGAGCGGGTACTAAACTTTCTCGGAATGGACCGAGGTTTGTCAAGTGGCCTTGGTATACCACCGGTAGACCACCTGTCAAGTTTCGGGTCATTTGGAGCTCGTTCGGTACTCCAACGGTTAACCGCACTCTCGCAAAAGCCTCTTTTAAGTTGCAGCCCAACACCCCTCCAAAATAGTCCAATAACCCATCTAAGTCACTTCCATGCTCTCCGTCGTTTGATCATGATCGTGTGGGCGAAAACCGCACCTCATTTGGACTCTCCTAGCTCCCTCTATGCCTATTTAAACACCCCCCCCCCCATTCTAAATCGCGGTACAACCCTAGCCTTCCCCTACCTCGCGCCCGGACAAAGATACGCGCGGACGCGTTCCGTCCGCCGCCGCCGCCAACCAGGCGTGCCACGTGGCGCGCCGGTCCCCAGCTTCGCCGCCGCCCGCGCCAGGCCATGGGGCCAGCCCAACCCTCCGCCATCACATCCCGCCCAGCGCCGTCGCCTCCCGCCCGCCGCCAGCCAGCCGCGCCGCCGCCGCCACGGACCTCGCCGCCGCCCGGCCGGCCCTCGCCGCCGACCCAACCGCCGCTCCGGCCACCGGCGCCCGGCCGCCCGCTCCGGTCGCCAGCGCCGCCTCCTCCGGCGCCACCACCGGCCGCCCGCCCGCCTCGGCCCGGCAGTCCTCCCGCCGCCCGGCGTCCTCCTCCTCGAGGCCGGCCCCGACCCGGGCTTCTCTTCCTTCCGGCGAGCTGCGCCGCCACCGCCCTCGATCCGCGTGCGGATCTGAGATCCAGCCCGGTTGATCTTCTTCCCCCCATTTTTGTCTAAGTTTTTATTCCGTTGATTAATTTGTGGCATTTTCAACGCATCATAACTTTGCACCTGTAGCTCCGTTTCGTGCGTGTAATATGTCAAAATGTTCGTCTCAAAGATTAGATCATTTCATCTCATTGCATCATTTTCATTTGAGCTCATCTTGATGCCCGAAATTCTGTTGGAAGAGGGCTATGTGATGTTAGTTTCGTTTCTTAATGTAACTTGCACTTTTGTTATTTTGCTATGATTGATGTGTGCATCCTATGAATTTGAGTCCTACATGTGTTTTGTAATATGCCATGCCATCTTTCCAGGGGTGTATGCCATGTATTTTTGTGATCTATGTGGTGACTAGTAAAAGCATGCAAAGTAGGCTTCCTGATGTTGCTGTTTTCAGCCCTGTTTAGCTGATATTTTGATGCCATGTTAACTTGATGCTACCGAGAGATCCATGCATATTTTGAGATACTTCAGTAAGGATGTTTTGAACATATGGCTATGCTCTATCCTTCCATGCCTTTTTTTGCAATTATGGAGTGCCATAGCTTGAGTCAATCGAGCTCTACTTTTGCTACCAAATGTTTCCTGGCAGATTGTTTACATGTTATTCAATTTTGCCAAGGTTGTTGTGGTTGATCCGTGTATGCTATGATGTTGTTCTTGCCATGTCTGTCTTCTATGCCATGTCTTCTTGATGTATGTATGCTTAGTTTATCATGAAAGTCTCTGTAGTGAGTGCTTTGAGCTCTTAAACATGCCTACTTGTTATCTGTTTTTGCCATGCCATGTTGTTGAATCTGTTAACGAAACTTGCTATATTGACATGGATGTTACTATATTTTCTGATCCTTTTTGGCTTATGGCCAGTAAGGGACTTTTGTTCTAGGCTTTGAGTAGATTCATGCCACGCCTTGTTTTGCTATTATAAGTTCCTGTAGCATGTTGTTTTCTTGCTCTGAACATTGCTACCTGATGCTGTTTTTGCCATGTTCAGTAATTTCACCAAGTCTGTGAAGCTGATATGTTTTGCACTTTTGCCATGCTTGTTTGAACCTGTTGTAGTGTGATTTAGCCGTAGCTCAGTGTTCATCTTTTGTCAAGCATCTTGAGTAGATCACTGCCATATACTTTGTTGGTACGTTTGGGTGCAGTAGCTTAATTTCTTGTTGCTTGCTAAGTGGCATCATCTTTGTTAATGGCAGATTTGTGTCATTCTTGTTTTGCTTGTCATTTGCAAACCGTGCATCCGATTCCGGTGATCTTTATATCGATTTCAACCGAAATCATCTCATCTTTCCAGCGGCATACTTGGTTTGCCAAGTTGATGCCTGGTTCATCATTTTCCTTCCGGAGCGCGCATATGCATTGCATATCACATCTCGCATATCATGCCATGTTTTGCATCATGTTGCTTGTGCATTGCACCGTGATTTATTGTGGTTCCTTTGTTTGTGTTCTTTCTTTGGGTAGAGCCGGGAGACGAGTACGTGAACGAGGAACCTGTTGAGAACGCTTACGAGGATCAAGCTTTCGACAACTCTGAGAACATTGCAGGCAAGATGACCATACCCTCGAAATCACATCTATCTTTGCTATGCTAGATGCTCGCTCTTTTGCTATGCCTATGCTACGATGCCTATCTCTTGCTTATCATGCCACCCATATTGCCATGTCAGCCCCTAACCATCCTTTCCTAGCAAACCGTTGATTGGCTATGTTACCGCTTTGCTCAGCCCCTCTTATAGCGTTGCTAGTTGCAGGTGAAGATGAAGTTTGTTCCTTATTGGAACATGGAGATGTTGTTCCTTGTTGGAACATGTTTACTTGTTGGGGATATCACAATATATATATCTGCTATAATTAATGCATCTATATACTTGGTAAAGGGTGGAAGGCTCGGCCTTATGCAGTGTTTTGTTCCACTCTTGCCGCCCTAGTTTCCGTCATACGGTGTTATGTTCCTTGATTTCGCGTTCCTTACGGTTGGGTGATTTATGGGACCCCTTGACAGTTCGCTTTGAATAAGACTCGTCCAAAGAAGGCCCAACTTTGGTTTTACCATTTGCCACCTAAGCCTTTTTCCCCGGGTTTCGCGAGCCCGAGGGTCATCTTTATTTTAACCCCGGACCAGTGCTCCTTGAGTGCTGGCCCAACCGAGCCGCTGCTGGGCCACCACGGGAAACTCGAGGCTTGGTTTTACTCGTAGCCTGTCTCATCCGGATGTGCCACGAGAACGAGATATGTGCAGCTCCTATCGGGATTTGTCGGCAATCGGGTGGCTTTGCTGGTCTTGTTTTATTGCTGTCGAAATGTCTTGTAGTCCGGGATTCCGAGATTGATCGGGTCTTCCCGGTAGAAGGAATATCCTTCGTCGACCGTGAGAGCTTATAATGGGCTAAGTTGGGACACCCCTGCAGGGTATTATCTTTCGAAAGCCGTGCCCGCAGTTATGAGGCAGATGGGAATTTGTTAATGTCCGGTTGTAGAAAACCCGAAGTTGACCTCAATTAAGATACACCTCAACCGCGTGTGTTACCGTGATGGTCTCTTCTCGGCGGAGTCCGGGAAGTGAACACGGTGTTGGAGTTATGCTTGACGTAATGTAGTTCAGGATCACTTCTTGATCGCTACTAGCTTCACGACCGTGCTTTGCTTCTCTTCTCGCTCTCTTTTGCGAATGTAGCCACCATATATGCTAGTTGCTTGCTGCAGCTCCACCTTACAACTCTGTCCTTCCTATAAGCTTAAATAGTCTTGATCTCGCGGGTGTGAGATTGCTGAGTCCCCGTGACTCACAGATTCTACCAAAACAGTTGCGGGTTCCGACGATGCGGTCAGGTGGCGACGAACCGAGCTCAAGTGGGAGTTCGACGAGGAACGTGGTCGTTACTATGTGTCTTTTCCTGATGATCGATGAGTGGAGCCAGTTGGGACGATCGGGATCTGTGTAGCATTTGGGGTATCTTCTTTTATTTTGGTTCCGTAGTCGGACCTTGAGTGTAATCTGAATGATGGATGTTTATCTATGTACTGTGTGAAGTGGCGACTGTAAGCCAACTATGTATCTCTTTCCCTTATGTATTACTTGGGTTGTGTGAAGATTACCTCATTTGCGACATTGCTTTCAATGCGGTTATGCCTCTAAGTCGTGCTTCGACACGTGGGAGATATAGCCGCATCGAGGGCGTTACACAATTCCTTCAGCCCTGCATCATCAATGATACTAGCAATGTCCTCAGATGAGGAATTAGTGATAGCAGAGGCAGGTGAAGAATTTGTAACATTAGAAGTATTTGAACATTTAGGTGAAGAATTAGCAGATTCACGTTCAATGCACTTCAAACATGGAGGGACAAATTCTTCCTGAGAAGCGCTGATTTGTTGAGCAAGTAATGAATCGTGCTCCTTCTGAAGATCTTCATAACTCACTCTTAGCCTCTCAAGATCTTGCTTTCTTTGAAGAAATTCATAAGAAAGCTTCTCATGATCAGATAAGAGAGTGTTATGTTGATCTTGAAGGGTGTCATACTTAGTATGAAGTTTCTGAAGACTTCCAGCCAAAGCTTTTGACTGATCCATTTCTTCACCCAACATATAATCGCTCCTATATAGCATGTATTGAACTTTTCCCAAAGCTCTTTGTTGTTTAGTGGCAAGGGAAGCAAGTTTGACATAACTGGGTCCAAATTCATCAACAGATTCATCATCACTAGACTCAGATAGGTAGCATTCAGTTACCTCGGCACTTTTTGCCATAAGGCATGATGAAGAGGATGATGATTCTGGTTCGAATGTCATCGCTTTGAGAGATTCCTTGAAGTCCTCAAACCAAGGATCATGACGGGTTCGATGACCTTCATAGACCTCAGAGAGACGGTCCCAGATAAGCTTCGCATGATCGAGATGCATGATGTTCCTGAACTGATTTTGAGACAGACATGAGCAGATGACGTCCTTCACCGTGAGGTTGAGAAGAGTGTACTTGCGAATGTCATCAGCTTCCGCCATCTTGCACAGACCGGTAAGACCAATTTCAGTGACGGTCCATAGTTCGATGTTCATCGCCATGAGACGCTTCTTCATCATGGCTTTCCACTTGGGATACTCATGACCGTCAAAGATGGGGCATGACACAGTCTTCATTCCTATGGTCGACATAACTAAAACTCCAGGCGGTTAAACCAATATCACACAGAACAAGGGAGTACCTCGCTCTGATACCAATTGAAAGTGCGTTATATCGACTAGAGGGGGGGTGAATAGCCGATTTTTATGAATTCTTCACTGAGGAATTTGTGGGTGAGGAAATTCCTTAGCGAAGAACTACTTGCAGCGGAATAAGTATTCAGAAGTAAACATAACAAAACAGAAGCATGGTCATCATGATGAAATGAAGACAAGCACAGAGTACAGAAAGCGTAAACACAGGATAACACAGGATGAAGACAAACAGACTGAATAAATTGAACTGAGGAAATTGAGAAAGTCTTCAGTCAAAGTCTTCAAACACAGATATGAACAAGCGCACAACACAGTTATGAGGAAATGAAAGAGTTGAGGAAATAGAACCAGTTGGCTTGGTGAAGACAATGATTTGGTAGACCAGTTCCCACTGCTGTCTCAGTTGTACATCTGGTTGGAGCGGCTAGGTATTTAAACCTAAGGACACACAGTCTCGGACACCCATTCCTGAACACACAGTCCAGGACACTTAGTCCTCACGGTATTCTCCTTGAACTAAGGTCACACAGACCTCGCCCAATCACTCGTGGTAAGTCTTCAGGTGACTACCGAACCTTCACAAACTCGGTCACTCGGCGATCCACAATTCCTCTTGGATGCTCTAGACCATGACGCCTAACCGTCTGGAAGAAGCACAGTCTTCAAAGGTAACAAGCTTCAGATCCACGCAGGATCAATCTCTTCAGTGATGCTCAATCACTTTGGGTTTGTAGGTGTTTGGGTTTGGGTTTTTCTCACTTGATGATTTTCGCTCAAAGTCCTCGGAGGATGGGATGCTATCAAATGACAAGTGTCAGTTTCTCTCGGAGCAGCCAACCAACTAGTGGTTGAGGGGGCAGCTATTTACAGCCTAGGGAGAAGCCCGACATGATAAGACATAAATGCCCTTCAATGATATGACCATTAGGTGGGTAGATATTTTGGGACAGCTGGCGCGTAGCACAGCAACGGTCGGAAATTTGAGTATCAAATTCCTCAGGGCTATCATGTTCCTCACTGTGTAGGCAATCCGCACTGGCGAATTCCTAACTCCTCAGTCAGAACAAATTCCTCAGAGAACATAAGAACTTTGTCTCTGTCACTGAAAAATATGACTGAATTGCATGAGATTTCCAATGGCTTCACTCGAAGGGATTGGTAGGTGTAGGATTTTGAGTTGAGCATCACATGGAAATTTTACCTTAGTATTTCCTCGACCCCCTTTAACAGTAGGGTGTTTCCTATGACTCAAGAAAGACAAAATGAAACTAAGAAAACAAAAGTCTTCATGCTTCATGTTCCTCGAATGAATACCAAGTCTTCAAGGTTACACCAATTTCTTTACTTTCAAAGTCTTCAGAAAGTCTTCAGAAATCCAAAGTCTTCAGTCGAAGAACTTCATTTTTAGGGGTCGACTTTCTCTCTAAATATCAAACTCCTATAGACTTATAGACATGTGTACACTCACAAACGCTTCAGTCCCTTAACATATAAGTCTTCAATACACCAAAATCACTAAGGGGCACTAGATGCACTTACAAAGATGCTGTCAGAAACAACCTTCCTTGGGGCAAGAAGTGTCAAGAGTATAAGAGATCTCTGATCGACGTTTCCGAACCGGAGTGTTCGGTAAACCAGCGGAGGTAACAACCTGGCCGCTGTGCCGGGTTGTGCGGCGAGCTTCGTGTTGCTGCTTCTTCAAAAGAGGGGGTGAGAACATTTTACTTTCCGGTTTGCTTGACAGATTTTCTGGGTTGGCAGAGGATCTGAACCGGAGGAAAGGATAATTACCTCTACGTCGTCAGCTTGGCTGCCTTCAGCGCTGTCCTGATAATAGTCATTGTCAATGAGGTGTATGAAAAATGAACCAAGAGAGTCAAGTTCTACCTCTGTGTCCCGATTAGCCAAGTCAGCGTTAACGTTTGGTTCAGAAGATTCAGTGGTCCTCTTCCTGGCAGGTTTCTTAATAACCTTTGTTTTGGGGCGAGGTGTCTTCGCCGGTTTATCTTGCGGCTTCTTCTTCCAGAACGGATCATCACCCTGGCAAAGATGGACAAAATTTTGAGAGTGTATTTCAAAGGATTAAGCTGAAAACAAAAAAAGTTATATGATTCTTACAGTTGGCGATTTGTTGGAGGTGCAGAAAGGACTTAATCCGGCCTGGCTACAGACAGCCTCCGGTTCATTCAGTATTTTCTTAACAGCCTCATTGACGTCAGCCTCTGTTAGCTGAATATCAATATGTCGTTGAGGATCTTTTAAACTCCCTGTGTACTCACACATTAAACCGGGGCCCGGCTTAAAGGCAGAACGCTCCAAGATATCCAGCAGCGAACAAAGTCAACACCTCTTAAACCATTTGCCATAAAGGCTCTGAGCTTTGACAGTTGTGGAGCATAGTTGGACCATTCCTTGGCAGTCAGCCTCTGAGGAAATGTATGAGTGTTTCTAAGCCGGTGAGGACGGTAACCCGGCAAAGGATTCTCATCAGTTGGAGATGTGTCTCGGCAATAAAACCAAGTTTGATTCTAGTCCTTGGGGTGGCTATGAAGCTTGGCGTGAGGGAAGCTGACATCTTTCCGCTTTTGAATTGCCATTCCACCAAGTTCAGTATTGGGACCATCCGTAAACTCAGTACGCTGGTTCAAGTAGAAAAAATCTCTGAACAGTTCAGCTGTGGGCTCCTCTAGAAGGTAGACCTTGCAAAATACTTGGAAATTTCAAATATTGGACACAGAGTTTGGTCCAATATCTTGAGGGTGGAGTTGGAAGCTGGCAAGCACATCTCGGAATTTTTTTGAACCGGGAGGGCTAAAACCTCGACCCAGATTGTCAGCAAACACGACCACTTCTCCGTCCTTGGGTTCAGGAGGATTTTTCAGACCAGGGGCCCTCCAGTGGATGACTTCTTTCTTTGATAAAGCATCAGTTGCGACACATCTGTCTAGTTGTTCTTCAGTAACCTGGGAAGGAACCCAGTTACACTCGTAAACTTGTTTGGCCATTTCAATGGAAAGCTGAAACATGGTTATTTCCTTTTTAGGATTTATGACGGACAAGTATAAAGCGGTGCAAGATCAGAAGCAGAAACGGAGGCATATATACATTGTTAAACCGGAGTTTGATATTGCAGGAATTACAAAGATAAAGGAATTGGCGGTTTAAAAGGGGACTAATGGTACCTACCGGATTATCATTTCTCTAAAAAGCTAAACCGCCTACATTGGTATGAAAGATACAGATCTAAAATAGCTAAGTGAGGGAAAAACAGATTTCACAGACTGGTATGATAAATTCATATCTGCGGCGTATCAGAAAAACGAAATATATTTAGACCTAAGATACATGTGCTTCAACAGTTCTCAGATTTAGATGAGTTTTTTTATACGAAGGGGATGCTATAATAAGGAAAAAAGGGACTATGGCTACGGCCGCACAAGGAATATTAGATCCAAACTAGCCATTTATGCTACTAAGAAGAACAAGGAAGAACAGCGCTGGAGCTTCAATGAACTACGATGAACACCAAAACCCTAATGGTGGATCTAGGGTGGAAGGAGAGAAGACTTACCAGTGCTACAGGAACAACGAAGAGGCGCCGCGGCTTTCTGGTTCGATCAGGGTGATGCAGCGGCCGTTGTTGAAGCAGACGCGAAGGTCGACGGTGGCGGCAGAGCTCAAACGTTCGGTCGGTGCGAGGAAGAGGACGATGTGAATGGGCACGAAGGGGAAAAGAGAAAATGACCCTTGGTCTTATTTATAAGGTGAATGGATAAGTGACAGGCGCGAGAATCGAGGAGCCCAAAAATTGGATATGTGACAAACTTGTCGCCTCGATTGTCGCAGGCTCATTAATGAAGGTGAGATATGTACAATTTTTTAATAACAGGTGACGTCATGGCGGTTTATCATGATCCTGGAAGATGACGTCATGGCGGTTTACGTGATTTGTGCGAAGGTGCTGAGGGAGGAATTTTTCTCAAGTGTTGAAGATTGACATGAACCAGTTCAAATCAATCTGGGGCCTAATGTTGGGGATATTACTACTGGGTGTAAACTGGCCAGGGGAGGCCGGGTTGTCCTCATAACGAGTTATTTATATTTGAAGCCCATCAAGACAAGGAGTATGGTGCTCTACGAAGGCCCAGGGCCCAAAGGCGAATTATGGCCCGTAGACATAAACCGCCATATGGCATGTAACTTGTGTAAGATAGAAAGGGTAGAAACCGCTGGACATGTTTATGAGCCGGCCTCGGGATTCTGTAAACCGACGGCCGTCAACCCATGTATATAAGGGGACGACCCGGCGGCGGTTTAGGGACAACAGACAACAACTCGAGATCCAGGCATAGCGGATTCGCTCCCTGGTCATCAAAACCCTAGCAATTCCACAACAAATGGATTAGGCCTTTACCTTCACCGCAAGGGGCCGAACCAGTATAAACTCTCTGCGTCCTTTGTTCGCTTTAACCCCTTTAAGCTAACCCGTTGCGATGGCTCCGCGACTAAGTCCTTTCACTAGGACATCTGCCGTGACAAAACCACGACAGTGTGAGTAATTATTAACTAGATGGCTTCTTATCTCTATATGATTCTCAATACAAAGTTATCCTCGATGTTCTTGGAGATCTATTCGATGTAATACTTTTTACGGTGTGTTTGCCGAGATCCAATGGATTGTGGATTTATGATCAAGATTATCTATGAAAATTATTTGGTTCTTCTCTGAATTCTTATATGCATGATTTGATATCTTTGCGTGTCTCTTCGAATTATTGGTTTTGTTTGGCCTACTAGATTGATCTTTCTTGCAATGGGAGAAGTGCTTAGCTTTGGGTTCAATCTTGCGGTGTCCTTTCCCGATGGATGAGGGGCAGCAAGGCACGTATTGTATTGTTGCCATCGAGGATAAAAAGATGGGGTTTATATCATATTGCTTGAGTTTATCCCTCTACATCATGTCATTTTTCTTAATGCGTTACTCTGTTCTTATGAACTTAATGCACTAGATGCATGCTGGATAGCGGTCGATGTGTGGAGTAATAGTAGTAGATGCAGAATCGTTTTGGTCTACTTGGCACGGATGTGATGCCTATGTTCATGATCATGCCTAGATATTCTCATAACTATGCGTTTTACTATCAATTGCTTGGCAATAATTTGTTCACCCACCGTAGTTCATGCTATCTTTAGAGAAGCCACTAGTGAAACCTATGGCCCCGGGGTCTCTTTCTTATTATATTGCATCTCTTTTATTTACATCGCATCTCATTTTACTATTTTGCAATCTTTACTTTCCAATCTATAGAACAAAAATACCAAAAATATTTATCTTATTATCTTTATTAGATCTCACTTTTGCGAGTGACCGTGAAGGGATTGACAACCCCTTTATCGCGTTGGTTGCAAGGTTCTTGATTGTTTGTGCAGGTACTAGGTGACTTGCGTGTAATCTCCTACTAGATTGATACCTTGGTTCTCAAAAACTAAGGTAAATACTTACGCTACTTCGCTGCATCACCCTTTCCTCTTCAAGGGAAAACCAACGCATGCTACAGAGGTAGCAAGAAGGATTTCTGGCGCCGTTGTCGGGGAGATCTACGCTCAAGTCTAGACATACCAAGTACCCATCACAAACTCTTCTCCCTCGAATTACATTATTTGCCATTCGCCTCTCATTTTCCTTTCCCCAACTTCTAAAACGATTTTCAAAAACCTTTGCCTTTTCTTCGCCTCTTTTCTGTTCGCCTCTTTTCGCTTGCCTCTTGTGTGCTTGTGTGTTGGATTGATTGTTTGTCACGATGGCTCAAGATAATACTAAATTATGTGACTTTTCCAATACCAACAACAATGATTTTATTAGCACTCTGATTGCTCCTATTACCGATGCTGAATCTTGTGAAATTAATGCTGCTTTATTGAATCTTGTCATGAAAGATCAATTTTCTGGCCTTCCTAGTGAAGATGTCGCTACCCATCTAAACAACTTTATTGATTTGTGTGATATGCAAAAGAAGAAAGATGTGGATATTGATATTGTTAAATTGAAGCTATTTCCGTTTTCGCTTAGAGATCGTGCTAAAACTTGGTTCTCTTCTTTGCCTAAAAATAGTATTGATTCATGGAATAAGTGCAAAGATGCTTTTATCTCTATGTATTTTCCTCCCGCTAAGATCATCTCTCTTAGAAATGATATCATGAATTTTGAGCAACTTGATCATGAGCATGTTGCACAAGCTCGGCAGAGGATGAAATTAATGATACGTAATTGCCCTGCACATGGTTTGAATTTATGGATGATTATACAAAAAAATTATGCCGGATTGAATTTTGCTTCTAGAGATCTTTTAGAATCGACCGCGGGAGGCACTTTTATGGAAATCACTTTAGGAGAAGCTACTAAACTCCTAGATAATATTATGGTTAATTATTTTCAATGGCACACCGAAAGATCCTCTAGTAAAAAAGTTCATGCGATTGAAGAGATTAATGTTTTGAGTAGAAAGATGGATGAACTTATGAAATTGTTTGCTAATGAGAGTGTTTTTTCTAATCCCAATGATATGCCTTTGTCCACTTTGATTGAGAATAATAATGAATCTATGGATGTGAATTTTGTTGGTAGGAACAATTTTGGTAACAACGCGTATAGAGGAAACTTTAATCCTAGGACGTTCTTTTTTCCCTAGTAATTCCTCCAATAATTATGGTTCAGTCATAGGTTCTATAAAGTATGCTATGCTGTGTACCAGACCTATTGTGCATCTCACCATGAGTTGGGCAAGAGGGTACAATAGTGATCCAGGAGTGGATCACTGGACAACGGTTAAAATTATCCTTAGTGGAATAAGGATATGTTTCTCGGTTATGGAGGTGATAAACAGTTCATCGTAAAGAGTTGCGTCGATGCAAGCTTTGACACCGATCTGGATGACCCTAAGTCTCGATCTAGATACATATTGAAAGTGGGAACAATTAGCTAGAGTAGCTCCGCGCAGAGCATTGTAGACATAGAAATTTGCAAAATACATACGGATCTGAATATTGCAGACCCGTAGACTAAGATTTCTCTCATAAGCAAAACATGATCATACCTTATTACTCTTGGGTGTTAATCACATAGCAATGAGAACTAGATAATTGACTCTAGTAAACCCTTTGAGTGTTGGTCACATGGCGATGTGAACTATGGGTGTTAATCACATGTTGATGTGAACTATTGGTGATAGATCACATGGCGATGTGAACTAGATTATTGACTCTAGTGCAAGTGGGAGACTGAAGGAAATATGCCCTAGAGACAATAATAAAGTTGTTTTTTTATATCTCCTTATATCATTATAAATGTTTATTATTCATGCTAGAATTGTATTAACTGGAAACTTGATACATGTGTGAATACATAGACAAACAGAGTGTCACTAGTATGCCTCTACTTGACTAGCTCGTTAATCAAATATGGTTAAAGTTTCCTAGCCATAGACATGATTTGTCATTTGATTAACGGGATCACATCATTAGAGAATGATGTGATTGACTTGACCCATCCGTCAGCTTAGCACGATGATCATTTTGTTTGTTGCTATTGCTTTCTTCATGACTTATACATGTTCCTATGACTATGAGATTATGCAACTCCGAATCTTTGGAGGAACACTTGAGTGTGCTATCAAACGTCTGGCGTAATCTGGGTGATTATAAAGATGCTCTACAGGTGTCTCCGATGGTGTTTGTTGAGTTGGCATAGATCGATATTAGGATTTGTCACTCCGATTGTCGGAGAGGTATCTCTGGGCCCTCTCGGTAATGCACATCACTATAAGCGTTGCAAGCAATGTAACTAATGAGTTATCTACGGGATGATGCATTATGGAACGAGTAAAGAGACTTGCCGGTAACGAGATTGAACTAGGTATTGAGATACCGACGATCGAATCTAGGGCAAGTAACAAACCGATGACAAAGGGAACAACGTATGTTGTTATGCGGTTTGACCGATAAAGATCTTCGTAGAATATGTAGGAGCCAATATGAGCATCCAGGTTCCGCTATTGGTTATTGACCGGAGATGAGTCTCGGTCATGTCTACATAGTTATCGAACCCGTAGGGTCCGCACGCTTAATGTTCGGTGACGATCGGTATTATGAGTTTATGTGTGTTGATGTACCGAAGGTTGTTCGGAGTCCCGGATGTGAAAACGGACATGACAAGGAGTCTCGAAATGGTTGAGACATAAAGATTGATATATTGGATGACTATATTCGTGTTGGGGAACGTAGTATTTCCAAAAAATTCCTACGATTACGCAAGATCGATCTAGGAGAAGCATAGCAACGAGCGGGGAGAGTGTGTCCACGTACCCTCGTAGACCGAAAGCGGAAGCATTTAGTAACGTGGTTGATGTAGTCGAACATCTTCGCGATCCAACCGATCAAGTACCGAATGCATGGCACCTCCATGATCTGCACACGTTCAGCTCGGTGACATCCCACGAACTCTAGATCCAGCTGAGGTCGAGGGAGATTTTTGTCAGCACGAGGGCATGGCGACGGTGATGATGAAGCTATCGGCGCAGGGCTTCGTCTAAGCACTACGACGATATGACCGAGGTGTGTAACTATGGAGGGGGGCACCGCACACGGCTAAGAGATTGTCTGTTATGCTTTGGGGTGCTCCCCTGGCCACGTATATAAAGGAGGGAGGAGGAGGAGGTCGGCCTAGGAGGGGCGCGCCTATAGGGGGAGTCCAACTAGGATTCTCAATCCTAGTTGGAGTCCCCTTCCTTTTCCAAGAGGGGTGAGAGGGAAGGAGTAGGAGAGGGAGAAGGAAAGAGAGGGGGGCACCGCCCCTCCCTTGTCCAATTTGGACATGCCATGGGGGGGCACCCTTTGAGGCCCTTCTCTCCTTTCCCGTATGGCCCATTAAGGCCCACTACTTCCCCCGGTGAATTCCCGTAACTCTCTGGTACTCCGAAAAATACCCGAATCACTCAGAACCTCTCCGATGTCCGAATATAGCCTTCCAATATATCAATCTTTATGTATCGACCATTTTGAGACTCCTCGTCATGTCCGTGATCTCATCTAGGACTCTGAACAACATTCGGTATATCAAATCACATAACTCATAATACAAATCGTCATCAAACGTTAAGCGTGCGGAACCTGGATGATCGTTTTGGCTCCTACATATTCTACGAAGATCTTTATCGGTCAAACGACATACAAATATATGTTGTTCCCTTTGTCATCGATATGTTACTTGCCCGAGATTCAATCATCGGCATCATCATACCTAGTTCAATCTCGTTACCGGCAAGTCTCCTTACTCGTTCCTTAATGCATCATCCTGCAACTAACTCATTAGTCACATTGCTTGCAAGGCTTATAGTGATGTGCATTACCGAGAGGGCCCATAGATACCTCTCCGATACATGGAGTGACGAATCCTAATCTCGATATATGACAAACCAACAAACACCTTCGGAGACACCTGTAGAGTATCTTTATAATCACCCAGTTATGTTGTGACGTTTGATAGCACACAAGGTGTTCCTTCGGTATTCGGGAGTTGCATAATCTCATAGTCTGAGGAACATGTATAATTCATGAAGAAAGCAGTAGCAATGAAACTGAAACGATCATTATGCTAAGCTAACGAATGGGCCTTGTCCATCACATCATTCTCTAATGATGTGATCCCATTCATCAAATGACAACACATGTCTATGTCTAGGAAACTTAACCATCTTTGATTAACGAGCTAGTCAAGTAGAGGCATACTAGGGACACTCTTTTTGTCTATGTATTCACACATGTACTAAGTTTCCGGTTAATACAATTCTAGCATGAATAATAAAAATTTATCGTGAAATAAGGAAATAAATTATAACTTTATTATTGCCTCTAGGGCATATTTCCTTCTGTCTCCCACTTGCACTAGAGTCAATAATTTAGTTCACATCGCCATGTGATTTAACACCAATAGTTCACATCACCATGTGATTAACACCCATAGTTCACGTCACCATGTGACCAACACTCAAAGGGTTTACTAGAGTCAGTAATCTAGTTCACATCGCCATGTGATTAACACCCAAAGATTACTAAGATGTGATCATGTTTCGCTTGTGAGAGAAGTTTAGTCAACGGGTCTGCCAAATTCAGATCTGTATGTATTTCGCAAATTTCTATGTCTACAATGCTCTACATGGAGGTACTTTAGCTAATTGCTCCCACTTTAAATATGTATCCGAATTGTGACTCAGAGTCATCCAGATCGGTGTCAAAGCTTGCATTGACGTAACTCTTTACGACGAACTCTTTATCACCTCCATAACCGAGAAATATTTCCTTAGTCCTCTAAGGATAATTTTGACCGTTGTCCAGTTATCTACTCCTAGATCAAAATTGTTATCCCTTGCCAAACTCAGGGTAGGGTATACAATAGGTCTGGTACACGGCAGGGCATGCTTTATAGAACCTATGACTGAGGCATAGGGAATGACTTTCATTCTCTCTGTATCTTCTGCCGTGGTCGGGCTTCGAGTCTTAATCAACTTCACACCTTGCAACACAAGCAAGAACTCTTTCTTTGACTGTTCCATTTTGAACTACTTCAAAAACTTGTCAAGGTATGTACTCATTGAAAAAACTTATCAAGCGTCTTGATCTATCTCTATAGATCTTGATGCTCAATATGTAAGCAACTTCACCGAGGTCTTTCTTTGAAAAAATCCTTTCAAACACCCCTTTGTGCTTTCCAGAAAATTCTACATAATTTCCGATCAACAATATGTCATTCACATATACTTATCAAAAAGGCTGTAGTGCTCCCACTCACTTTCTTGTAAATACAGGCTTCACCGCAAGTCTGTATAAAACTATATGCTTTGATCAACTTATCAAAGTGCATATTCCAACTCCGAGATGCTCGCACCAGTCCATGGATAGATCCCTGGAGCTTGCACATTTTGTTAGCACCTTTAGGATTGACATCACCTTCTTGTTGCATCATATACAACTCTTCTTTAATAAATCCATTAAGGAATGTAGTTTTGATATCCATTTGCCAGATTTCATAAAATACGGCAATTGCTAACATGATTCGGACAGACTTAAGCATCGCTACGAGTGAGAAAATTTCATCGCAGTCAATATCTTGAACTTGTCGAAAACCTTTTTGTGATAATTCGAGCTTTGTAGATAGTAACACTACTACCAGTGTCCGTCTTCCTCTTGAAGATCCATTTACTATAAATGGCTTGCCGATCATCGGGCAAGTCAACCAAAGTCCACACTTTGTTCTCATACATGGATCCCATCTCAGATTTCATGGCCTCAAGCCATTTCGCGGAATCTGGGCTCATCATCACTTCCTCATAGGTCGTAAGTTCGTCATGGTCAAGTAACATGACCTCCAGAATAGGATTACCGTACCACTCTAGTGCGGATCATACTCTGGTTGACCTACGAGGTTCAGTAGTAACTTGATATGAAGTTTCATGATCATCATCATTACTTCTTCATTGACTGGTGTAGGAATCACTAGAACTGATTTCTGTGATGTACTACTTTCCAATTCGGGAGAAGGTACAATTACCTCATCAAGTTCTACTTTCCTCCCACTCACTTCTTTCGAGAGAAACTCCTTCTCTAGAAAGGATCCATTCTTAGCAACGAATATCTTGCCTTCGGATCTGTGATAGAAGGTCTACCCAACAGTCTCCTTTGGGTATCCTATGAAGACACATTTCTCCGATTTGGTTTCGAGCTTATCAGGTCGAAGCTTTTTCATGTAAGCATCGCAGCCCCAAACTTTATGAAACGACAACTTAGGTTTCTTGCCAAACCACAGTTCATACGGTGTCGTCTCAACGGATTTTAGACGGTGCCCTATTTAACGTGAATGCAGTTGTCTCTAATGCATAACCCCAAAACGATATTGGTAAATCGGTAAGAGACATCATAGATTGCACAATATCCAATAAAGTACGGTTATGACGTTCGGACACACCATTATGCTGTGGTGTTCCAGGTGGCATGATTTTGTGAAACTTTTCCACATTGTTTTAATTGAAGGCCAAACTCATAACTCAAGTATTCACCTGTGCGATCAGGTCGTAGAAACTTTATTTTCTTGTTACGATGATTTTCTACTTCACTCTGAAATTCTTTGAACTTTTCAAATGTTTCAGACTTATGTTTCATTAAGTAGATATACCCATATCTGCTCAAATCATCTGTGAAGGTCAGAAAATATTGATACCCACCGCGAGCCTCAACAATCATCGGACCGCATACATTGGTATGTATTATTTCCAATAAGTCAGTGGCTCGCTCCATTGTTCCGGAGAATGGAGTCTTAGTCATCTTGCCCATGAGGCATGGTTCGCAAGCATCAAGTGATTCATAATCAAGTGATTCCAAAAGCCCATCAGCATGGAGTTTCTTCATGCGCTTTACACCAATATGACCTAAACGGCAGTGCCACAAATATGTTGCACTATCATTATCAACTTTGCATCTTTTGGCATCAATATTATGAATATGTGTATCACTACAATCGAGATTCAATAAACCATTTATATTGAGTGTATGACCGTAGAAGGTTTTATTCATGTAAATAGAACAACAATTATTCTTTGACTTAAATGAATAACCGTATTGCAATAAACATGATCCAATCATATTCATGCTCAACGCAAACACCAAATAACATTTATTTTATGTTCAACACTAATCCCGAAGGTAAAGGGAGCGTGCGATGGTGATCTTATCCTTGGAATCACTTCCAACACACATCATCACCTCACCTTTAACTAGTCTTTGTTTATTTTGCAACTCCCGTTTTGAGTTACTACTCTTAGCAACTGAACCAGTATCAAATACCGAGGGGTTGCTATAAACACTAGTAATGTACACATCAATAACATGTATATCCAACATACCTTTGTTCACTTTGCCATCCTTCTTATCCGCCAAGTATCTAGGGCAGTTCCACTTCCAGTGATCATTTCCTTTGCAGTAGAAGCACTCAGTTTCAGGCTTGGGTCTAGCTTTGGGCTTCTTCATGGGAGTGAAAACTTGCTTGTCATTCTTATTGAAGTTCCCTTTCTATCCCTATGCCCTTTTCTTGAAACAAGTGGTCTTGTTAACCATCAACAATTGATGCTCTTTCTTGATTTCTACCTTCTCCGATCTCAGCATCGTAAAGAGCTCGGGAATTACTTTCGTCACCCCTTGCATATTATAGTTCATCATGAAGTTCTAGTAACTTGGTGATAGTGACTAGAGAACTTTGTCAATTACTATCTTATCTGGAAGATTAACTCCCACTTTATTCAAGCAATTGTAGTACCCAGACAATCTGAGCACATGCTCACTGGTTGAGCTATTCTCCTCCATCTTGTAGGCAAAGTACTGTCAGAGGTCTCATACCTCTCGACACAGGCATGAGTATGAAATACCAATTTCAACTCTTGGAACATCTTATATGCTCCGTGGTGTTCAAAACATTTTTGAAGTCCCGGTTCTACGTCGTAAAGCATGCTGCACTAAACTATCAAGTAGTCATCATACTGAGCTTTGTCGAATGTAACATCTGCATCTGCTCCTGCAATAGGTCTGTCACCTAGCGGTGCATCAAGGACATAATTCTTCTGTGCAGCAATGAGGATAATCCTCAGATCACGGACCAAGTCCGCATCATTGCTACTATCATCTTTCAACTTATTTGTCTCTAGGAGCATATCAAAAACAAATAAAACGGGGAAGCTATACGTGAGCTATTGATCTACAACATAGATATGCAAATACTATCAGGACTAAGTTCATGATAAATTAAAGTTCAATTAATCATGTTACTTAAGAACTCCCACTTAGATAGACATCCCTCTAATCATCTAAGTGGTCACGTGATCCATATCAACTAAACCATGTCCGATCATCACGTGAGATGGAGTAGTTTTCAATGGTGAACATCACTATGTTGATCATATCTACTATATGATTCACGCTCGACCTTTTGGTCTCAGTGTTCCGAGGCCATATCTGCATATGCTAGGCTCGTCAAGTTTAACCCGAGTATTCTGCGTGTGCAAAACTGGTTTGCACCCGTTGTATTTGAACGTAGAGCTTATCACACCTGATCATCATGTGGTGTCTCAGCACGAAGAACTGTCGCAATGGTGCATACTCAGGGAGAACACTTATACCTTGAAATTTTAGTAAGGGATCATCTAATAATGCTACCGCCGTGCTAAGCAAAATAAGATGCATAAAAGATAAACATCACATGCAATCAAAATATGTGACATGATATGGCCATCATCATCTTGTGCCTTTGATCTCCATCTCCAAAGTACCGTCATGATCTCCATCGTCACCGGCATGACACCATGATCTCCATCATCCTGATCTTTATCAACGTGTCGTCACATGGTTGTCGCGCCAACTATTGCTTTTGCAAGTATTGCTATCGCATAGCGATAAAGTAAAGCAATTATATGGCGCTTGCATCTTATTCAATAAAGAGACAACCATAAGGCTCCTGCCAGTTGCCGATAACTTTAACAAAACATGATCATCTCATACAACAATTTATATCTCATCACATCTTGACCGTTCACATCACAATATGCCGTGCAAAAACAAGTTAGACGTCATCTATGTCCGGGGTTTGGTACGACATATGCCAATGGATGGCTTATCATAGTGGGAGCGAGTAGAACGTCGCCGGTGCCTGGAAGCGGGAAAAGGCGTAGACACGAACGCCGTTGCACTTTACCCAGGTTCGGGGCTCTCCTAGGAGATAACACCCCTAGTCCTGCTCTGCGGGGTCTCCGCATGATCACTAAGGCACTAGTGAGTACAATGGTGCTCCTCGAGCTGTTTGCTAGAGGTGGAAGAAAGCAAGGCTAGCTCTCTCCATTCTCTATGGGTCGGTCTAATTCTAACAGGTTGGGAACCCTTTGCATGGGTGCCCTGGTGGGTTTATATAGGACTACCCCCCAGGGGTACAATAGTAATCCGGCCGGGTGTAAGACCCAGCTGTCGGTCTCTCTGGTGGTCGGCTTCTCCGTCGGCTGCTGGGGCCCGCCGCCTGGTGGGCCCCGCCGACTGGTCTGGTACGGAGCCGACAGACCACCTCCGCCGCTCGTGGGTCTTGTCGGCTGCTGATCACTGTAGCCGTGATGCTAATGGCGCCGACTCGGTCAGGGGAGCGTGGCTACAGCCCCTGCCGCCTGGCGGGCGATTACTGTAGCCTCTCCGTGTCTCGTCTGGATAATGGCGAGTGGGCCCCGAGGAAGGGGCGGGCCGACTGCTGGGGACCGTCCTCCCTTGGATCCGACTGGTGGGGCTCTAGCCGTCTTCCGGGCTCTCGCTGATCGGTGGGGCCCGCCGTCCTTGGACCGTACTAACAGGCCGTCGTGGGAGCAGGGCTCCGCCTGCTTGTGGTGACGTCAGGGGTGGAGTGGCAACAGTGCCGCGCCGGGCGGAGATCCCGCTGATGCGGTGCCTTGTGGCGAGCCCATCCACGATTTGGGAGGGATGGGCTATACTATAGCCACTCCCTGTCTTGTCTTTATTGATGAGGGCGCAGGCTTCGTAGGCGCCACGGGTCGACTGCTAGTGGCCGGCTTCTCTGGAAGCCGCACACTAGGAGTCAGCTTGTCTTAATGCCGGCTTCTTGAACTCGGACGCCTACGGGCAGCCGGCTATTCCTCCAGCCGGCCACCAGAAGGCGGCGCCTCATCTTGACGCCTCAAGGGGCGCTGCCAGCCCCGTCATCTTGAATGGCGCATGGGCTCGGGTTAGCCTACCCGTGGCCCATTACTCCGACAGTAGTCCCCGAAGCTGGTGAGGTGCCGCGGTTAAGCAGCCGAGGAGCCTCAGCAGTTTCTTTTTCCGATGGCTTGAGGTGGAGCTTCGTCCGACTTCTGCCGAGCCGACTGGTGGGAGTCGGCCTCGTCCTGCCTGACTTATCGAAACTTCGAATGCGACAGCGAGAACCACGTGCCGTGCTTGCTAAGCCTCCAGGCTGCCGCTCGCTGTGGGCATGTTACGTGGCGTCGAGCGGCCAGGCGAGTCTGCCAGCCCACGCTCGCGACGAGACACGCCTGCTGGCTGGCCCGCCACTACCAGGACTCGGCACGCGAGCGGATCCGTTGCGGCCGAGGTGGGCGGTTGAGTTTTTCCACGGAGTTACTGCGCGCAATAACTCGCACAATAAACGTGGGGCGTGGGTTCATGGGCGCAGTAAATCCCACGATTGCCCCGTCGGCTTCGCAGCCCGTAGGCCTATAAGTAGGGGGAGGAGGGGGAGCGGCGGAGCACGCGCGCCCCTCCGCCCCATTCTTTCCTCCTTCTTCTTCCTCTCGCCGTAGAGCTGTTAGGGAACGTAGTAATTTCAAAAAAATTCCTACGCACACGCAAGATCATGGTGATGGCATAGCAACGAGAGGGGAGAGTGTATGTCCACGTACCCTCGTGAGACCGTGGCGAAGCGTTATAACAACGCGGTTGATGTAGTCGTGCGTCTTCACGATCCGACCGATCCAAGTACCGAGCGCACGGCACCTCCGAGTTCAACACGTTCAGCTCGATGGCGATCCCGGACTCGATCCAGCAAAGTGTCGGGGATGAGTTCCGTCGACCGACGGCGTGGTGGCGATGATGATGCTCCACCGGCGCGGGCTTCGCCTAAGCTCATGACGATATATGACCGAAGTGGAATATGGTGGAGGGGCACCGCCTGCAGCTAAGGAACGATCCGTAGATCAACTTGTGTGTTATGGGGTGCCCCCTGCCCCGTATATAAAGGAGCAAGGGGGTGTGGCCGGCCCTAGGAGGAGGCGGCGGAGGAGTCCTACTCCCACCGGAGTAGGACTCCCCCTTTCCTAGTTGGATTAGGACTTGGGGGAGGGAAATAGGGAGGGTCGCCGCTCCTCTCCTTGTCCTATTCGGACTAGGGGAGGCGCGCGCCTGCTACGGCCGGCCCTCCTCTTCTCCCTCATGGCCCACTAAGGCCCATTAACCCCGGGAGGTTCAGTAACCCGGTGTTCGGTAAAATCCGATTTCACCGGAACTATTCGAAGTCAAACATAGGCTTCCAATATATCAATCTTTATGTCTCGACCATTTGAGACTCCTCGTCATGTCCGTGATCACATCCGGGACTCGAACAAACTTGGTACATCAATACTCATAAAATTGTCATCGTAGCGTTAAGCGTGCGGACCCTACGGGTTCGAGAACTATGTAGACATGACCTAGAACTATTCTCGGTCAATAACCAATAGTGGAACCTGGATGTTCATATTGGTTCCTACATTTTCTCTGAAGATCTTTATCGGTCAAACCGCATAACAACATACGTTGTTCCCTTTGTCATCGGTATTTTACTTGCCCGAGATTCGATCGTCGGTATCCAATACCTAGTTCTATCTCGTTGCCGGCAAGTCTCTTTACTCGTTCTGTAATACATCATTTCATAACTAACTCATTAGTTACAATGCTTGCAAGGCTTAGGTGATGAGTATTACCGAGAAGGCCGAAGATACCTCTCCGACAATCGGAGTGACAAAACCTAATCTCGAATTATGCCAACTCAACATATACTTTTGGAGACACACTGTAGAGTACCTTTATAATCACCCGATTCGTTGTGACGTTTGGTAGCACACAAAGTGTTCCTCCGAAAGCAGGAGTTGCATAATCTCATAGTTGCAGGAACTTTGTATAAGTCATGAAGAAAGCAATAGCAACATACTAAGCGATCAAGTGCTAAGCTAACGGAATGGGTCAAGTCAATCACATCATTCTCCTAATGATGTGATCCCATTAATCAAATGACAACTCATGTCTATGGTTAGGAAACATAACCATCTTGATTAACAAGTTAGTCAAGTAGAGGCATACTAGTGACATTCTGTTTTATGTATTCACACATGTATTATGTTTCCGGTTAATACAATTCTAGCATGAATAATAAACATTTATCATGATATAAGGAAATAAATAATAACTTTATTATTGCCTCTAGGGCATATTTCCTTGATCTCCCACTTGCACTAGAGTTAATAATCTAGATTACGGTAATGATTCTCACACCCATGGAGTCTTGGTGCTGATCATGTTTTGCTCGTGAGAGAGGCTTAGTCAGCGGGTCTGCAACATTCAGATCCGTATGTATCTTGCAAATCTCTATGTCTCCCACTTGGACTTGGTCCCGAATGGAATTGAGGCGTCTCTTGATGTGCTTGGTCCTCTTGTGAAATCTGGATTCCTTTGCCAAGGCAATTGCACGATATTGTCACGGAAGATCTTCATTGGTCCCGATGCATTAGGTATAACACCTAGATCGGAAATGAACTCCTTCATCCAGACTCCTTCATTTGCTGCTTCGAAGCAGCTATGTACTCCGCTTCACATGTAGATCCCGCCACGGCGCTTTGTTTGGAACTGCACCAACTTACAGCTCCACCGTTTAATAAAAATCGTATCCGGTTTGCGATTTAGAATCGTCCGGATCGATGTCAAAACTTGCATCGACGTAACCCTTTACGACAAGCTCTTTGTCACCTCCATAAGCGAGAAACATATCCTTAGTCCTTTTCGGGTATTTCAGGATATTCTTGACCGTTGTCCATGATCCACTCTGGATTACTTTGGTACCTCCACTGCTAAGCTAATAGCAAGGCACACATCAGGTCTGGTACACAGCATTGCATACATGATAGAGCCTATGGCTGAAGCATAGGAACTCCTTTCATTTTCCTCTATCTTCTGCGGTGGTCGGGCATTGAGTCGACTCAATCTTACACCTTATAATACAGGCAAGAACCCTTTCTTTGCACGATCCATATTGAACCTTTTCAAGACTTTATCAAGGTATGTGCATTGTGAAAGTCAATTAAGCGTCTTGATCTATCTCTATAGATCTTGATGCCCAATATATAAGCAGCTTCACGAGGTCCTTCATTGAAAAACTTTTATTCAAGTATCCTTTTATGCTATCCAGAAATTCTATATCATTTCCAATTAACAATATATCGTCCACATATAATATTAGAAATGCTCTGAGCTCCCACTCACTTTCTTGTAAATCGAGGCTTCTCCAAAAGTCATATAAAACCATATGCTTTGATCACACTATCAAAGCGTTTATTCAACTCGAGAGGCTTGCACGACCATAGATTGATCGTTGGAGCTTGCACACTTTGTTAGCTCCCTTAGGATCGACAAAACCTTCTGGTTGCATCATATACAACTCTTCTTCCGAAATCCATTCAGAAATGTAGTTTTGACATCCATCGCCATATTTCATAATCATAAAATCGGCGATTGCTAACATGATTCGGACAGACTTAAGCATCGCTTCTGGTGAGAAGGTCTCATCGTAGTCAACTCCTTGAACTTGTCGAAAACCTTTTGCAACAAGTCAAGCTTTGTAAACAGTAACATTACCGTCAGCGTCAGTCTTCTTCTTGAAAATCCATTTATTTTCTATTGCTTGCCGATCATCAGGCAAGTCAACCAAAGTCCATACTTTGTTCTCATACATGGATCCCATCTCAGTTTTCATGGCTTCAAGCCATTTTGCGGAATCTGGGCTCACCATCGCTTCTTCATAGTTAGTAGGTTCACCATGATCTAGTAGCATGACTTCGAGAATAGGATTACCGTACCACTCAGTGCGGATTTTATTCTGGTTGATCTCTGATTCAGTAACAACTTGATCTGAAGTTTCATGATCATTATCATTAACTTCCTCACTAATCTGGTGTAGGTGTCACGAAACCGATTTACGTGATGAACTACTTTCAATAAGGGAGCTGGTACTGTTACCTCATCAAGTTCTACTTTCCTCCCACTCACTTCTTTCGAGAGAAACTCCTTCTCTAGAAAGGATCCATTCTTAACAACGAATGTTTTGCCTTGGATCTGTGATAGAAGGTATACCCAATTGTCTCCTTTGGGTATCCTATGAATACATATTTTTCGATTTGGGTTCAAGCTTATCAGGTTGAAGCTTTTTCACATAAGCATCGCAACCCCAAACTTTCAGAAGCGACAACTTTGGTTTCTTGCCAAACCATAGTTCATAAGGTGTCATCTCAGCGGTTTTGATGGTGTCCTATTTAGCGTGAATCGGCCGTCTCTAAAGCATAACCCCAAAGCGATAGCGGTAAATCGAAATAGACATCATAGATCGCACCATATCTAGTAAAATACGATTACGATGTTCGGACACACCATTACGCTGTGGTGTTCCCGGTGGCGTGAGTTGCGAAACTATTCCGCATTGCTTCAAATGTAGACCAAATTCGTAACTCAAATATTCTCCACGATCAGATCATAGAAACTTTATTTTCTTGTTACGATGATTTTCAACTTCACTCTGAAATTCTTTGAACTTTTCAAATGTTTCAGATTTATGCTTCATCAAGTAGATATACCCGTATCTGCTTAAATCATCTGTGAAGGTGAGAAAATAACGATATCCGCCACGAGCTTCAACATTCATCGGACCACATACATCTGTATGTATGATTTCCAACAAATCTGTTGCTCTCTCCATACGACCGGAAAACGGTGTTTTAGTCATCTTGCCCATGAGGCACGGTTCGCATGTACCAAGTGATTCATAATCAAGTGATTCCAAAAGTCCATCGTATGGAGTTTCTTCATGCGTTTACACCGATATGACCTAAGCGGCAGTGCCACAAATAAGTTGCACTATCATTATCAACTCTGCATCTTTTGGCTTCGACATTATGAATATGTGTATCACTACTTTCGAGATTCAACAAGAATAGACCACTCTTCAAGGGTGCATGACCATAAAAGATATTACTCATATAAATAGAACAACCATTATTCTCGATTTAAATGAATAACCGTCTCGCATTAAACAAGATCCAGATATAATGTTCATGCTCAACACGGCACCAAATAACAATTATTTAGGTCTAAAACTAATCCGAAGGTAGATGTAGAGGTAGCGTGCCGACCGCGATCACATTGACTTTGGAACCGTTTCCCACGCGCCGTCACCTCGTCCTTTGCGATTGCTCGCTTATTCCGTAGTCCTGTTTGAGTTGCAAATATTAGCAACAGAACCAGTATCAAATACCAGTGCTACTACGAGCTCTAGTAAGGTACACATCAATAACATGTATATCACATATACCTTTGTTCACCTTGCCATCCTTCTTATCCGCCAAATACTTGGGGCAATTCGCTTCGATGACCAGCTTGCTTGCGGTAGAAGCACTCAGTTTTAGGCTTAGGTCCAGACTTGGGTTTCTTTTCTTGAGCAGCAACTTGCTTGCTGTTCTTCTTAAAGTTCCTTCTTCTTTCCTTTGCCCTTTTCTTGAAACTAGTGGTCTTGTTGACCATCAACACTTGATGCTCCTTCTTGATTTCTACCTCCGCAGCTTTTAGCATTGCGAAGAGCTCGGGAAGTGTCTTGTTCATCCCTTGCATATTATAGTTCATCACGAAGCTCTTGTAGCTTGGTGGCGATGATTGGAGAATTCATCAATGACACTATCATCCGGAAGATTAACTCCCGGTTGAATCAAGTGATTATTATACCCGGACATTTTGAGTATGTGCTCACTTGTGAACTATTCTCCTCCATCTTGCAGCTATAGAACTTATTGGAGACTTCATATCTCTCAATCCGGGCATTTGCTTGAAATATTAACTTCAACTCCTGGAACATCTCATATGCCCCATGACGTTCAAAACGTCGTTGAAGACCGGTTCTAAGCCGTAAAGCATGGCACCTTGAACTATGGAGTAGTCATCAGCTTTGCTCGCCGACGTTCACAACTTCGGCGTTGCTCTGCAGCAGGCACTGGCACCCAGCGGTGCTTCGGGGCGTAATTCTTACGTGCAGCAATGAGGATAATCCTCAAATTACGGACCCAGTCCGTGTAATTGCTACCATCATCTTTCAACTTTGCTTTCTCAAGGAGCATTAAAATTCAACGGAACAACAACACGAGCCATCTATCTACAACAAACATAGATAAGCAAAATACTATCGGTGCTAAGTTCATGATAATTTTAAGTTCAATTAATCATATTATTGAAGAACTCCCACTTAGACGGACATCTCTCTAGTCATCTAAGTGATCACGTGATCCAAATCAACTAAACCATAACCGATCATCACGTGAGATGGAGTAGTTTTCAATGGTGAACATCACTATGTTGATCATATCTACTATATGATTCACGCTCGACCTTTCGGTCTCCGTGTTCGAGGCCATATCTGCATATGCTAGGCTCGTCAAGTTTAACTTGAGTATTCGCGTGTGCAAAACTGGCTTGCACCGTTGTAGATGGACGTGAGAGCTTATCACACCCGATCATCACGTGGTGTCTGGGCACTCTGAACTTTTAGCAGCGGTGCATACTCGGGAGAACACTTCTTGATAATTTTAGTGAGAGATCATCTTATAATGCTACCGTCAATCAAAGCAAAATAAGATGCATAAAGGATAAACATCACATGCAATCAATATAAGTGATATGATATGGCCATCATCATCTTGTGCTTGTGATCTCCATCTCAAAGCACCGTCATGATCACCATCGTCACCGGTAGCGACACCTTGATCTCCATCGTAGCATCGTTGTCGTCTCGCCAACTATTGCTTCTCGACTATCGCTACCGCTTAGTGATAAAGTAAAGCAATTACATGGCGTTGCATTTCATACAATAAGCGACAACCATATGGCTCCTGCCGATTGCCGATAACTTGGTTACAAAACATGATCATCTCATACAATAAAATATAGCATCACGTTTTGACCATATCACATCACAACATGCCCTGCAAAAACAAGTTAGGCGTCCTCTACTTTGTTGTTGCAAGTTTTACGTGGCTGCTACGGGCTGAGCAAGAACCGTTCTTACCTCGCATCAAAACCACAGCGATAGTTTGTCAAGTTGGTGATGTTTTAACCTTCGCAAGGACGGGCGTAGCCACACCGGTTCAACTAAAGTAAGAGAAAGCAGACACCCGCGGTCACCTTTAATTAACAAGTGCTCGGCGGTGAAACCAGTCTCGCGTAAGCGTCTGGCGTAATGTCGGTCCGGGCGCTTCATCTCACAATACCGCTGAACCAAAGTATGACATGCTGGTAAGCGGTATGACTTATATCGCCCACAACTCACTTGTGTTCTACTCGTGCATATGACATCAACGCATAAAACAAGGCTCGGATGCCATTGTTAGGGAGCGTAGTAATTTCAAAAATTTCCTACGCACACGCAAGATCATGGTGATGGCATAGCAGCGAGAGGGAGAGTGTATGTCCACGTACCCTCGTGAACCGTGGCGGAAGCGTTATAACAACGTGGTTGATGTAGTCGTGCGTCTTCACGATCCGACCGATCCAAGTACCGAGCGCCGCGGCACCTCCGAGTTCAGCACACGTTCAGCTCGATGGCGATCCCGGACTCCGATCCAGCAAAGTGTTGGGGATGAGTTCCGTTAGCACGACGGCATGGTGACGATGATGATGCTCCACCGGCGCAGGGCTTCGCCTAAGCTCCGCGACGATATGACCGAAGTGGAATATGGTGGAGGGGGGCACCGCACACGGCTAAGGAACGATCCTACGGGTTCGAGAACTATGTAGACATGACCTAGAACTATTCTCGGTCAATAACCAATAGTGGAACCTGGATGTTCATATTGGTTCCTACATTTTCTACGAAGATCTTTATCGGTCAAACCGCATAACAACATATGTTGTTCCCTTTGTCATCGGTATGTTACTTGCCGAGATTCGATCGTCGATATCAATACCTAGTTCTATCTCGTTACCGGCAAGTCTCTTTACTCGTTACGTAATACATCATTTCATAACTAACTCATTAGTTACAATGCTTGCAAGGCTTAGGTGATGAGTATTACCGAGAAGGCCAGAGATACCTCTCCGACAATCGGAGTGACAAAACCTAATCTCGAATTATGCCAACTCAACATATACTTTTGGAGACACACTGAGAGTACCTTTATAATCACCCGATTACATTGTGACGTTTGGTAGCACACAAAGTGTTCCTCCGTAAGCAGGAGTTGCATAATCTCATAGTTGCAGGAACTTTGTATAAGTCATGAAGAAAGCAATAGCAACATACTAAGCGATCAAGTGCTAAGCTAACGGAATGGGTCAAGTCAATCACATCATTCTCCTAATGATGTGATCCCGTTAATCAAATGACAACTCATGTCTATGGTTAGGAAACATAACCATCTTCGATTAACAAGCTAGTCGAGTAGAGGCATACTAGTGACATTCTGTTTTATGTATTCACACATGTATTATGTTTCCGGTTAATACAATTCTAGCATGAATAATAAACATTTATCATGATATAAGGAAATAAATAATAACTTTATTATTGCCTCTAGGGCATATTTCCTTCAAGAGCCTCCAAGCCACGCTGAGAGTTGTAGTGGTTCGTCTCCGATGAGCTCATCTTCCAACCCCGCGCCCCCCATGGCGCGCTCCGGAGCATGGGACGGCTCCGAGGTTCATGACGACCACATCGACTTTCTCCGCCAGACGTGGCGGCTGCCCAGCAAGGACTACGTGATGGTCCGCCTCGCGCCGGAGAGGGAGATCTTGCCGGCGCTGGAGGAGGGTGAGCGGGTCGTCTTCCGCTCGCACTGCCTGCGCGGCCTCGGCCTGCCGGCGAGCAGCTTCTTCCAGTCCTTTCTCGAGTACTACGGTCTTCAGCCACACCACCTCACCCCGAACACGGTGGTGCTGCTGTCCGCCTTCGTCACTTTGTGCAAAGGCTTCCTCGTCGTCCTCCCCACCATCGAGCTTTGGGGGGAGTTCTTCTACACCAAGCTCGGCACCCTTGTCGCGGGCGTGCCGGCTCAATGCGGCGCTTTTATTGCGGTGCGGAGGCCGCCGGCCGAAAATCCGTTTCCTCCCATCACGCTGATCAAGTCGGTGAAGATGTGGGAGCGGTCGTACTTCTACGTGAAGAGCGTCTTCCCAGAGGGTGACTGGGTCAATTTGCCGGCTTATGCAGCCGGCCCGCCGGCTGGGAGGCGGCCCAACTGGTCGTACCGGCCCAAGACACTGTCGCCTTCTGGAGCCGCCGCCATCGCGCGGCTCCGATTGTTGACACTGTCGGAGGGCCTGACCGGGCCCGACTTGCTGTCCGCCTTCGTGGCGCGCCGAGTGCTCCCGCTCCAGGGCCGCCCTCACATGATCTGTCAGATGAGCGGGCATCGGGACTCAAGCCGGCTATGCACCAAGGAGATGCCTCATGCAGAGGTAGCTCACATGGTGAACTATCTTGCGAACTATGAGCTCACGGAGGAGTGGCGGTTTGGCAAGAGCCGTATTCACGCGCCGACCCCCCCCCCCCGCCTATGGTAAGTTATTTTTCTTTTTCTCTATCCTTTTTGTTGCCAAGTTCGGCCTGTCCAACCTAACCAATCGGCCTTTGAACAGAGCCCCCCTCCAGCCCGGCGGCCGGCCGCCGAGGTCGGGCGCTGATTCCTCCCGACCGGCGGAGGCGGCGTCGGTGACCCGACTTGGGGGCGGCGGCCTTGGAGGGGCGGCGTCGAGGAGGAGGCGGCAAAGCGGCGGCTCGAGGCTCGGAGCCAGCCTCGAGGACTGGCCCGACGATGATGCGGGGGAAGTCGCCCCGCGCCACCAGCAGGGTCCGGCCAGCTAGGCGTGAGCTCGTCTGCCGCGCCAGATGCCCAAGGTGGCGCGAAAAAACGCAGGGCCGCGCCGAGCTTGTTCGGCAGCCGGCCGAAGAAGCCCAAGGGCTCGACCGCGGTGACTAAGCGAGATGAAGCGGCCGCGAAGGCCATCCGCTTCCGCAAGGTGGTGAAGGAGCCGCAACTGGTTTTCGCGTAAGTACTGCCTTCATCTCGCGCTTTCTCCTTCCTTGCCGATCTTGTCTGAGTTTCTTTGCTTTGTCTCCCTTGATCTAGGGCTCCGCTTTCTCTTGAGAAGTCGTCCGCCGCCTCCATCGTGGGGTCGGCGGAGACTTCCACCACCACTCAGCGGATCGATGAAGCCGCCTGCCTGGAGAAGGCGGAAGCGGAGAAGGCGGAGGCCGCCGCCTGAAGAAACTGGCAGAGGCCGAGGCAGCCGATGCGGCGAAGAAGCAGGCCGAGGAGGCCGCCCGCCCGATCGGCGGTGTTAAATCCTCCCACGAACTCCAGCGCCGCCACCGTCGAGTTAAGTGGCGCGAGATGGAGAAGTCGTCGACGAGCACCCGATCATGGAGAGGGACAGCGGCGATGTCGCCATGTCGGACGTGATTGTGCCTCCACCGCCACCGTCCGGGAGCGTGAAAGGCGAGCAGCCGGCGGACTCACCGGTGCCGCGAACCGGACACGAGGTGGTGACGGGCCCGACTCCTGAGGTCTGCGCACCGACGCGCCGCCGACTCGCAAAGGTGGCTTCGGCGCCACGCCCGCTGGAGACCGGCGCCGCAAGCTCCTCGATCCCGGACACCGAGGAGACCAGCGCCGTACCCACTGGATGGGTGTGGGGAGGCGGGACGGGCCCTCTGAACAAGGCGAACCTGGATGTTCAAGCCAAACTCCGCGCCGAGGGCGATGCTATCAAGCACTACAACAAGACGTTCCTGGAATCGCGAGAGGCCATCCGGGTACGCCTCTTGCATCTTTGTTTTTAACTCTGGTATTGCTTCGTGGGGGCGCATCAGCGCACCCACTGGGTGTAGTCCCTGAGTTCCAGGGCGACTGCTGAGCAGGCGGCTCGAAACTTTAATTAGCATGCTCTGAGCGCTGATATCCTTGTTGTAGGATTATCATAACCTCCGTGCGGCCGCCTTCAACTCCAATGTCCAGGAGTTGGATCAACGTGTTGCCGACTTGTCGGAGAGCTGAAGTAAGTCCTCTTCTTTCTCTGCGGAGGTGCGCTGGTGCACCCGCTGGCTGTAGTCCCCGAGATTCGGGCTGACTGCTGAGCAGTCGGGCCGGATCTCCCCGGCAACTATTCTTCTTTCTGCTGGTTACTAACGCCTTTCCCTTCTTCTTTTCTTCTGCAGAGGCCAACGCCGCCTTGCAGCCGCAGCTGGGCGAAGCCAACACCGCACTACGCACTAAGGAGGTGGAGTGCGGCAAGCTGGCTGAAGAGCGTGACCGGTTGGTCATGCAACTGGCGGAGCAGGCAGAGCTTCTCAAGAAGGCCCAGAAGGAGGCGGAGGACAAGGAGACCGGCCTCCTTGCTGAGTTCGCGATCGAACGCTCCGCCTGGACCGACAAGGAGGCGATGTTGACTTCCGGCTTTCACGAGATTGAAGACATAGTTGATGGTGAGCTTCCCTCTTTTTCCTTCTTTGAGCTGCCAGCTGCTGGTTGAGCCAGCCTCTTGTCTCTAACTTTGGCTCTTTGCTTTCTGTCTTGGCAGACTTCTTCCCTGGTCACTCAGACGCCGCCAATCAGGCCATTGAAGCTGATCGCGAAGGACGAAGGGCGGAAGGCGCATAGATCGCTGCCGACGCCCCCCGAGGCCCGTCTTCGGTCGGCTCACCGGATGCTGCACCGTCTTCAGCGTGTCGGCGCCTAGGCGATCGCCGCCCTGTGGCCGGACATGCCGGCATCGTGCACTCCCAGTCGGACTGCCGACTGGTTGGAGGTGGCGACCAGCCGTCTTGAGGCCTGGAAGGGCTCCTCGGCCCGGGCTGGAGCGAGCCGGGCCTTGGAATTCGTCAAGGCGTGGTACCCTGGGCTAAGTCTAGCCCAGCTGGCCACGTTTCGGCTGGAGGCTCAGGAGGAGTTGGCGGTCGTGGAAGATGACCTTGTTAAGTCAGCGGCGGCAATCGCTGAGTACACCGACACCAGCGTCTTCGTCCCGGAGTGAGCCGAAAACGGCACCGAGGTGCCACCAGAATGGTTCGGGCTGAACCCGGAGGACAGCGAGGACTCGACCGAGGTGATCGACTCCAGCGGCGAGGAAGAAGGCGAGGAGGAGGAGGAAGGCGAAGAGGAGGCGCTAGAGGTTGGAGCGGATGGCCAGCCTCAGCTCGACCACGCCTCCAGCAACGATCCACGCCCAAGCGAGCCGGCTACCACTTGAGGCGACCAAGCGGAGACTGACCAGCCGACCGCTCCACCAACCGGCGCCACCGACTCATCCGATCCATCGAACCCGTCTGCCGCTCCCTAGGCCGCCAGTTTATCTTTTGCTTTACCTGCCTATTAGTCTCGACGAACATGTTAATTTTGTACAATTCCACCCGCGGGGTGTATCTCAAACTTCCGTTGAATATCGGCCAAGGGCCTTTTGCTATGTAAAATATTTTTCCTAGTTCTATCTTTCCTTGCTTTCTGCTCTTTTGGCTTTTTCCTTTGCCACCCTCCCTTAGTTGCTGTCTTGCCAGCCGAACAGCCGCTCTGCGGACTATGGCTGGGTCAAGTACTTAGCTACTTTTGGGAAGGAAAGTACTTAACCGATTTAGAACATTTTAGCAAGTTAAGTAGAAGCCGGCCAGCCGGCTGCTCAACAGCCGGTCGTAGAGGCGGGAAGGCGGCTTGAACTATGCACAGTCGCTCTGCGAGCTGCGGCTTCCTGCAAGAGATGGCTTAAGTGCCAACACATTACTTGTCTGGCTGCAGGAAGCATTTCATAGTACAAGGCGGCGAGTCCCCGGGCTGACTGGTCGGACCCGGTGCCAAGCGGCATAAAGGAAATGATACATTCATAGGCATAATTATTATCATATAGATAAAAGAGGGCAGTCCCCGAGTTCTTCTCGGGGGACCTGGAGTCTTCGTACTTTAATACAAAAGGTAGCGTGGCACATACTGCATTAACTATAAAATCTTGATTTTGCATTCCATAGCCTCTTCGTCTCCTTGCGGATCGTCCCTCTTCTTGCGCTTTCGAGGCTTACGGCGTCGATCGGTAGTAGGAGTCGTTGCCCAACACCTTGCTTGATGATGAAGGGGCCTTCCCAAAGGTCTTTGAGAGCTTGTGCTGGCGGCTGTTCGCTGGATCAGCGGAGCACAAGGTCTCCCTCTTGGAAAGATCTCGGCTTGACCTTCCGGTTGTAGTATCGGCGCAGGCTCTGCTGGTAAATGCTGGACCGGCTGAGTGCCAACAGTCAGCCCTCTTCCAGCAGATCGACGCTGTCTTGTCATGCTTCTTCTGCCTCCTCTTCGGTGTACATGGTGACTCGAGGAGAGTCGAATTCTATGTCCGTTGGGATGGCGGCCCGGCACCGTGAAGCGAGGAAGAAAGGTGTGATGCAAGTTGACTTGTTGGAGTTGTCGCAGAGCTCGGAGGGCGGTGGCAGCTCGTCGAGCCAAAGCAGCCGCGAACGCTCGAGCTCGACGATCGTGGCTTGATGCCGGACAAAATGAGGCCGTTTGCTCGCTCCACCTGGTCGTTTGACTGCGGGTGGGCAACGGACGCTAAGTCCAGTCGGATGCCTTGCGTCGCACAGAAACGGGCCAGGGCGCCTTTGGCAAAGTTCGTGCCATTGTCGGTGATGATGCTGTGTGGTATGCCATACCGGATGGTGATGTCGGAGATGAAAGTCACGGCAGTTGGACCATTCAATTTCTTGATTGGTTTTGCTTCTATCCACTTGGTGAACTTGTCCACTGCGACAAGCAGATGAGTCATGCCACCTCGTGCTGTTTTGAATGGTCTCACCATGTCCAGGCCCCAGACAGCAAAGGGCCATGCAATGGGGATAGTCTTGAGTGCAGAAGCAGGCTGATGTGGCTTGGAGCGGAACTTCTGGCACCCTTTGCATTTCTGGACCAAGTCTTTGGCGTATCCTAAAGCAGTCGGCCAGAAAAAACCGTGGCGAAAAGCTTTGGCCACAAGTGCTCTTGAAGCCGCGTGATGACCACACTCGCCTTGATGAATATCTTTGAGGATTGCTTGGCCTTGCTCCGGCTCTACGCAGCGCTGGTAGACACCAGTGACACTGGGCCTCACAAGCTCTCTGTTGACTATGGTGTATGCTTCTGCCTGATGTTGCACTTGCCAGGCCGAGATCTCATCAGTCGACAGCTCTTTGTTTACCAGGAAGTTGAGGATGGGCTTGGCCCATGAAGGCGCTGCGATTTCTTCGATCGCTAAGACCGCTAGTTGCACGAGGGAGGTTGGGCCGGGAGGCGGCGGGTTGGTGTCAGCTGCCGCTCGCTAAGTCGATGAAGTCCCCGGGCCGACTGCTGCAGTTCCCGAGCCGGGTTCTGAAGTCCTCGGGCCGAGTGCGGCTGTTGCAGTCCCCGGGTCGCCTGCCGGATTCCTCGTGCCGGCTGCTGGAGTCCTCAAGTTGGATCTGGCTTCTTCAGGAGGAGCCGGGACAAAGATGGAATCCGACTCTGGCGATGGCTTGACAGACGGCTTGAGGAGGCGCTGTAGGGCGACGCCGGTTGGTATTGCTTGACGGGTGGAGCCGATTCGTGCCAAGGCATCTGCTCGCTCATTGTCATTCCTTGGCACATCGAGAAACTCGCACCCTTCAAAGTATCCACTGGGTTGTTGTACAAGGAAACAGTAGCTCGCCATGTTTGCATCTTTGGCGTCCCAGCCGCCCGACGACTGCTGGACCACCAAATCAGAGTCACCATAGCACAGGATCCGGCGAATGCCGAGTTCTTTGGCAAGCCGGAGTCCGTGAATAAGTGCTTCGTATTCAGCAACGTTATTGGAGGCGGCAAAATGGATTTGCAGCACATATCTGAGCTTGTCACCTTTGGGAGAGGTGAGGACGATGCCGGCTCCCAAACAGGTGCGCATCTTGGAACCATCAAAATGCATCCGCCAATGGGTGGAGTCCGGCGCTGGCGGCAGGTACTGGGTCTCGGCCCAGTCGACGAGGAAGTCGGCCAATGCTTGTGAGTTGATGGTGGTGCGAGGCTGGTAGTAGATGGTGTAGGGGGGCAACTCTATGGCCCATTTAGCCACTCGACCTGAGGCATCCCGGCTTCCAATCATCTTGGCAAGCGGGGCAGTGCAGACAACAGTGATTGGGTGCTCTTGAAAATACGGCTTCAATTTCTTGGCGGCAAAGTGCATGCCGTAGCACATCTTCTGATAGTGGGGGTAGTTTTGCTTGGAGGCTGACAGCACTTCGCTCAGGTAATACACCGGTCTCTGGACTGGGAGTGCCTTACCTTCCTCCTTGCGCTCTACCACTATGACTGTGCTGACCACCCGGCTAGTGGCGGAAATGTGGAGGAGCATTGGCTCCTTAGGAGTTGGAGCCGCCAGGACAGATGGAGTAGTCAACATCTTCTTGAGATGGAGAAAATCTTCATCTACCTTGTCGTTCCACTCGAAAAAAGTGTTCTTCTTCATGAGCTGGTACAGGGGAAGAGCCTTCTCTCCCAGCCGACTGATGAAACGGCTGATGGACGCCAAGCAGCCGGTGAACTTTTGTACGTCGAGCAGTCGGGTGGGCACTTCCATCCTCTCGATGGCCTTGATCTTCACAGGATTGCACTCTATGCCGTGCTCTAAGACCAGGAAACCAAGAAGCTGGCCGGCTGGTACTCCGAAGACGTATTTCTCCGGGTTGAGCTTGATTTGAAATCGGCGCAAGTTCTTAAAGGTCTCCTTGAGGTCTTCTAGCAGCGTTCTACGCTTCTCCGTCTTCACCACAACATCATCCACATAAACATGGGCGTTCCTGCTGAGTTGCTTGAGGAGGCACTTCTGCATGCAACGTTGAAACATGGCGCCGGCATTCCTCAAGTTGAACATCATGGTCAAGTAGCAGAAGGCTCCAAATGGTGTGATGAAGGCGGTCTTCAGCCTGTCGGCCGGGTTCAGCTTGATCTGGTGATACCCTGAGTATGCATCCAAAAAACTCAACAGCTCGCATCCGGCCGTGGAGTCTATCACTTGGTCAATTCTCGGCAAAGCAAATGGGTCTTTAGGGCAGGCTTTGTTGAGGCTGGTGTAATCAATACACATGCACCACTTCATGTTTTTCTTCAGCACAAGGACTGGGTTGGCCAGCCACTCTGGAAAGAACACTTCCATGATGAAGCCGGCTGCCAGCAGCCGGGCTATCTCTTCTCCAACGACTCTTCTCTTCTCTTCTAACAGGCGGCGCAAGGGCTGCCTGACTGGCTTGGCATCGGACCGGACATGTAACTTGTGCTCGGCGAAATCCGTCGGAACACCCGGCATGTCCTTAGGTGACCATGCAAAGATGTCCCGATTCTCACGGAGGAAATTGACGATCTCGCCTTCCTATTTGCTGTCAAGGTTTGCACCTATGACAGCGTACCTCTTCGGGTGCTCCGGGTCCAAGGGTATCTTCTTTGTCTCTTTGGCCGGCTTGAACGAGCCCTCGGCTTCCGACTCCTTGGGGTTGGGTGACATTTCCGGCTGCTTGTCTGCCATCGCCACAACTCGGTCAAGGAGCCACTTCTCAGCCGTGATCACAAGGGACTCGTCCAGCCGGCTGCTATCTGCTGCACAAGCGGACGACTTCTTGTAATCCCCCGCTATGGTCAGAATTCCCTTGGAACTTGGCATCTTCATCTTGAGGTAAGCATAGTGGGGGACCGCCATGAACTTGGCCAGAGCAGGCCGGCCGAGTAGTGCATGGTATGGGCTCTCAAGGTCCACCACTTCAAACCAGACTGGCTCTCGGCGGAAGTGATCTTTGTCTCCAAAGAGAACGTCTATCTGGATCTTGCCGATTGGTGAGCAGGAAAGGCCAGGGACTATGCCGTGGAATCTGATCCGGCCCAGGCTGAAGCTGCCTTTGTTTGATTCCTAACTTCTCCATGGTATCCTTGTATAGGATGTTGATGCTGCTGCCGCCATCTATCAGAACTCGGGAACAACGAGCAGCTCGCCTCTCTGTGGCAAAAGTGGTATCCAGAACCAGGGCGTAGGATCCGGGATTGGGCATTACTTCCGGGTGGCCGGCTCTGCTCCAGCTGATGGGCTTCTCGGACCAATGCATGAACTCGGGGGGTCTTTGATGCCACCGCATTCACTTCTTGCTGTCGTTGCCGTCTGCTGTTCTTATCGTCAGACACGCTGGTGAACACGACATAAGCTCCGTGCTCTTTAGGATACTCGTCTTGTATGGCTCCGACTGGTCGAACCGCCGGCTGCTGGGTGGGAGAAGGAGGCGGCTGCCCAGCAGGCGGAGGAGGCAGAAGGCAGTCACCCTTGGTGATCCTGGTGAGCCAATGGCACTTTTGAGTGGTGTGGTCGAACGGCTTCGCACCACTGTGGAACTTGCAGGGCGCATCAAGGGTCTGCTCATACGAGAAAGCGGGCAGCCAATTAGGCTTGCCGCCCTTCTGGCGCTTGGTTGGAGGCTGCCCTTCCGGCTGCTGGTCTTCGACTGTCGCCACCTGCCGGTTTGTAGACGCCGGCTGCACGGCCTTGCGTTTGTTGTCGTTGGGTTGCTGACGCCGACTGGAGTCACCAGCCGGGGCCCGAGGAGCTGGAGGAGCCACCTTGCCAGACGCACCAACTTGAATCTCTGCCTTCATGGAGGAGTCGGCCGTGGCGTATTTATATGCTATGATCAGCAGCTCGTCGAGGGTCGCCGGCTTGTTGCAGAGAAGCCTGTGCTTGATAAGGGTGCCCTCTCGGCACCCAGCGGTGAAGTACTCGATGGCCTGCACCTCATGCACGCCTTCGCAAGAGTTGTGGAGCTTGGCCCAACACGTGAGGTAGTTGAGGGAGTCCTGGTTTAGGGGGTATCCGTACAGCCGGACTGTATACAATCGTCCGGACTATTGAAGCGTGAGGATACAAGACTCAAGACTTCGTCTCATGTCCGGATGGGACTTTCCTTAGCGTGGAAGGCAAGCTTGGCGATCCGGATATTATATTTCCTTCCTTGTAACCGGCTCCATGTAAACCCTAGCCCTCTCCGGTGCCTATATAAACCGGAGAGGTTGGTCCTTAGAAGGCCGATCACAATTACAATCATACTATCATAGGCTAGCTTCTAGGGTTTAGCCTCTACGATCTCGTGGTAGATCTACTCTTGTACTACCCATATCTTCAATATTAATCAAGCGAGAAGTAGGGTTTTACCTCCATCGAGAGGGCCCGAACCTAGGTAAACACTGTGTCCCTTGCTTCTGTTACCATCAGCCTAGACGCAGATCGGGACTCCCTACCCGAGATCCGCCGGTTTGACACCGACATTGGTGCTTTCATTGAGAGTTCCTGCGTAGCGTCGCTCACGGGGCTCAATGGCTCCTTCAACCATCATCAACAACCACGGTCCCGGGTGAGACCTTTCTCCCGGACAGATCTTCATGTTCGGCGGCCGTCCCTGCGGGCCAATTAAGCAGCCATCCGGAGCAGATCGATAGCTCGCCCTGGTCACCAGAACAGGATCGGAAACCTGAATTATACGGCGGATATCCGCGGAGACTGGATCGCCGACGGATTCGTGCCTATGCCAGGAGCACCGGACAGTCACGACGAGCATGGCTTAGACCTGCTGTCGGATAAAGCTCGGGGTATCACCCCCGCGGTCGCCTCGGACCTAAATCCGGAGCTGGCCGCGCCGCCTAAGGACGGAGGGCTGGACCCTGCCCCGCAGGCCGCACACTCATCGGCGGTGGAGCCGAACACGGGCCTTACCTCTGTGGTGGCCTGTGACTCCGGACCCCCGGATTCGTATCTGGATGTTGGTTCCGGTCCACGCACTCCCGAGCCAGTCGAGCTAGGTTGGGCTCCGGTAATGGAGTTCATCGCTGTGGATATCTTTCAGGACTCGCCCTTTGGCGACATGCTGAACTTGTTAAAAACTCTCTCTTTGACAATAAAATTCTGGGCCAAACTATGTCCGGCTCGAGTGGGAAGCAGACGACGAAGAAATTCGTTGCCCACCCACCACCCACTTCATAGCCACGGTCGATGATTTAACCGACGTGCCTAACTTCGACTCCGAAGACATTGACGGTATGGACGACGATGCAGGAGAAGACTCAGAATCTATGGGGCGCTGGACTTCTCCCTCATCACAAAACATATACATGGTGGATACGCCCAAAGAGGACAAAGGCGACAATCCGAACGATAAAATCCCCGGACAAAAGCCAAAGCGACGGTATGGACGAACCAGGTCACCCTGAACACAGTTCGGAGCAGACGCATGAGGACAATGATCCCGACGGACGAGGTCATCAAACCAAACCAGCACAGGAAAATAGTCCGGATAATGATGCAATCCCGGAAAAACATGTGGAATGAGATAACCTCCACAAAAAGCTTATGGCCACCGCAAGAAGTCTAAAGAAGCAGAAGCAACGTCTCAAAGCCGCACAGGAAACGCTCAAATGTAGATGGAACAAAGTGCTAGACACTGAAGAAAGATATGGCGATGATCGACATACAAAGAGCTATCCAAAACACAAGCTACTGCCAGAATTCGATCACGAAGCCGTGCCACTTCATAGCCGCAAAAAAGCAGCTACCGACGCCGCGCACGATCTACGTGAACACGTGGATAAGAAAGCTGGCGCGGGCAGGCCCATCTATGGACCCAAAAGACACACCCCGGCGAAGGACTATGGTCACCAAAACGATTATGCCAATCGAGTACCTGTCCGGAATAAACACTGGACACAACAACAGCCGACGGAAGGCCACAACACGTCCAGATACAGAGGGGCTTCTCACCCCCTGTGCTTTACAGAAGAAGTACCGGACCATGAATTTCCACAGGGCTTTAAACCTGTGAATATAGAGGCATACGACGGAACAACAGACCCAGGTGTATGGATTGAGGATTTTATCCTGCATATACACATGGCTCGTGGGGATGACCTCCACGCCATCAAATACCTCCCCCTCAAACTGAAGGGACCAGCCCGACACTGGTTGAAAAGCCTCCCCAAAAATTCAATTGGGAGTTGGGAGGAACTCGAGGACGCTTTCAGGGCCAATTTTCAAGGGACCTATGTCCGGCATCCGGATGCTGACGATTTAAGTCACATAATCCAACAACCCGGAGGGTCCGCCCGCAAGCTTTGGAACAGACTCCTCACTAAGAAGAACCAAATTGTCGATTGTCCGGACGCTGAAGCTTTAGCGGCATTCAAACATAGCATCAATGACGAGTGTCTCGCTAGACACCTCGGCAAAGAAAAGCCAAGGACAATGGCAGCCTTAACAAGCCTCATGACCCGCTTTTGCGCGGGTGAGGATAGCTAGCTAGCCCGTAAAGGCACCAGCGACCCTAGCACATCCGAAATAAGGGATGGCAATGGGAAGCCACGGCGTAATAAAAACAAACGCCCAAACAAGGAAGAGAGCCCGGATAACACAACGGTTAATGTCGGATTCAGGGGCTCTCGACCTGATCAGCAAAATAAGCCATCTAAAGGCAGTAAAGAGGGACCATCCGGTCTGAACAGAGTCCTAGACAGACTGTGCCAAATTCATGGCACCCCTGACAAACCTGCAAACCACACACATAGAGAGTGCTGGGTCTTCAAGCAGGCCGACAAATTAAATGCCAAACACAAGGGAAGGGAAACACCAAGTGAAGACGAGGATGAACCTCGCCAGCCAAACATTGGGGGACAGAAAAAATTCCCGCCAGAGGTTAAAACAGTGACCATGATCCATGCGACTCACACATCCATGAGGAGGCACGAACGCGCGCGATATAGAGCCGATCGTACTCACACCTAACTGCTGGATGTCTTATCCGATCACCTTCGATCACTTGGACGACCGAACTAGTATTCGGCATGGAGAATCAAAGGCCTTGGTGCTTGACCCGATAATCGACGGATACCGTCTCACCCGTGTCCTCATGGACGGCGGCAGTAGTCTCAATCTAATATACTAGGACACTGCCCGCAGGATGGGGATAAACCCATCCAGAAGCCCACAGCAGGGGTCCCGTCATACTGGAGGTAACATTCAGCTCTCCAGGCAACTCCAGAAGCGAAGAGCTACTCTTCATCATCGCACCCTTCCAAAGCAACTATCATGCATTGCATGGAAGAACGGCCTTCGCCCGCTTCAACGCATTGCCGCACTATGGCTACCTTACACTCAAGATGCCCGGTCCACGTGGCGTCATCACCATTAGAGGAATCACAGGGCGCTCTTCACGCGCAGAGGAACTCCCGATGGCCTTAGCGGCCGGACTATAAGCGACCTCCAAAATCAGAAAACATGACTGGTCATTAAAGACCACAGACACGGTTAGACCAGTCCGGTCGCCCGGATAAAATTGAATCAGGGCACCGTGTATGTAATCCCATAGTGGACAACAGGGGCTATACATATTTAATACATCCCCACACTTGGCTCAACCTTATTGGCAGGCCAACGTCTTACACTTTTTACTATCCATTGCATACTTACGTTGTACTCTCCTACGAGTTTTTGTTCTTTCACAGACAACGTTCGCGCGATGCCCTTCCAGGATACGACACAACAGAGACAAAGGCATAGACGTGCAACAGGGCCCCGTTAAACATGTTTCTTTTTAGATTAAGCCCCTGTGTAAACCTTTTCTATTGCCTCTTGTTGTTTAACAATCCCATGGGTTCTATACGCACAGAGGATACTGCCGTTTTTGGCATTTCGCCACGACAGATTAATGCACGTACCTGGAAACACAGGGTTTATAATGAATGGACATTCTTGAGCCCATTGTATGTTATAAAGTCTGAATACCTTCGAGAGTGTTCGGCGTCACGAGTTTGGCCTTATATGCATCAGCTCTGAATCATGTCTTTGGTCAAATGTTGGGTTTGCCCGGCTCCTGGGTTTGCCGCCTTACATTCCGTTATTATCGGCTAAGGTGGCCAAAGGAGAACTACTGCGATTGTGCCCTGGTTATTCCGGATGAGCACCTCAGTAGAGAAAGCCGAAAAATGACTGTCATGATACACCGAGAGACTGTTCAACCACTCGAAGACTCATAGGAATCTTTAGGATCCCTCCGCATTAATGAAGGACCGTTTCCCGGTCATGTACACATGCGACCGTATTCGGATGCAAGCGAAGGTACCAGGGGCTACATAGTAGCCCCACCATTAGACTGCCATGGCTAAGCGAAAGCGTTATAGCTATATAGTCCGGTTGCCTAGTTCGACGTGCGATCACCTCCTTAATGGACCAAGATGTTGGATAAAGTGTGGTTATGCATATTTTTCTCGAACACCCACGCATTATATGCGTGGGGGCTGAAGCCAACGACTGCTATCTTTTGGATTAAATGTGTATATATATATATATATATATATATATATATATATACACAAAACGGCCGCACAGGGGACACAATAATACTTTCGGGCAAAAGTATAAATATAGCCTTATAACCAAAATAACATTGTTCTTACAATGATTCGATTCATCACTCGAATAAGACATTCTTGAGTCTTGCACCTCTATTAGGCGGGCACCTTACGTGACCTGCGCCAAGTAGTCTTTCGACGGATATTGGCCCCCCGTCGGATCTTGGGTCGCTATAATGGTGGCCTCCATATCCGTCCAATAGGCTTTAACGCGGGCAAGAGCCATTCGTGCACCCTCTATGCACGCCGACCTCCTCATGGCGTCGATCTGAGGCACGACCCCAAGGAATTGCTGCACCAAGCCAAAAGAACTGTCTGGCTTAGGCCCCTTCGGCCAAAGATGGTCTATTACAGCCCGCATTGCAAGCCTGGACAGCCTGTGAAGCTCCGCTACAGCAACCATCTTGTCACTTAACAGCAGCGGGCGAGTGGGAGCATTGAATTGCGACCAGAAAAGCTTCTCCACTTCCTTATCCTCCTGATCCTCGAAGAACCTGGCAGCGTCAGCCGTACTCTTCGCCAAATCCGCATACGCGTCCACAAGACTCCAACGTCCATCCAAGGGAGCGTACTTTGGATCGAAAAACTTCGTCCGCAGCAAGTAGGAGCCTCCAGCCGTGATTTTACCGGCCTGTTGAAGTTCCTCCCGCGCACCCCTAAGCACGGTATGTATTTCCTTGGTGGCATTACGTGCCTTGTCCAGCTCGGCCGAACTATCCTTATGCTTGTTTTTAAGGAGCTCATACCGATCAGTGGCATTTTTTAACTCTACAGCCATTTCGGCTATCTTTTCCTCGCTTCGGCGATGAGCAGCCTGTTCGCTTTCAATTCTTGACCGCCTTTAGGGCAGCCGCATTGCTAACCCGAGCTTGTTCCTTGGCTCGACAAGTTCGCCCTCGGGGCCTCCACGGCAGCAGCACCATCTGCAGTCCGAACATATTACATTAATATCATGCCGCCTCCATATTTTCCTATACAGAGGAAGGCAGAGCACATACCTTGCGATTTGTCCAGCCGCTCGTTCACCAGCGTGATATCTGCATCAATCGATCCAATCTGCCTGGTTAGTTCGACAACTTCAATGGACTGGTCGGCGGCCGGACCCGCGGGTACCTGCACGTATTTACAACGCAATCATTGATTTATGATCCCCCGTTTGCCACCTAGGGCGGGCAACCAGAGTCTCAGGGGCTACTATCTATATGGACCACACCTAATGCGTGCCTCACAGCCAAAAACAGTGTATTCTTCACTACATACCTCAAAGCCTCTGAGCAGACTTGTGAATGCTTCATTCAAACCGCTTGTAGCGGACGAAATCTTCTTGAGCACCGTGCTCATTAATGAACGGTGCTCCTCCGAGAGCGCAGCTCGCTCCAGTAGGCCCATTAGTACGTCCGGCGGACATCAAACTGCGCCGGACCCCTCCCATCGCCCCTCGTGGGAGCCGAACGCGCCGGGCTCAGGGGGGGCTGACGCATTGGCTTCCGGCTTCGGTAGATCCGGACTCCTCCGTGACGACACCTCGGTGTCGCCCGCTTCATGAGCCGGAGAGGTGGGTGGAGTCTCGCTCTCCATCATCTCCGGAGGAAGATCCCCCGAAGACGAACTCTGTTGAGAAGGGCTGCTGGCCGGATTGCGAAAGACGAATCCTGGTTATTGATCTGGGAGAAATGCAGTACCTTTGAATTAAAAATTATCTTACAGCTCGGTGGAGGGCTGGCCCATTGGTAATCACGACGCGGTAAGGGTGCCCGTCGGGGCAGAGCCCCCTGGTGATATCTTTTTCCTTGGTTTGGGCATCTCCGTCTCTGAGTCTTCGGAGGCAGCCCTCTTCTTCCTGCGCGGGGAGGAGGCCTTAGCCTCCCCTTCCCGACTATCCTCCTTAGGGGAGGCAACAATTCCCCCGGTTCGGATGTGTAGTGTGTGAAGTTCGGTTTCTTCGTTCTTCCCCTTGTCTTTCCCTGAGGGCATTCTGCTGAGTACCCGGTCAAGCATCTTGGCCATGGTGGGACCAGGCGAGCCTTCAGGAAGTGGCGCCGGACACCCGATTCTCTCCGCCTTGCTGAGCCATTCCTGACCATGGATGATTTTCAGAATAAACAATTATGACAAATACAAAACAAGGTGTCCGGTATCAAGTTTACTTACTTGGGTATCTAGGCGATTGCAGCTTAGGCCCGCATCCTCGGTGGTGTCCGGACACATTACTTTCGGTCCAAAGAATAATTTGCACATCCCTTCGAGCTTCAGGCCGAAGAAGTGCTTAACAGTCCACGGACCCTCTGGATTGAACTCCCACATCCGGAGAGGCCGGCGTTGGCACGACAACATCCGTCGGATTAACATCACTTGCATTATACTGGCAAGGTTAATGTCCCTCTCAAGAAGCTCTTGGATGCGGCTCTGCAGTACTGGTACATCACCAGTAGGCCCCCAATTCCGTCCTACATCGGTCCAAGACGCTAGTTGTGATGGAGGGCCCGAGCGGAACTCGGGAGCAGCCACCCACTTTGTGCCTCTGGGAGCCGTGACATAATACCACCTCCGTTGCCATACATCGGATACTTCTGGGAAAGAACCCTCGGGCCATGGGGCATCAGCGTTCCTGCTTATTACGGCACCTCTGCACTCCGCGTGTCGCCCCTCGATCATCTTCGGCTTCACATTGAAGGTCTTGAGCCATAAGCGGAAGTGTGGGGTGAAGTGGAGGAAGGCCTCGCACACTATAATGAACAACGAGATACGGAGGATAGCGTCCGGAGCCAGATCATGAAAATCCAACCCATAATAGAACATGAGCCTGTCGGATTTCGGGTTCCGGCAGACCCTTGAGGTTCGAACACTGGGGTGCGCGCGGAGATCTCGCTCTCTACCTACCTGCACCCCGCCGCCTCGCTAGGATCTAAACTACAAAAGGAACAACACAAGAGACACAAGGTTTATACTAGTTCGGGCCACCATTGTGGTGTAATACCCTACTCTAGTTTGTGGTGTGGTGGATTGCCTCTTGGGCTGATGGTGATGAACAATACAAGGAAGAACAACCTTGCGAGGGTCTGTTCTTGGCCGGGCGATGAACTGCTAGGAGGAGTTCAGCCGCCTTCTCTCTTCTCTCTCTCTCTCTCTCTCTCTCTCTCTCTCTCTCTCTCTCTCTCTCTCTCTCTCTCTCTCTCTCGATTCGAGATGCAGCCCTGTTCTGGATTCCGGATCCAGCCCTCTCGATACCAGATGCCCTAGCTCTGTGTGTGGCTAGTCCTATTTATAGATAGAGGCCCTGGGCCTCTTCCCAAATATTGAGCGGGAAGGGCGCCAACAATTGGCCATTTTGAAGGGGAACATTTGGTACACTTATCCTGACTAAAGTTGGTCCTCGCTTTGTCAAAGGCTCTGTGGTGGCCCGGCTTGGGCTCCACAAAGACTTCCTTCCTGCCGTTGGGCTGGTCTTGGTCTTGTTGCACCAAAATGGGCGCCTTTGCTTGATACTCTCGCTTGCGCTTGCTCCCTTTGCACCAGAGAGGAAAGGAGGACACTGCGCGGGCTGGCGTCCGCCTGGCGCCTTTGGTCGTCATGGCTTGCGTCATGGGCACCTCGTGAGGTACCCCGCCTTGATCTCTCCGCCTCCTCGTGAGCCAGCCTGATGAGGCCGTGCTTGAGGAAGCTCCCTGTCGTCCGCCCCATGAGGCTTGGCCCCTCGCGAGGGTCTTGAGCTTGTGTTGATGAAGATGGCCGTGCTGGGCCCCCCTTTGAGCCACGCTGCAGGCCGCAGGCAGGCAAGTCTGGGGACCCCCGTTCCCAGAACGCCGACAGAACCCCCTCATAAAAGGATCGAGGGTGAGGCCCAAGCCACAGAGGAAGTGAGGAACAAACACGACGCACTCATTGGGCTCCGGTGTAGAGATGACCTGCCCTGGAGCAGGAAGCATGTGCTGGATGTCAGCGGTCAGATATCCGACCTCCCTAAGCTTTGCAATGTCCTCCGCTTGAATCGAGGAAGCCACCCACCGGCCTTGAGGGTCGGATCCGGACATATTGGAGGATTTGGGGTGTTGGAGCTTAGATATCGGGTGATAGAACTCGAGGATCGAAAAGGTACGAGGGAGGTGTAAAAGAGGCATAGGCCTCGGCCCTTTTATAAAGGGGGTGAATATCAAGAGTCCTTAGGGTGACCGCTCGAAGTTTACCTTACGGCACACGGAGTCATACCAACGGCCGTCTACGCACGCCCTCATTAATGGAAGATCCTGTAATAAGAGGAACACAATCTCTGCTTCGACAGGACGTGCCAATAAAACCGCCCCGTAGCGAGTCGAGGTGGGGCGAGAAGCACCGGTTCGTGTTGAACTGGGCCACGATGTGAAGGCACGCCGTACAAAGATTGCCAGTGGATCAGATTTATGCCATGTTCCCTACAATGGTGTGTAAAGAAATTCCCTCATGGGTCCGGACATGATCTAAGTGTTCGATGATTACTTTGGAGTATTCGGAGGAGGAACCCGCCCTGCAATGCCGAAGACAAGACTGCGCGCCGGACTCATCGTCATTGAAGCCTGGTTCAGGGGCTACTGAGGGAGTCCTGGATTAGGGGGTATCCGGACAGCAGGACTGTATACAATCGTCCGGACTAAGCGTGAAGACACAAGACTCAAGACTTCGTCCCGTGTCCGGATGGGACTTTCCTTGGCGTGGAAGGCAAGCTTGGCGATCCGGATATTATATTTCCTTCCTTGTAACCGGCTCCATGTAAATCCTAGCCCTCTCCGGTGCCTATATAAACCGGAGAGGTTGGTCCTTAGAAGGCCGATCACAATTACAATCATACCATCATAGGCTAGCTTCTAGGGTTTAGCCTCTACGATCTCGTGGTAGATCTACTCTTGTACTACCCATATCTTCAATATTAATCAAGCAGGAAGTAGGGTTTTACCTCCATCGAGAGGGCCCGAACCTAGGTAAACACCTGTGTCCCTTGCTTCCTGTTACCATCAGCCTAGACGCACAGATTGGGACCCCCTACCCAAGATCCGCCGGTTTTGACACCGACAGTAGTCACGAGTGGACTCGTTGGGGCCTTGGACGCACAAGGAGAGCTGCCGAAGCTTGGGCGGCCGCTTGTATGTGCTGGTGAAGTTGCCGATGAAGGCTTCGGTGAAATCGACCCAGCTGTTGATGCTGCGGGGCTTTAGGCTGTTCAGCCATGTCCGGGTTGTGCCCTGGAGCATGAGCAGAACATACTTCACGGCAACGCGCTTGTTGCCGTTCACGATGTTGACGGTTGTGGAGTAGTCGACCAGCCAGTCATCCGGTTTCACGGAGCCGGTGTATTTGGGCGTGTCTCTCGGGAGCATGAACCCTTTGGGGAAGGGCTCATCTCGAATGCAGAGGCCAAAACAAGGCGGACCCAGCTCATCTTCTTCTTCTAGCGCCACAGATCGGTTGAGACGGTCGGTCCGGTGGCGGGCATCGTTCTCTCCGACTCCTTCTTGGCGGCCAAGGCGGTTGCCGAGTGTCGGGTGTTCAACAGGCGGCGGGGAGACACGCCTTCCCCTGCGAGGGGGAGGAGGCGGACAGTCATCCCGTTGTTCTACTGATTTTGGGCGGCCGTCTTGGTCGCGCTCAATGGTGAGGCGAGTCCGGCTGCGGCTGGCAGCCGGCTCCTTGTCTCTTCTTCCGCGGACGCCACCAGTCGGCGTCCGGGATGTCGCGCCTTGATCTCGGCGGGGAGGCAGATCGTCATTCTGCCGGTTGGGAGCCTCAGTACGGCAGCCGGCCTCGTACTGCTCAGCAGCCGCGTCGAGGAGTCGCAGGACGCGCTCCGCCATCTGGCGACGCTCTTCGCCCTCAAACTTGTCCAGCTCTTGTGCTGCCACCTGGGCAGCTCGTATGTTTTCAGCGGGCGTGGCGTAGATGGGGCGATCTGCCCCGAATAGGCTGGCGATGGCCGGCCGCGTTGCTGGACCGTGCCGATCCGGATAGGCCCACCAGGAGCCGGCGTGCCACCCACAGCGCGGTCCATCTCGCACCGGTAGGCCTCCGACAGGCGTCTCATGTTGGCCAGCTTCTTGGCGCTCTCGACTAGCTTGGCCCGGCGTGCTTCCAGCATCTCGGCATCGGCGTCTTCTGGAATGGGCGCCGTCAGGTCTTGCAATGCCGCATCGAGCGGGTCATGAGCACCTCCGCTGGAGTGCTCGCTGTGACTAATGACAAGCACCTCCATGACGGTGCTTCCGCCGCTCTCCGCGCGAGGAGGCGGCTCGTCGTAGACCACCACGTTGGTGGGGAACGCGTCAAGCGACACTGTGTCGGAGTCGACAAGCATCGGGTCGGTGGAGCCTACAGATTCCAAGTCCACAGCAGGCTCGCTGGTGACATGGAGCGGATCGAGGAGGCCCGCGAGGCGGCTCTCAGGGCCTTCGGTGCCCGGGTCAGACGCGGGCTCGTCGGAGAGGCGAACCTCGCCAACAAGATCGGCGAGGCGGTTCTCTGCGCAGGCGACCTCCGCGCCATGCAGCGCATCAGCGCAGACTCCATCTGGCGTGCCGGGCTGGCTGCGCTCACCAGGAAGGAAAGGGGTTCCCGTCCAGAACAGGTCTCCGGACAACGGTGCACCTCGCCCCATGGTGGGCGCCAAATGTCGGGGGTTGGGTACGACATATGCCAATGGATGGCTTATCATGGTGGGAGCGAGTAGAACGTCGCCAGTGCCTGGAAGCAGGATAAGGCGTAGACACGAATGCCGGCGCACTTTACCCAGGTTCGGGGCTCTCCTAGGAGATAACACCCCTAGTCCTGCTCTGCGGGGTCTCCGCATGATCACTAAGGCACTAGTGAGTACAATGGTGCTCCTCGAGCTGTTTGCTAGAGGTGGAAGAAAGCAAGGCTAGCTCTCTCCTTTCTCTATGGGTCGGTCTAATTCTAACAAGTTGGGAAACCTTTGCATGGGTGCCCTGGTGGGTTTATATAGGCCTACCCCCCAGGGGTACAATAGTAATCCGGCCGGGTGTAGGACCCGGCCGTCGGTCTCTCTGGTGGCCAGCTTCTCCACCGGCTGCTGGGGCCCACCGCCTAGTGGGCCCCGCCGACTGGTCTGGTACGGAGCCGACAGGCCGCCTCCGCCGCTCGCGGGTCTTGTCGGCTGCTGATCACTGTAGCCGTGATGCTAATGACGCCGGCTCGGTCAAGGGAGCGTGGCTACAGCCCCTACCGCCTGGCGGGCGATTACTGTAGCCTCTCCGTATCTCGTCTGGTTAATGGCGAGTGGGCCCCGAGGAAGGGGCGGGCCGACTACTGGGGACCATCCTCCCTCGGATCCAATTGGTGGGGCTCTAGCCGTCTTCCGAGCTCTCGCTGATCGGTGGGGCCCGTCGTCCTTGGGCCGTACCAACAGACCATCGTGGGAGCAGGGCTCCGCCTGCTTGTGGTGACGTCAGGGGTGGAGTGGCAACAGTGCCGCGCCGGGCGGAGATCTCCGTTGGTACGGTGCACTGTGGCCACGCCCATCCCTGGATTTGGGAGGGATGGGCTATACTGTAGCCACTCCATGTCTTGTCTTTCTTGATGAGGGCGCGGGCTTCGTAGGCGCCACGGGCCAACTGCTAGGGGCCGGCTTCTCTGGAAGCCGCCCACTAGGAGTCAGCTTGTCTTAATGCCGGCTTCTTAAACTCGGCCGCCTACGGGCAGCCGGTTATTCCTCCAGCCGGCCACCAGAAGGCGGCGCCTCATCTTGACGCCTCGAGGGGCGCTGCCAGCACCATCGTCTTGAAAGGCGCAGGGGCTCGGGTTAGCCTACCCGTGGCCCATTACTCCGACAATCTACTTTGTTGTTGCAAGTTTTACATGGCTGCTACGGGATTAGCAAGAACCGTTTTTACCTACGCATCAAAACCACAACAATTTTTCATCAAGTGTGTTGTTTTAACCTTCAAGAAGGACCGGGTGTAGTCACACTCGATTCAACTAAAGTTGGAGAAGCAGACACCCACTACCACCTATGTGCAAAGCACGGTGGTAGAATCAGTCTCATGAACACGGTCATGTAATGTCGGTCTGGGCCGCTTCACCCAACAATACCGCTGAATCAAAGTATGACATGCTGATAAGCAGTATGACTATTATCGCCCACAACTCTTTTGTGTTATACTCGTGTGAGGGAGTCCTGCATTAGGGGGTATCTGGACAGCCGGACTATAACCTTTGGCCGGACTGTTGGACTATGAAGATACAAGATTGAAGACTTCGTCTCGTGTCCGGATGGGACTGTCCTTGGCATGGAAGGCAAGCTTGGCAATACGGATATGTGGATCTCCTTCCTTGTATCGACTCTGTGTAACCATAGCCCCCTCCTGTGTCTATATAAACCGGAGGGTTTAGTCCGTAGGACAAAAACCATCATACCACAGGCTAGCTTCTAGGGTTTAGCCTCTACGATCTCGTGGTAGATCAACTCTTGTAATACTCATATCATCAAGATCAATCAAGCAGGAAGTAGGGTATTACCTCCATCGAGAGGGCCCGAACCTGGGTAAACATCATGTCCCCCGCCTCCCGTTACCATCCGCCTTAGACGTACAGTTCGGGACCCCCTACCCGATATCCGCCGGTTTTGACACCGACATTGGTGCTTTCATTGAGAGTTCCACTGTGCCGTCACCATAAGGCTTGATGGCTCCTTCGATCATCGGTAATGATGCGGTCTAGGGTGAGGTCTTCCTCCCCGGACAGATCTTTGTATTCGGCGGCTTTGCACTGCGGGCCAACTCGCTTGGCCATCTGGAGCAGATCGAGAGCTATGCCCCTGGCCACCAAGTCAGGTTCGGAAACTTGAATTACACTGCCGAGATCCATGGAGACTTGATCTTCGACGGATTCAAGCCCATGTCAGGTGCGCTGCATGATCACGACGAGCATGATTTAGCTCTGCCGTCGGACAGTGTTCGGGAGATCGCACCTGCAACTACTTCGGCTTTTAATCCGGAGCAAATTGCGCCATCCGAGGACGGGTGGATAGACCCCGCCATGGAGGCCGTACTCTCAGCAGCGATAGAGCCGGATACTAACCTTACCCCTCACGAGAGCCGTGATGCCGAACCACTGGATTCATCTCCGGCCACGGACTCCAAGCCGCCTGCGTCCGTACCTATCGAATCTGATTGGGCGCCGATCATGGAGTTCACCTCCACGGATATCTTTCAACACTCGCCTTTCAGCGACGTGCTAAATTCATTAAGGTCTCTCTCCTTGTCTGGAGAACCTTGTCCGAACTATGCCCGGCTAGAGTGGGATGCGGACGATGAAGAAATTTGCTGCCCACCCACCACCCACTTAGTACCCACTGTCGACGATTTAACCGACATGCTCGACTTTGACTCCGAAGACATCGACGGTATGGACGACAATGCAGGAGACGAACAGGAACCACCGCCTACAGGGCGCTGGACCGCCACCTCATCATACGATATATATGGTGGATACCCCCAAAGAAGGCAATGGCGACAAGGCAGCGGAGGATGACCCCTCCAAAAAGCAGCCCAGGCACCGACGTCAGCGGCGCCGCTCTAAGTCCCGCCATAGCAAAAACAATGATACCGACACAAGAGACAATAACACTACGGATAGTGCCGAAGACGATGACAATCCCCTTCAGCCAGATTTAGAGCAGGAGGATGAACAAGCTAGCCCTCTAGAACAGGCAGCAGATGGAGAAGCAGAGGATGACAATTACATGCCTCTCTCCGAAGATGAGGTGAGCCTCGGCGATGAAGAATTTATCGTGCCTGAGGATCCCGTCGAGCAGGAGCGCTTTAAGCGCCGGCTTATTGCCACGGCAAATAGCTTAAAGAAAAAGCAACAATAGCTTCGAGCTGATCAAGATTTGCTAGCAGAAAGATGGACCGAAGTCCTTGCGGCCGAGGAATACGAACTCGAATGCCCCTCCAAGAGTTACCCAAGATGTAGGTCGCTACTCGAGGAGGAAGCAATGAAACCTACTTCACCAGCGTACGATGCGGCTGATTGGCCATCGCGTGGCCGAGATAGAGAGGCGTTTCAGCCTGAAGTTCAACCTGCACCCCGCCGCCACTCAAACTAAAATACCAAGGCCCGGGGCAACACGCGGGACCTGCGAGATGAATTGGAAAGCAGGGGAAAACATGCAAGATCAAATACGGGTCACGGGGGCACGCACCAACGCGGGACGATGACCGAACGCCGGATACACTAAAGGTAAATCCGGTCGGGCCGAATACAGCAGACAAGACTCATATGAACTGCGTCTTGACATAGCACGGCACAGAGGCGCCGCACACCCCCTATGATTCCCGGAGGGTTTTAAACCCGTAAATATTGAGTCATACGATGGTACAAAAGATCCCGCAGTATGGATTGAGGATTTCCTCCTCCATATCCACTTGGCTCGCGGTGATGATCTACATGCCATCAAGTACCTCCCACTAAAACTCAAAGGACCAGCTCGGCATTGGCTGAATAGCTTGCCACCAGACTCCGTCGGCAGTTGGGAGGATTTGGAAGATGCATTCCTTGACAACTTCCAGGGCACTTATGTGCGACCACCGGATGCTGACAATTTGAGCCACATAACCCGGCAGCCAGGGGAATCGGCCAGGCAATTCTGGACGCGGTTCCTTACTAAGAAGAACCAAATTGTCGACTGTCCAGATGTTGAGGCCTTAGCGGCATTTAAGCATAACATCCGTGACGAGTGGATTGCCCGGCACCTCGGCCAGGAGTAGCCGAAATCTATGGCAGCCCTCACGACACTCATGACCCGCTTTTGCGCGGGCGAGCATAGCTGGCTGGCTCGCAACAACAATACATCAAGAAATCTGGGCACTTCAGATACTAAAGATGCTAACGACAGACCACATCGTAACAGACACAAGCACCGCAACAACGGCGATAACACTGAAGATACGGCAGCCAATGCCGGATTCAGAGGCCCTAGATCCGGTCAGTGGATAAAGCCATTCAAAAGAAGTACTCCGGGCCCGTCCAGTTTGGACCGCATACTCGATCGCTCGTGTCAAATACATGGCACCCCCAATAAGCCAGCCAATCACACCAACAGAGATTGCTGGGTGTTCAAGCAGGCCGGCAAGTTGAATGCCGAAAACAAGGACAAGGAGCTGCATAGCGACGACGAGGAGGAGCCCCGGTCGCCGAACACAGGAGGACAGAAGAGATTCCCGCCACAAGTGAAGACGGTGAATATGATATACGCAACCCACATTCCCAAGAGGGAACGAAAGCGTGCACTAAGGGACGTCTATGCGATGGAGCCTGTTGCCCCAAAGTTCAACCCGTGGTCCTCTTGTCTGATCACCTTCGACCGCAGGGACCACCCCACTAGTATCCGTCAAGGCGGATCCGCCGCATTGGTCCTCGACCCCATCATTGACGGATTTCACCTCACTCGAGTCCTCATGGACGGCGGCAGCAGCCTGAACCTGCTCTATCAGGATGCAGTGCGCAAAATGGGTATAGATCCCTCAAGGATCAAACCCACCAAAACCAACTTTAAGGGTGTCATCCCAGGTGTAGAGGCCCATTGTACGGGCTCAATCACACTGGAAGTGGTCTTCCGATCTCCGAACAACTTCCGAAGTGAGGAGTTAATCTTCGATATCGTCCCATTCCGCAGTGGCTATCACGCACTACTCGGGCGAACCGCATTTGCAAAATTCAATGCAGTACCGCACTACGCATACCTCAAGCTCAAGATGCCAGGACCTAGGGGGGTCATAATAGTCAATGGAAACACAGAACGCTCGCTCCGCACGGAGGAGCACACTGTAGCCCTCCCAGCAGAAGCAAAAAGCAGCCTTTTAAGGCAATCCACCAATTCGGCGATAAAGCCCCCGGACACCGTCAAGCGAGTCCGGAGTAACCTGCAACGGGATCGCCTGGCACGTTCAGAGCTCGCCTAGCAATTCGGCTCCCGCCCTATTCCCAGTCAAACGGCGAAATCCGTGTCGCGCGTACATAATTACACATTGAAAATACCATGGGCATAGGCGGGGGCACGACCATGGCACGTCCCACAGTGCGGCTCAACCGCCCTAGGGGTTGAATACCTTTACCATTTTCTCTCTTTCAGGACCTTATTCTCTGGAAGCCTGTCCGGCAGTGCGATTGCCGGACACATAATACAACAACCAAGGAGGCAGGAAGCTACGTCGTACAAAGGAATCCCCAGGTGGTCTCTGATAACGAGCGAAATACCTACTTTAAATACCAGTCCGCAGCTTGCCCTTGGATAGGACATGTCAAATAGTCCTATTTTTTGCTTATTGCACTATTTGTATCAGTATGCTTCAACGTATTCTTTAATAACAATACATAGCATTAGTCTATTATTGCATTACCTATTCTTTTTCTTATATGTTTATTTATGACAATCAGCACCCATACATTCTGGTACGGCCAGTACGCCAGGGGCTTTCGCATACCCCATAATACGGCGTGAGAAGTCCGAACACTTTCGACAGTGTGGCACCCCGAACTTATAGCATTATATGCATCAGCTCTGAATCATGTCTTGGGTCAATAGTTTGGTTTGCCCGGCTCCCATGTTTTGGTACCTTACGTTCCGCTATATCGGCTAAGGTAGCACTGGGAGAACTACTGCGATTGTGTCCCGGTTCTTCCGGACGAGCACCTGAGTAGAGAAAGCCAAAACTGACGGTCATGATGAGGCGAGAGCTGGTCGCTGTTCGAGAGGTCTCAAGTCCTTAAAGACTTTTTCCGCTTCGGGCGAGGAGTCGGCCTTGTCCGACTTAGGCGTGCATAGCACCCCAAATTCGGCCTTCCGAATACTAGGGACTTCGCCAAAATTTAAAATTGTAGACTTCTATGGCTAAGTGAGAATGATAAAACATTATAGTCCGATTGCCTGGTTCGTTGCGCTGAGCAACTCCCTTTGAGGACCCAAAAATGGGAAAAAGAGTGCTCAGATTTATCCCAAACACCCCAGTACTAGCTGCATGGGGCAGAAGCCGACGACTGGCCAACTCTCAGATTTGATAAACGGCCGCACAGAAGGTAATATTTTAAATTCAAAAAGCGTTGCATAGCGCAAATGAACTAGTTTTCATATTATAGGATCACATGAGCAAATTCATTCAAAAATTACATCTTTGGTACACTCCTTCGCCACAAGGCGGGCACCCTTCGGGACACCATCATAATACATTTCGGGGTGGCGATGCTCCTTGCCCTGCGGCGGCCCCTCCTTCACCAGCTTCTCGGCGTCCATCTTCGCCCAGTGCACCTCCGCACGGGCAAAAGCCCTGCGTGCACCTTCGATGCAGATGGACCGCTTGATGACTTCAAACCGGGGGCAGGCATCCACAAGCCGCCTCACCAGACTGAAGTAGCTGTTGGGTGCTACGTCTTGAGCTTGCGTTGGTTTTCCCCGAAGAGGAGAGGATGATGCAGCACAGTAGTGTAAGTATTTCCCTCAGTTTTTGAGAACCAAGGTATCAATCCAGTAGGAGGCCACGCACAAGTCCCCCGTACCTGCACAAAATGATAGCAACTCGCAACCAACGCGATTAGGGGTTGTCAATCCCTTCACGGTCACTTACGATAGTGAGATCTGATAGAGATGATAAATAATATTTTTGGTATTTTTGATATAAAGATGCAAAGTGAAAAGTAAAGGCAAAGTAAAACAAAGCAAGTATAAAAGTGATGGAGATTGATATGATGAGAATAGACCCGGGGGCCATAGGTTTCACTAGTGGCTTCTCTCAAGAGCATAGATATTCTACGGTGGGTGAACAAATTACTGTTGAGCAATTGACAGAACTGAGCATAGCTATGAGTATATCTAGGTAATGATCATGTATATAGGCATCACGTCCAAAACAAGTAGATCGAAATGATTCTGCATCTACTACTATTACTCCACTCATCGACCGCTATCCAGCATGCATCTAGAGTATTAAGTTAAAAACAGAGTAACGCCTTAAGCAAGATGACATGATGTAGAGGGATAAATTCATGCAATATGATAAAAACCCCATCTTGTTATCCTCGATGGCAACAATACAATACGTGCCTTGCAAGTCTTTCTGTCACTGGGTAAGGACACCGCAAGATTGAACCCAAAGCTAAGCACTTCTCCTATTGCAAGAACTACCAATCTAGTTGGCCAAACCAAACGGATAATTCGAAGAGACTTGCAAAGATTACTCAATCATACATAAAAGAATTCAGAGAAGAATCAAATATTTTCCATAGATAAGCTCGATCATAAACCCACAATTCATCGGTCTCAACAAACACACTGCAAAAAGAAGATTACATTGAATAGATCTCCACGAGAGAGGGGAGAACATTGTATTGAGATCCAAAAAGAGACAAGAAGCCATCTAGCTACTAGCTATGGACCCGAAGGTCTGAAGTAAACTACTCACACTTCATTGGAGGGGCTATGGTGTTGATGTAGAAGCCCTCCGTGGTGGATGCCCCCTCCGGCGGAGCTCCGAAACAGGCCCCAAGATGGGATCTCGTGGATACAGGAAGTTGCGACGGTGGAATTAGGTTTTTGGCTCTTGTTCTGATCATTTGGGGGTACGTAGGTATATATAGGAGGAAGGAGTACGTAGGTGGAGCGTCAGGGGGCCCACGAGGCAGGGGGCGCGCCTGGCGCGCCTCCACCTCGTGACCGCCTCTAGCACTTCTTGGAGTAGGGTCCAAGTCTCCGGATCACGCTCGTTGGAAAATCACGTTCTCAAGGTTTCATTCCGTTTGGACTCCGTTTGATATTCCGTTTCTTCAAAACACTGAAATAGGTAAAAAACAGCAATTCTGGGCTGGGCCTCCGGTTAATAGGTTAGTCCCAAAAGTAATATAAAAGTGGAAAATAAAGCCCATTATAGTCCAAAACAGTAGATAAAGTAGCATGCAGCAATAAAAAATTATAGATACGTTGGAGACGTATCAGGCATCCCCAAGCTTAATTCCTGCTCGTCCTCGAGTAGGTAAATGATAAAAAGAAAATTTTTGATGCGGAGTGATACTTTGGCATAATTTCAATGTAAATCTTCTTAATCATGGTATGAATATTCAGATCCGAAAGATTCAAGACAAAAGTTCATATTGACATAAAAATAATAATACTTCAAGCATACTAACAAAGCAATTATGTCTTCTCAAAATAACATGGCCAAAGAAAGTTATCCCTACAAAATCATATAGTCTGGCTATGCTCCATCTTCCCCACACAAAGTATTTAAATCATGCACAACCGCGATGACAAGCCAAGAAATTGTTTCATACTTTAACATTTTCAAAACTTTTTCAATCTTGACGCAATACATGAGCGTGAGCCATGGATATAGCACTATATGTGGAATAGAATGGTGGTTGTGGAGAAGACAAAAAGAGGGAAGATAGTCTCACATCAACTAGGCATATCAACGGGCTATGGAGATGCCCATCAATAGATATCAATGTGAGTGAGTAGGGATTGCCATGCAACGGATGCACTAGAGCTATAAGTATATGAAAGCTCAACAAAAGAAACTAAGTGGGTGTGCATCCAACTCGCTTGCTCACGAAGACCTAGGGCATTTGAGGAAGCCCATCATTGGAATATACAAGCCAAGTTCTATAATGAAAAATTCCCACTAGTATATGAAAGTGACAAAATGAGAGACTCTCTATCATGAAGATCTTGGTGCTACTTTGAAGCACAAGTGTGGTAAAAGGATAGTAACATTGTCCCTTCTCTCTTTTTCTCTCATTTTTTTATTTGGGCCTTTTCTCTCTTTTTTTATGGCCTCTTTTTTTATTTATTTTTATTTTTTGTCCGGAGTCTCATCCCGACTTGTGGGGGAATCATAGTCTCCATCATCCTTTCCTCACTTGGTACAATGCTCTAATAATGATGATCATCACACTTTTATTTTTCTTACAACTCAACAATTACAACTCGATACTTAGAACAAAATATGACTCTATATGAATGCCTCCGGCGGTGTACCGGGATATGCAATGAAACATGAGTGACATGTATGAAAGAATTATGAACGGTGGCTTTGCCACAAATACGATGTAACCTACATGATCATGCTAGCAATATGACAATGATGGAGCGTGTCATAATAAACGGAATAGTGGAAAGTTGCATGGCAATATATTTCGGAATGGCTATGGAAATGCCATGATAGGTAGGTATGGTGGCTGTTTTGAGGAAGGTATATGGTGGGTGTATGATACCGGCGAAAGGTGCGCGGTATTAGAGAGGCTAGCAATAGTGGAAGGATAGGAAAAAGTGTGTGTAATCCATGGACTCAACATTAGTCATAAAGAACTCATATACTTATTGCAAAAATCTAGAAGTTATCAAAGCAAAGTATTACGCGCATGCTCCTAGGGGGATATATTGGTAGGAAAAGACCATTGCTCGTCCCCGACCGCCACTCATAAGGAAGACAATCAATAAATAAATCATGCTCCGAGTTCATCACATAATGGTTCACCATACGTGCATGCTACGGGAATCACAAACTTCAACACAAGTATTCTTTAAATTCACAACTACTCAACTAGCATGACTCTAATATCATCATCTTCATATCTCAAAACAATTATCAAGCATCAAACTTATCTTAGTATTCAACGCACTCAAAAGAAAGTTTCACATATCTTGAATACCAAGTATATTAACATTAAGCAAATTACCATGCTATTAATGACTCTCAAAATAATCTAAGTGAAGCATGAGAGATCAAGTTTCTTTAAAAAAATCCACCACCGTGCTCTAAGAGATCTAAGTGAAGCACTAGAGCAAAAATTATCACGCTCAATGATATAATTGAAGCACTATGAGCAAACTATCAAGCTCAAAAGATATAAGTGAAGCACATAGAGTATTCTATCAAATTCCAATTCATGTATGTCTCTATCAAATGGTGTGTACAGCAAGGATGATTGTGGTAAACTAACAAGCAAAGATGCAAATAACACAAGACACTCCAAGCAAAACACATATCATGTGGTGAATAAAAATATAGCTCCAAGTAAATTACCGATGGAAGTGGACGAAAGAGGGGATGCCTTCCGGGGCATCCCCAAGCTTTGACTTTTTGGTGTCCTTGGATTATATTGGGGGTGCCATGGGCATCCCCAAGCTTAGGCTCTTGCCACTCCTTGTTCAGTAATCCATCAAAAGAATTCACCCAAAACTTGAAAACTTCACAACACAAAACTCAATAGAAATCTCGTGAGCTCCGTGAGAGAAAGAAAACAAAAGACTACTTTAAGGTACTGTAATGAACTCATTCTTTATTTATATTGGTGTTAAACCTACTGTATTCCAACTTCTCTATGGATCATAAACTATTTTACTAGCCATAGATTCATCAAAATAAGCAAGCAACGCACGAAAAACAGAATCTGTCAAAAACAGAACAGTCTGTAGTAATCTGTAACTAACGCAAACTTCTAGAACTCAAAAAATTCTACCAAAATTAGACGACCTGGAAAATTTGTTTATTGACCAGCAGCAATTGGAATCAATATTTTATCACGTTCTGGTGATTTTTAACAATTCGGGCACTGAGCGCAAAGTTTCTGAAAATTACAGCAAGATCAAATAACTATCATCCAAGAAGATCTAATAGGTTTAACTTGGCACAAACACTAATTAAAAGATAAAACCACATCTAAACAGAGGCTAGATGGATTATTTATTCCTAAACAGAAGCAAAAAAAACTAGAAATAAAATTGGGTTGCCTCCCAACAAGCGCTATCGTTTAACGCCCCTAGCTAGGCATAAAAGCAAGGATAGATCTAGGTATTGCCATCTTTGGTAGGCAATCCATAATTGGCTCTCATGATAGATTCATATGGTAATTTTATTTTCTTTCTAGGAAAGTGTTCCATGCCTTTCTTTAATGGAAATTGGAATCTAATATTCCCTTCCTTCATATCAATAATTGCAGCAATCATTCTAAGGAAAGCTCTACCAAGAATAATAGGACATGAAGGATTGCAATCTATATCCAGAACGATAAAATCTACGGTCACATAATTCCTATTTGCAACAATAAGAACGTCATTAATTCTTCCCATAGGCTTTTTAATAGTGGAATCCGCGAGATGCAAGTTTAGAGAGCAATCATCAAAATCACGGAAATCTAGCAAATCACACAAAGTTTTGGGAATAGTGGAGACACTAGCACCCAAATCACACAAAGCATGAAACTCATAATCTTTAATTTTAATTTTGATAGTAGGTTCCCACTCATCATAGAGTTTTCTAGGGATAGATACTTTCAACTCAAGTTTTTCTTCATAAGATTGCATCAAGGCATCAACAATGTGTTCGGTAAAGGCCTTATTTTGACTATAAGCATGAGGAGAATTTAGCACGGATTGCAACAAGGAAATACAATCAATTAAAGAGAAATTTTCGTAATTAAATTCCTTGAGATCCAATATAGTGGGTTTAGCAATATCTACATTTTTATTTCTTTCAATCCCACTTTTATCAATTTCATCATCAAGATCTAAAAACTCCGAATTCTTAAAATGCCTTCTAGGTAAGGGAAGATCATATTCAGTTTCATCAAGATTCATATTGCAAATCAAAGATTTAATGGGGAATACATCAATAACTTTTACATCTTCATCTTGATTTTCATAGGGATTAGAAGAACACGCTTTAATAAAAGCATCTTTGGAAGCATGCATCCTAGAGGTTCTTTCTTTGCACTCATGAATGGAAATTCTCATAGCTTTGAGAGACTTATTGATATCATGCTTAGGAGGAATAGATCTAAGCTTTAAAGAATCAACCTCAAGAGAAATTCTATCAACATTCCTAGCCAAATCATCAACTTTAAGCAATTTCTCTTCAAGCAAAGCATTACAATTCTTTTGTGAATTCATAAACTCTTTAACACTACTCTCAAATTCAGAGGGCATCTTATTAAAATTTCCATAAGAGTTGTTGTAGGAATTTCCATAATTATTAGGAGGATTACTAGGATAAGTCCTAGGATTAAAATTCCCTCTATACGCGTTGTTACCAAAATTATTCCTACCAACAAAATTCACATCCATAGATTCATTATTATTCTCAATCAAGGTAGACAAAGGCATATCATTAGGATCAGAAGAAACACTCTTAGTAGCAAATAATTTCATAAGTTCATCCATCTTTCCACTCAAAACATTAATTTCTTCTATAGCATGCACTTTTTTATTAGTAGATCTTTCAGTATGCCATTGAGAATAATTAACCAAAATATTATCTAGAAGTTTAGTAGCATCTCCTAGAGTGATTTCCATAAAAGTGCCTCCCGCGGCCGAATCTAAATGATTTCTAGAAGCAAAATTCAATCCGGCATAATTTTTGTATAATCATCCACAAGTTCAAACCATGAGTAGGACAATTACGTATCATTAATTTCATTCTCTCCCAAGCTTGTGCAACATGTTCATGATCAAGTTGCTTTAAATTCATAATATCGTTTCTAAGAGAGATAATCTTGGCGGGAGGAAAATACTTAGAGATAAAGGCATCTTTGCACTTGTTCCATGAATCAATACTACTTTTAGGCAAAGATGAAAACCACGCTTTAGCACAATCTCTAAGTGAAAAAGGAAATAGCTTCAATTTAACGAAATCATTATCGACATCTTTTTTCTTTTGCATATCACATAAATCGACGAAGTTATTCAGATGAGTAGCGGCATCTTCACTAGGAAGGTCGGCGAGTTGATCTTTCATAACAAGATTCAACAAAGCAGTATTGATTTCACAAGATTCAGTATTGGCAAGAGGAGCAATCGGAGTGCTAAGGAAATCATTATTATTGGTATTGGTGAAGTCACACAATTTGGTAGCATCTTGAGCCATCGCAACAAACAAGCAATCCAACACACGAGCAAACAAGCAGACGAGGAAAAAGGCAACGGGAAAAAGAGGAGGAGATTGGGAAAGAGAGGGCGAATAAAACGGCAAGGGTGAAGTGGGGGAGAGGAAAACGAGAGGCAAATGGCAAATAATGTTATGCGAGAGATAGGGATTGTGATGGGTACTTGGTATGGTTGACTTGCTTGCGTGAGCCTCCCCGGCAACGGCGCCAGAAATCCTTCTTGCTACGTCTTGAGCTTGCGTTGGTTTTCCCCGAAGAGGAGAGGATGATGCAGCACAGTAGCGTAAGTATTTCCCTCGGTTTTTGAGAACCAAGGTATCAATCCAGTAGGAGGCCACGCACAAGTCCCTCGTACCTGCACAAAACGATAACAACTCGCAACCAACGCGATTAGGGGTTGTCAATCCCTTCACGGTCACTTACGATAGTGAGATCTGATAGAGATGATAAATAATATTTTTGGTATTTTTGATATAAAGATGCAAAGTGAAAAGTAAAGGCAAAGTAAAACAAAGCAAGTATAAAAGTGATGGAGATTGATATGATGAGAATAGACCCGGGAGCCATAGGTTTCACTAGTGGCTTCTCTCAAGAGCATAGATATTCTACGGTGGGTGAACAAATTACTGTTGAGCAATTGACAGAATTGAGCATAGTTATGAGTATATCTAGGCAATGATCATGTATATAGGCATCACGTCCAAAACAAGTAGACCGAAACGATTCTGCATCTACTACTATTACTCCACTCATCGACCGCTATCCAAAGATGCATCTAGAGTATTAAGTTAAAAACAGAGTAACACCTTAAGCAAGATGACATGATGTAGAGGGATAAATTCATGCAATATGATAAAAAACCCATCTTGTTATCCTCGATGGCAACAATACAATACGTGCCTTGCAACCCTTTCTGTCACTGGGTAAGGACACCGCAAGATTGAACCCAAAGCTAAGCACTTCTCCTATTGCAAGAACTAACAATCTAGTTGGCCAAACCAAACGGATATTTCGAAGAGACTTGCAAAGATAACTCAATCATACATAAAAGAATTCAGAGAAGAATCAAATATTTTCCGTAGATAAGCTGGATCATAAACCCACAATTCATCGGTCTCAACAAACACACCGCAAAAAGAAGATTACATCGAATAGATCTCCACGAGACAGGTGGAGAACATTGTATTGAGATCCAAAAAGAGAGAAGAAGCCATCTAGCTACTAGCTATGGACCCGAAGGTCTGAAGTAAACTACTCACACTTCATCGGAGGCGCTATGGTGTTGATGTAGAAGCCCTCCGTGGTGGATGCCCCCTCCGGCGAAGCTCCGGAACAGGCCCCAAGATGGGATCTCGTGGATACAGGAAGTTGCGGCGGTGGAATTATGTTTTTGGCTCTTGTTCTGATCGTTTGGGGGTACGTAGGTATATATAGGAGGAAGGAGTACATCGGTGGAGCGTCAGGGGGCCCACGAGGCAGGGGGCGCGCCCAAGGGGAGCGCCCTCCACCCTCGTGACCACCTCTGGCACTTCTTGGAGTAGGGTCCAAGTCTCCTGGATCACGTTCGGTTGGAAAATCAGGTTCCCGAAGGTTTCATTCCATTTGGACTACGTTTGATATTCCGTTTCTTCCAAACACTGAAATAGATAAAAAAACAGCAATTCTAGGCTAGGCCTCCGGTTAATAGATTAGTCCTAAAAGTAATATAAAAGTGGAATATAAAGCCCAATATAGTCCAAAACAGTAGATAAATTAGCATGGAGCAATAAAAAATTATAGATACGTTGGAGACATATCATTGGGCAGGGGATCGCCAGGCCACATCCGGACTATAAGGCCCTTCATGGCCTGTTCGGCCGCCTTGTGGAGCTCGACCAGTTGCTTCAGCTCGTCGCTCAAGGGCATCGGGTGTTCGGTCCCAGTATACTGAGACCAGAACAACTTTTCCGTTGAGCTCCCCTCCTCGACCCGGTAGAACTCCGCGGCATCAGACACACTGCGGGGCAGATTTGCGAACGCTCCCGGAGAGCTCCGAACTCGGGTAAGTAAAAGAAATTTTCTTTCACGTGCTTGCTTTGCATAATGAATGCCTAACCCGCTGCTATCTTCTTAACCGCCTCAAATTCCTGGAGGGCCTTTTGGGCTTCGGCCTTGGCATGTTTCGCGCTGTCGAGCGCCTTTGCAAGCTCGGACTCTCGCGTCTTTGAGTCAAGCTCCATGGCCTCGTGCTTCTTGACGAGAGCCTGAGTCTTGCTATACCTCGCCTACTGGGCCTCTTGTTTTTCTCGCCGATGCGCTCTGGGCCGCTTTGTTTTCAGCCTTGACATCGCCTTTTTGAGGTCGCCACTTGATCGTGGCTCTGGCACATTCATGATGATCCTATTATTCTGCAACCAAATCTTTTTTCATATAGACAAGGTATTGCTTACCGTTGCTCTCCTCGAGCTGCCTCTTGGCATGGCCGAGCTCTTCCTCAGACCGCTCAAGGTCCTGCTTTAGTGCAGCGACCTTCGCAGTACGTGCGGCAGCGGCCAACAGTGAAGCCTGCATATTCACATAGACATATTATGATTAGACTCCTGTGATTATTATTCGATCCTCTATTCGGCTTTTCTTTGTGAATGCCAAACAGAGCATCAGGGGCTACTGTCTATGCGGTACTATTTTCCTACAATTTAATTACTTACCTAAAAGCCTGTTAGGAGGCTGGCACAAGCTTCAGTTAGTCCACTTTTGGCGGACTGAACCTTCTCGATCACCGCACTCATGATAGTGCGGTGCTCTTCGTCGATGGAAGTGCTGCGAAGCGCTTCCAGCAAGTTGTCCGGTGCCTCTGGATGGACAGAGGTCACCGCCACAGGCGGCTTGCCCCTCTTAATAGGGGGTCGCTTGCCGGAGTCTGGAACCACCGGAGGTTCTGGCGCAGTGTTCGGCTGGGGGCCGAACTTGGAGCCCGTGGGAGTCTTGCTCCCTTTGCACCCAGGGTCTGGAAGGTTGCCTTGAGGCACCTCCAGGACTACCTCCCCTCGGCCCGGTGCCTTCTGAGACAACACCTCAATGTTGTCCGTAGGTAGAGGGGTGGAGGCGGTCGGAAGAGAACCACCACTCATATCCGACGGGTCCAAAGAACCGTCCGACGAAGATACGTCGATACGGGCTCGAGACGGACTGTATAATCATGTTCGGCGTAAGGTGAAGCAGTGCTATAGAAACATATCATGAATTACTATGGTATCCAGATACTTCCAATTTCGCTAGGGGCTTCTCCCTGGGCAACCACTCGTCTTCACTATAAGTGGCGGTCGTGGAACAGTCCGGAGGGAGAGTCCTTCCCATCTTGGACCCTTCCCCGGTTGGGGAGGCCTTCCTTTTCTTATCTCCCCCGGTTGGGGGGGGGAGAACTTTCCTCCTCCTCCTCCTCGTTTTCGTAGGAGGAGTGCGCCTCGGAGTGTTCGGACGATGAGTCCGACACGACCGCGCGCCGGAGACCCTTGCGGGTCCCCGTGGTCTTCTTGGTCTTCTTCTCCGGCACCGCATAAGGTGCCGGAGCCAGCATCTCCGTTAGGAGAGCATCTGCTGGATCTTCAGGCAGGGGGGCTGGACAGTCAATCTGCTCCGCCGTCTCCACCCAGTCCTGTTAAAGGCATGGGAGCTTAGATCCCGAACATGATTAAACTGGGGAAAATAAATACCCTATAAGGTATAAAGAACTTACCGGACTAGCATGGCGTTGTGTGCTGAGTCCGCGGTCTTCGGTAAGGGAAGGAGGCACCTCGGCGCCCTTGAACAGCACCTTCCAGACGTCCTTGTGCGTCGTGTCAAAAAGCTCGCGCAGAGTCTGGTGCTTGGCCGGGTTGAACTCCCAAAAATTGAATGCATGTTGTTGACACAGGAGGATCCAGCGGAAGAGCATGACCTGGACCACGTTGACGAGCTTGATTTTCTTGTTCATCATGTTCTTGATGCAGGTATGGAGTCCCGTCAGCTCTACCGGATTACCCCAGGACAGGCCCTTCTCTTTTCAGGAGGTGAGCCACGTGGGGATTCCGGATCGGAACTCGTGGGCCGCCACCCAGTTGGTGTCACGCGGCTCGGTGATTTAGAACCACCCCGATTGCCACCCCTTTATGGTCTCCACATAGGAGCCCTCGAGCCATGTGACGTTGGGCATTTTGCCCACCATGGCGCCTCCGTATTCCGCTTGCTGCCCGCCTACTACCTTCGGTTTAACATTGAAGGTCTTCAGCCATAGGCCGAAGTGGGGCCGGATGCGAAGGAAGGCCTCGCACACGATGATAAACGCCGAGATGTTGAGGATAAAGTATGGGGCCAGATCATGGAAATCTATCCCGTAGTAAAACATGAGGCCGCGGACGAACGGGCGGAGGGGAAATCCCAGTCCGCGGACGAAGTGGGTGAGAAAAACTACCCTCTCATGAGATTCCGGGGTATGGACGATCTGCCCCGCGTTGGGCAGCCGATGCGCGATATCCGCGGCTAGGTATCCGGCTCCCCGCATCTTTTTGATGTCCTCCTCCGTGATGGAGGATTTCATCCACTTGCCTCCCGCTCCGGACATGCTTGGAACGGTTTGAGGAGAAAGACGCAAACTTGGGTGTTGGAGCTCGAGTGCGCGAGAATGGATTAGCAAGGAGGAAGAAGGCATGGGTGAAAAGGGTGAACCCTTACCCTTTATAAGGGTGGATGAAACTATACGCCCCCACCTGCCTAGTAAACTCGCTTATTCCCCAAGCGTCGTAATTGATGGCGCGGTTGGGTTACCCACGTCCGTATTGATGAGAATCCCATGATAAGGGGACACGATCTCTGCTTCGACAAGACGTGCCAAGGAAACCGCCTCGCAATATGCACCGAGGCTGTTTGAGAAAAACGGTTCGAATAATGACCGGGCCGTGCTGTGATGTCATGCTACTGAGTGTGTCATAGACTAGATTTGTGTAAAAATTATTCTCTCTACGATGGTATGTGGAACTTGTTTTGCAGAGCCGGACACTATCCTTGTGTTCAAAATCTTCTATGGAGTATTCGGAGAAGGAACCCACCTTGCAATGCCGAAGACAAACTGCGCGCCGGACTCATCGTCATTGAAGCCTGGTTCAGGGGCTACTGAGGGAGTCCTGGATTAGGGGGTATCCGGACAGCCGGACTATATCCTTTGGCCGGACTGTTGGACTATGAAGATACAAGATTGAAGACTTCGTCTCGTGTCCAGATGGGACTCTCTTGGTGTGGAAGGCAAGCTTGGCAATACGGATATGTGGATCTCCTTCCTTGTAACCGACTCTGTGTAACCCTAGCCCCCTCCGGTGTCTATATAAACTGGAGGGTTTAGTCCGTAGGATAACAACAATCATACCATAGGCTAGCTTCTAGGGTTTAGCCTCTACGATCTCGTGGTAGATCAACTCTTGTAATACTCATATCATCAAGATCAATCAAGCAGGAAGTAGGGTATTACGTCCATCAAGAGGGCCCGAACCTGGGTAAACATCGTGTCCCCCGCCTCCTGTTACCATCCGCCTTAGACACACAGTTCGGGACCCCCTACCCGAGATCCGCCGGTTTTGACACCGACATCGTGCATATAACATCTACGCATAGACCTGGCTCTGATACCACTGTTGGGGAACGTAGTTTTCAAAAAAATCCTACAATCATGCAAGATCTATTTAGGAGAAGCATAGCAACGAGCGGGGAGAGTGTGTCAACGTACCCACGTAGACCGAAAGCGGAAGCGTTTAGTAATGTGGTTGATGTAGTCGAATGTCTTCGCGATCCAACCTCTCAAGTACCAAATGCACGGCACCTCCGCGATCTGCACACGTTCAGCTCGGTGATGTCCCACAAACTCTAGATCTAGATGAGGTCGAGGGAGAGTTTCGTCAGCATGACGGCGTGGCGATGGTGATGATGAAGCTATCGGCGCAGGGCTTCGCCTAAGCACTACGACGATATGACCGAGGTGTGTAACTATGGAGGGAGGCACCGCACACGGCTAAGAGATTGTTTGTTGTGCTTTGGGGTGCTCCCCTGGCCACGTATATAAAGAAGGGAGGAGGAGGAGGCCGGCCTAGGAGGGGTGCGCCTATAGGGGGAGTCCAACTAGGATTCCCAATCCTAGTTGGAGTCCCCTTCCTTTTCCAAGAGGGGAGAGAGGGAAGGAGTAGGAGAGGGAGAAGGAAAGAGAGGGGGCGCCGCCCCTCCCTAGTCCAATTCGGACTTGCCATGGGGGGCACACGGCCACCCTTTGAGGCCCTTCTCTCCTTTCCCGTATGGCCCATTAAGGCCCACTACTTCCCCCGGCGAATTCTCGTAACTCTTCGGTACTCCGAAAAATACCCGAATCACTCGGAACCTTTCCAATGTCCGAATATAGCCTTCCAATATATCAATCTTTATGTCTCGACCATTTTGAGACTCCTCGTCATGTCCGTGATCTCATACGGCACTCCGAACAACCTTCGGTATATCAAATCACATAACTCATAATACAAATCGTCATTGAACGTTAAGCGTGCGGACCCTACGGGTTCGAGCACTATGTAGACATGACCGAGACACATCTACGGTCAATAACAATAGCGGAACCTGGATGCTCATATTGGCACCTACATATTCTACGAAGATCTTTATTGGTCAAATAGCATAACAATATACATTGTTCCCTTTGTCATCGGTATGTTACTTGCCCGAGATTCGATCGTCGGTATCACCATACCTAGTTCAATCTCGTTACCGGCAAGTCTCTTTACTCGTTCCTTAATGCATCATCCCGCAACTAACTCATTAGTCACATTGCTTGCAAGGCTTATAGTGATGTGCATTACCGAGAGGGCCTAGAGATACCTCTCTGATACACGGAGTGACAAATCCTAATCTCGATCTATGCCAACCCAACAAACACCTTCGGAGACACCTGTAGAGTATCTTTATAATCACCTAGTTACGTTGTGACGTTTGATAGCACACAAGGTGTTCCTCCGGTATTCGGGAGTTGCATAATCTCATAGTCTGAGGAACATGTATAAGTCATGAAGAAAGCAGTAGCAATGAAACTAAAACGATCATAATGCTAAGATGACGAATGGGTCTTGTCCATCACATCATTCTCTAATGATGTGATCCCATTCATCAAATGACAACACATGTCTATGGCTAGGAAACTTAACCATCTTTGATTAATGAGCTAGTCAAGTAGAGGCATACTAGGGACACTCTGCTTGTCTATGTATTCACACATGTACTAAGTTTCCGGTTAATATAATTCTAGCATGAATAATAAACATTTATAATGAAATAAGGAAATAAATAATAACTTTATTATTGCCTCTAGGGCATATTTCCTTCAATTCAGACACCAGATGAGTTCCGGGGGTCACCGGATATATATCGGATTGCTAGAAGGGATATCGGAACCACCGGAGAAGTAATGGGCCTTATTGGGCCTAGGGAGAGAGAGAGGGGCTGTCAACTTCATCATCACCGTCATCACGCCGTCATGCTGACGAAACTCTCCCTCAACCTCAGCTGGATGTAGAGTTCGCGGGACGTCACCGAGCTGAACGTATACAGATCGCGGAGGTGTCATACCTTCGGTGCTAGGATCGGTCGGATCATGAAGACGTACGACTACATCAACCGCGTTGTCATAACGCTTCCGCTTTCGTTCTATGAGGGTACATGAACAACAATCTCCCCTCTTGTTGCTATGCATCACCTAGATAGATCTTGCGTGAATGTAGGATTTTTTTTTTGAAATTACTGCGTTCCCCAACACTTCTAAGAAGTGGATTGCATCACTTGTTGAGTATTTTGAAGAGGCCTGTCAGTTCTTGTTGTCTCCTTAATGGATTCCAGTTCAGAAATAAATATCACAACAACAAAATGTGTCAACAATGGGCTTCTGGAATGTGTCAGCGTTCTGGGAACAGGGGTCCCAGACTTGCCTGCCAGCGGCCCACGGCGTGGCTATGCGAGCAGGCCTGTACGGCCCATCTTCGTCAACAAGGCATTCAAGACCCTCGCGAGGGGCCAAGTCTCGCGAGGCGGACGACGCAAGACCTCCTCTGGAGCGGCCTCTCCAGGCAGGCTCACGAGGAGTGGAGATATCAAGGCAGGGCAAACCTCACGAGGCTCTCATGATGTGAGCCATGACGATCGACACCAGGCGGGCGCCAGCGCGCGCAGCGTCCTTGTTTCCTCTTTGGTGCCAAGGGAGCAAGCGCAGACACGGAGTACCGAGGCATCAAACAAAGGTTTCCATATCAGTGCAACGAGACCAAGACCAGCAGGCCAGCAGGACGGAGGTCACCGTGGAGCCCAAGACGGCGTCATCACCAGAGCCCTTTCGCAGGCGAAGACCGGTTTTGTCAGGATAGCTTGTACTAGCTGTCCCCTTTCAAATTGGCCGCCGTTGTTGGCTCCCTTCCCGCTCAATATTTGGGGCGAGGACCAGGGCCTATATAAGTAGAACTAGCCACCACAGCAAGGGGCAACTAGATCTCATCTGATCGAGAGCCTACCCTTAGCCACACCGAACACAAGAACACCTCAACCTCAGGAGGTTGTTCTTCCCCTTGTACTGTCCTTCATCAGCCCCAGAGGCAATCCACCACCACACACTGGAGTAGGGTATTACACCACAACGGTGGCCCGAACCAGTATAAATCTTGTGTCCCATGTGTTGTGAGTTCGTCGAGTTCGTCCGCAAGATCTTAGCGAGCTAGGGCGTGGATCGGTAGGAGGGAAAGAACTTCGCGTGCACCCCAGAGTTCGAACCTTAAGGGTTTGCTGGAACCCGAGATCCGACATTTGGCATGCCAGGTAGGGGTGCACCGGAGCCTCTTCCCCGCCGATCGATCCACGGACGCTCCACGCCCCGATGTCCGACAATCCAAGGCCAGACCCCGACCGCTGGGGTGTATTTTTTTTGTAGTGCAAGCTGCCCAGCGGTCGGGGTCTGGCCTTAAGGGTTTTTACCGGGCTGCTTGTCACAGTAGGTCGCGTTTTTTGTCATGCATGTACATCCATGACGATTTTATGACATAATCAAGATAGTCATACCTGTGCTGTCATAGAAGTGTTCCATGACATTACCAAAATTATCATCACGGAAGTGTCCACTTCCATGACAATAAATCGCGCGTCACAGAAGTGCTTTCGTCAAGGGTGACCGAAATGTGGCATCCACCGTAACGGAACGTCGTTAAGCTATCGGGTCCGGTTTTGGATCCGATAACTCGTTAACAGCCCGGACCAATGGGGATTTTCCACGTGTAAAATCATCATTAGCCGCAGGAAACACGTGTTGCCTCACCGTTGGGATAGATGTCATCCACTCATTGGACAGGAGGCGCCTATGATAGGTCGACACGTGGCACGGCCCAACAGTGGCCCATTCCGGTGAAAAAGGTCGGCCCAGTAAAAATTAGCAGCCCGGCCCATATAAGGCCTACTTGTGTTAGGTCCATTTAAGCCCACGGACCATACGAGATGTGCCAATTCGGCCCGTCAACGGCCCGTTAAAGATTTGACACCATTGCAGCCCATCGCCAGTTCGAGCCCATTAACAGCCCACTATATATTTGGGCTCAATATCGGCCCGATGAGATTTCGGCCTGTTAACAACCCATTTAATGGATGGGCCAATTTTCAGGATGTACATCTTTCGGCCTTTTAGCGACCCATTTAAATGTTGGGCTGATTTCCGGCCCGGTGTGTCTTTCAGCCTGTTGACGGCCCATAAATCTGATGGGCCCTTTGTAGTCAGACCTGAGTTTCGGCCTTTTAGCGGTCCATTTAAGTGTTGGGCCAATTTCTGGCCCGATGTCACTTTCAGCCTGTTGACGGCCCATAAATCAGTTGGGCCATTTGTAGTCAGACCTGAGTTTTGGCCTTTTAGCGACCCATTTAAGTGTTGGGCCAATTCCCGGCCCTGTGTGCCTTTCGTCCTGTTAACGGACCATAAATGAGTTGGGCCATTTGTAGTCGAACCTTAGTTTTGGCCTTTTAACGGCCCATGCCCTTCATGGTCCAATACCAGCTCGGTTTCTCTTTCGGCCTGGTAAAGGCCCACAACACAGTTGGGCCGTTTACAATACGACCTGACTTTTGGCCTCTTAGCAGCCCATGCTCTTCATGGTCCAGTACAAGCCCGCAGTCTCTTTCAGCCTGCTAAAGGACGACAGTATAGTTGGGCCATATGTAGCCCAAACTTAGTAACGGCCTGTTAACGGCCCGTGAAATAAATTAGGGCCACCTGTTGCCCGCTTTGATGTCGGCCTGTTAACGACCCGGGAGGTAAGACGGCCGACCATTAACTTTCGGCCTAGTAACGGCCCATTAACTTAATGGGCCCACTAAAGTTCGTTCATGTCTTTAGGCCAAATTAGATAATTTGAGCCCATTACGACGAGCAATTATGCACAGGACCAAAACCAATCAAGCAAAGGTACGACATACAAGGAATGACGTTCCACATCCAGCATATATTACAGGAAATTACATGCACTGGGCAATCAAAGATTGATGCCAGTGCAAATAAATGAGCAGAACCTAACCATCTACAATGTCACAATCTGCAACCTCAGCACAGATGACGCCTATAAGCATGTGGGCAAGTTCTTGCTGCTTTGCTACACTATCTCCGAAAACATTGATCGCTTGTTGTGTCGCACGACTCTGCACCTCTCCGATTCATCCACCATTTCCATCATTGCTTCAGCCATTAATTGGTCCACAAACATACATTTATTCCGTTGCATTCGAGATGAGGATACCGAATGAGATTCAGATGGTGATTTTGGCAGGCTTGTATTATTGATAGTGGAGAGTGTCTCACCATCGCATCATAACATAAATTAGGACGGAACCAAACAGATTAATCATGAGTTATTGCCATATTACCTAGCCTAGATTTACTGGAAAGAAACAATGGGGTTGCCTTGCTGTTTTCAGAATTTGTCTTCTTATCTTCAGCAGCCTGCACAAAATTAACACACTAGCATTGCTATCATTGGCCAAGTCAGATAATAGGAAAGCAACATTGACACAACGAACATTTCGGCAACTAGCCTACACCAAATTAACACAATATGGCACAACTATCATCAGCCAGGTAAGGTAATACGAAAGCAACATTGACACAATGAATGAATGGGCAACCAGAGAAGCACTACAATTCAGTAATGTGCGTGATATGAGATAGTACATTCATGCAGCTTAGTATGCAAAACTACCAAGCAGTTTTCCTTACAAAAATCAACATTGGCGCCTTTAACATTTTGCTACAACTAATTTTAGATCAGATAAAGGTTAGATTCACGCCGATTAACAAAATACATGCTGATGTAAAAATATAGTGATATACAACAGTACTTACATCAACATTGGAGCACGTAGAATTCCGCAAGATATTTTCCTCGAATACGATCCCAATGGAGGAAGTCTTGTATCGTTTAACCTTATTTTCTAAAAGAGAGATGGGTAAGAAACATGTAGAAAATATGATCATAATGCTATAAAATTTCATGATGCGAGGATATGCACACGCTTCTTAGAATGGAGTTGACATTCTTTTGCTGGACTGAGCGGACTAGTTCTTTGGCCACCGGAATCGCTTATTATCGATTGGGAGTTGGGTTTCTCTGTCTTTGAGCAAGATATCTATGAAAAATGGAGTTGGTTTGTTATCTCCTGGCGTTTGGATCTTTTGCAAAGACCTGGTTTGTAACCCTTCAGATTCTAACATAGCCGTCTTCCCCTTTCATGCCTTATATAGAAGAATGGTGATTCAGTTATAAAGCATGCTATAGCAGAGATGGAATAGGTACCGAAGAATAGAAAGGCATGACATATTGACATGTATTCCCTCCATCCGAAAATAAATGGATGGGTCTAGGCGTATTTCAGTTCTAGATACATCCAGTTTTATCCATTTCTGTGACATTTAATCCGGATGGAGGGAGTATGATGTAAGAGCTAGGGATACGACAGGACAATACAATTAAAAAACACTAAAAAACCCACTGCAGAACCAAAGTATTCAAACCCACTGATATGAGATAGTACACTCATGCAGCTCAGGATGCAAAACTACCAGTCAGTTTTCCTTGCAAAAATCAACATTGTGGCCTTTAATCGTACATTTTGCTACAACTAAATTTAGATCAGATAAAGGTTGGATTCGCGCCGATTAACCAAATACATGCTGATGTAAAAATATAGTGATATACAACAGGTACTTACATCTACATTGGAGCATAGATAATTCCTGCAAGAATCTTTCCTCATAACGATACCATTGCAGAAATTCTTCTATCTGTTAAGCTTATTTTCTAAAAGAGAGATGGGTAAGAAACATGTAGAAAATATGATCAGCATGCTATAAAATTTCATGATGCAAGGATATGCACACGCTTCTTAGAATTGAGTTGACATATTTTTGCTGGATCGGAGCGGACTAGTTCTTTGGCCACGGAATCGCTTATTATCGGTAGGAGTTGGGTTTCTCTGGCCGAGCAGTATCTATAAAAACAGGAGTTGGTTTATTATCTCCTGGCGTTTGGATCTTTTGCAAAGGCCTTGTTTGTAACCCTTCAGATTCTAACATAGTCGTCTTCCCTTGCATGCCTTGTATAGAAGAATGGTGCTTTAATTATAAAACATGCATACAGAGACATGGAATAGGTAATCAAGAATAGAAAGGCATGACATATTGACATGTATTCCTCCATCCGGAAAAAATGGATGGGTCTAGGCGTATTTCAGTTCTAGATACATCCTTTTTATCCATTTCAGCAACATGTAATCCGGACGGAGGGAGTATGGTGTAAGAGCTAGGATACGACAGACAACACAAAGAAAAACACTAGTTGAATGTAAAACTGTATGCTAGCGGAATACGCATAAAAATAACTAAGGCAACATACACGTGTATGATTGGGAAAATAAGATGGCATTGCAACAGAGCACTAGAACAACACTTCAATGTAAAAAACATGGTATGGTAGATGATGAAGTACATACCGATGAATAACAATGCATAAGATATTCGAAGCATGATGTCCAAATTAAGCGATGGCATTGCGATAGAGTAGAATGACAATACTTGAATTTGAAAACATGTTATCATGAATGGAATAGGTAATGAAAAACAGGAAGGCATGACATATTTACATGCATGATCAGATGCTAAGCACATGGCATTGCAACAGAGTAGATACACTCCAGACATTATATGCATGGTGTACCCATATCACAGGCCAAGTTAGAGCAAGGACCTTGTGGGGTGAATAGGATTCATCATCTTTACGCAAGTCTTCAAGAACTGCCTTTACATGTTCCAACATATTGGGTATCATTGACATCAAGTTTATTGGCCTTTACATTGCTCCGTGAGGTTCTTGTGGATATATCGCTGTGTGCAATTATATCTGACATGCATGGAAGACAACTAGTAGTTAGATTTATGTAATGAGTGCCTGTAGGAGATGACATAAATAGTAGGACTGGGGTTAACTAGCAGCAACAGGTCTCATAAACTAAAGGAGAACATGATGAAAGCTACATAATATGTATCGCTTGTACTCGAGATTAACTAGATGGCACACAAAAGTATTAAAGAACAACATAGGTAATACTAGAAGTGGTATCATACTATAATCACCAGCCTGTGGGATAGCATTGGCTGATGGATGATAGCTGTCGGAGTAATGGGACACGGATACCCCGAAGACGGCAAGACGATATTTCAAGACATCGGGGCTAGCAAAGCCCCTCAGTCCGACTGCCCGGCTACTCCTGCCGGCTCCCCGTCCGACTGCCCTGCCCGGCCGGCTGCCGGCTGCCGACTGCGCCAACTAGCCGGCTTCCGACAGCAGCCCGACCCGACAAGACCCCGACGTGGTGACCATACCGCCGACAAGACACCGACGGACGATCGCATTCACGACGCCATCTATAGAAGCCGTGGTCCCCGGGTACTGATTTATAGCACCCCCGGGGGACAAGCATGGCATGCACCATGCCTAGGCCATGCCACTACATAGCATGGTTTGTAAGCTACCCAAGGTAGCTTACAACCAACGCTACCACCACATAGCTTACATGCTAAGCTAGCTTCACACTATATAAAGGGGCACACATCCATCCATCCAGGGGATGGACTCACCCTCACACACGCTCACACACATGCATACATGCCCAGGCACACCCATTCGGCCAAGAGCAACGGCCACCATACCACATACATGCATATACGAAACCATATGCCTATGGCACTGTTTCCAGATACAGCTCCAGGAGCAACTCTGTACTAGGTATATCAGATACACTCAGACATGCAGGAGTAGGAGTATTATCTCTCCGGAGAGCTCCGAAGCTGGGTAAACCACCGCGTGCTACTCGCATACCCGCTCCCGGGCCTATCAGCAGCAGTCTTACCCTCACACTAAGCCCTTGTGGCATCTGTCGCCTCGCAAGCCCCCCGTGAGAATACCACGACAGTTGGCGCCCACCGTGGGGTGGTACTACTACTATGCTACCACGCTGCTGCTGGTTTCGCAGTCCGGGCGGGACCACTTTATTCATCACCGCGGCGTCGCCGTCGTCTCTCCGGTAGTGCTCGGGGGCCCGACGTCAACACGCCCTCAGAGCAGCCGCGAGGGGCGGTGCGTCCTCGCCATCGGCCTCTTCATCTTCATCATCACGGCGTCGCGCCGCCTCTCCGATAGCGGTCGGGGGCTCGACATCGACATACCCCCGGAATGGCCGTGAGGGGCGGCGTGACTCGCTGCCGCCTCGCCTCTCTTTTTTCCACCGCTGCGACGCCGGGCGTCTGCTCAGGCACGCCGCGCCGCCTTGCTGGCGCCGCCGCGCCCATCCGCTCGGTTGGCCGCCCGCCGCGCGTCCCACCTCTTTGCGCTGCTTCGCTCTTCGTTTACTCTCCGAGGCAAATGCCGACAACGGCCATACACCACCAAAACCATGGCCGGATACTCCTCGTATAATGCCCGTACACTTGCCATACGCTGCCAAAAAATCTCTAGCACACAAGTCAGGCACTTCCCGTACATCCACCAGATATAAGTTGGTCAGGGGATGTGCATTGGTCAGATAACAGATAGACATTAGTCGGATAATGGCGTTGCACTAGCTCGTCTCCACTCTTCTCCAGACACTGCAGCCGCTGCCCCGCTCGCTTCGCCCGCTCCGCCTGGGCCGAGCTGCTCCACGCTCGCTGCTGTACCTCGCACAAGACGGTTCCGCCTCTCCAAAGACTCGCCCCGTCTGCCTCGCCCACGCCTGCTGGCTCCAGCTTCCTCAGCGTCACCCGAGCAGCTGTCGTCCTCTACACCCAGCCAGTTCCTCCCCGTGCCGGCTTCCCCACGCGCCGCCTCGAGCGGCAGGCCTGTCCGCCTCGGCCAGAGCCGACCACCGCCGCCCGCCGATCATGCTCCTGCACCAGCCGGCCTCGCCCTGCTCGCTTGCCTCCGTCATGCAGTGGCGGCTCCACGGCCCCGCACCTTCAAGCGTGAGCCACTCCGCCCATGGCCTCCCTGCCCTGCTCCGCCTTTCGCCGGACTACGCCTGTCCGCTGCCAAGGCCGCCCCTGCCGGTGTCAAACCGCGGTTCTCGGTAGGGGGTCCCGAACTGCAAGCGTCTAGGCGATGGAAACAGGAGACAAGGGACCTGATGTTTTACCTAGGTTCGCCCTCTCGATGGAGGTAATACCCTACCCCTGCTTGATTAATATTGATGATATGGGTAGTACAAGAGTAGATCTACCACGAGATCAAGGAGGCTAAACCCAGAAGCTAGCCTATGGTATGATTGTTGTTCGCCCCACGGACTAAAACCTCCGGTTTATATAGACACCGGATAGGTTAGGGTTACACAGATCCGGTTACAATGGTAGGGGATCTACATATCCGAGACGCCAAGCTTGCCTTCCACGCCAAGAAAAGTCCCATCCGACACGGACAAAGTCTTCAATCTTGTATCTTCATAGTCCAGAGTCCGCCAACGGTAAGAGTTCGCTATCCGGACACCCCTAATCCGGACTCCTCAAGAGCCCCTAACCAGGCTTCAATGACGATGAGTCCGCGCTGATTGTCTTCGCATTGCGAGGCGGGTTCTTCTCCAAATTCCATATACTTGTCGAATAGTGTCCGCTTCGATAAATGCTGCGCCTCGGCTTCTATGCCCAATAATGGCCATCTTCCACGTGTTTGAATGAATACGAACAGCCAGGTATTTTTACAATTACCCCTAGCCGCACAAATGAGCCGCCTATAAAGGGGCAAGGATCTAGATCTGAGTCACACCATCCCCTTTGCGAAGCTTTCATCGAGCGCCTCGACCAAAGCCCATTCCATCACTGGACACGACGCTGCCTCTTCTCAAGGCCCCAGCCCTCAACCAGGAAATTGGGAGAGATGCTCACCCCAGCCAGAAGCGAGCTAGTTATACCTGCCAAGGGATTTCTTCCCCGCCTTCATGGTCCCGGTTCGAGCCGGACTTGCCACCTACAAGGGCGGAAAGAAAGCGGAGAGCGCCCCGATCCTCTAAAGGAGAGCGGTATGCTTCATCTCTTATCTAGTAAGAGGACTCGGATTTCCAATCCATCCGTTTCTCCGGGGGCTCCTGGAGTTCTACGGCCTCCAGTTGCACCATCTTACTCCTGCCTCCATCTTGCACATCGCGGGCTTCGTGGCCCTTTGTGAACTATTCTTGGGCATCGAGGCTCATTTCGGGCCGTGGAAGAGAATATTCTGCCTAGTACCCCGTTCTCATGAGGGGTCAATATATCAAGTGGGCGGAGCCGAGCTATGGCGCATCGCCGAGACCGGATACCTATCCGGAACCCCAAAGAAGGCGTCTGAAGACTGGCCTTCGGAATGGTTTTACATGGAGGACGTCCCGCTACCGGATCCTGTTCGGATCGGCCTTCCGGAGTTCAGCAATGCTCCTCTCAAGAAGCGCCTTGCCGGGCGCCTCTAGGAGCCCCGGAGAGAAGATGACCGATGTCCGCTATTTGATGAGCCAATAAGGTTATTGGCTCATGCCGGATTGACCATGACAGGAGTCATGGCAATCTGCATTATGAGGGAGTGCAGCCGCCCAATACAGGGCCATCCCATGTGGGACTTCAACAGGAGGACGATGCCACCCGCCATGGCCGCAAAGGGCTGTGGATCGGTCACCGAACCGGTGAAGATCTTGTCTGCCATGTACAAAGGAGAGGAGGAGGATTTCTCCGTGTCAACCCATCAAGGAGTTTTCTTCAAATAATCCTCGGTTGGGTAAGCAAACATCCTTGTGACCTGTCCGATCCATGTTCCCGTAGTTAAATATCTCATTTCATGGTTTTTGCACAGAACCGCGCCGGATCAGGAGAAGATACACAGCCCGCCCCACAACCCGAGGATCCGGAGCGGTCCTCGATCCGACCTCCAAGAGGATCCGGATATAAGGGTGGAGTTGATCGACGGGTGTTCTACCAACTTAGCATCGATAATGCTTTGGTAGCCATTACGGCCGATTACCCGGAATACTTCCAGCCCCACAGTAATCGAGACCGAGATCCCAAAATCCCGATAATGACCCATCCATGCTTATTTTTGATCACCGATACCAATGGTGCTTTGCAGGGGTACCTTCGAGGCGAAGCCGAGCCTCAACGACCGCCAACAAAGGGCAGTGCGGCCCCGCAGGCTAGAAAGAAGTGCGGTCCGGATCGAAACTCCGCCGCAATGGTATGACATGTCACCATACTTCCGTGATTGATTCCTCGAAGGCGATTAACGCTGATGCTCTTTTCAGAAAAGAGCGCCGCGGATCGAGTCCGGAGAGGCTGCCGATCGAACCTTCACCGAACAGCTTCAAAGCCAGTCCGGAGGCTGAGGCGAAGCACGAGACGCGGCCGGATGCTCCTCCGGCGAGGATGCCGACAGGTTGTCCGCCACCAACTCCGAGGTAGAGAGCGCTTGAATCACAAAGCGCCACGGACAGTTCTTCGTGACGCATGTTTCTCCCCTAGGCCCTGAATGCCTTTGATCCGGAGATGCGCATCTCGCGCCGCCAAGATGGTCTAGCTGTACACGGAGCAAAGATGTGAAGGACATACGGGTAAGTAAATTTGAAATTTATATATGCGAGTAGCCCCCGAGACTTAAAATAGTTAGAATAAATGATTTAAGGATCATTTGTTATGCATGATCTTACAGAAAAGAATACCCGACTGTCCCAGGGGCTGGAAGAGTGCAGGGCCCAACTTGAGGCCGCACTAGCCGCTACGGGGGGAGCCACAGAGACCCCCTCTGGTAGTATACGCCTGAAGATAAATAATTTATGAAGTGCGGCGGTGTAAATCGACAAAAACATTGCAGATGGCGCCGACTAACCGACAAGCAACAGCTCTTACGCCAGCTTAAAGGTCGGCGAGAGCGTGCTTACGAGGGTGCGACAGAGAAGAATAACCTCCAAGACGCCAACACCAAGCTGGGTGAGGAACTAAAGGACGTTCGTGCTCAGCTAGTCGACCAGAAGGAGAATCGGCAGCTTCGTCGCGGCATTTTCAGTAAGTGCTTGAGCGAACTTTGAAAGAGTTTACGAGGAAGGCGACTAACATAAACATGTATGTAGGTTTGCTCACAGTGTCGCCCCGAGGAGGAGATGCCCGCTCTTCGGGTGATCTTCTTCCCGAATCGCGTCCACACTGCGAACGAGTCCGGCAGGTGATGAAAGGCATCGGCCAGGCCTTGTGGCCATCGATCTCCCTGCCCAAAGGCATTGGGGAGCTGGCAGAGCGGCTTCAAGGAGCACGGCGGCGCTTCCGGCTATGGAAGATATTGGCCAGCCGTCAAGGCGCCAGGGAAGCCTGGGCCATGGTAAAGACGCGGTACACGAAGGCTGACCCTAACCACATGGCCGAGGTCGGACCTATGGGGCCGGATGGGATGGAGATCCCTGTAAGCTTAGTTTACGGCCAAGTAGAATTGGCCGACAAGTATTCCCAGCAAGATTGTAAATTAGATAGCCTATTAGATGGCATTGAGGAGGAATACAATGAGTCGAGTTGACTATGTAAAAATATGACATGAAAGAATGTCTTCTAGCCGGATTGTAGATCGCTTGTCATAGCGGACCTTTTGTCACCTCCGGACCCAATAGTCCGGAGTGTGTCCGAATACCTTCGTGGTTATATAAGAACCATGGTATGCATGGAGACCAGGCGTAGGGGTCATTGTTGCTGTATCGCATAAGTGCCCAACTAGTTATGTTATATTACATGGGTAGTAAGAAACATCTTCCGTGGAGAATAGTTCCGCTAAGGGTTCCTTTTCGCTGGGATGCATGCCCTAAAGTGCATGTCAAAGCTGCTATAAAGCGTAAAATCATCTGGGGCAGATGGGTAAATAGTTAAAAATCATCTTTCAGTTCACCGACCGAATATTCCCTTAAGAACGCTTAGCTTTCGCTTCACCCACCCTGAGGTACACATCCGCTGACCCGGCAAGAATAATCGCAGAGGTGCTCCTTTACCACCTAGCCGAACAATCGGGAACGAGGGGTAAGCACAGAGCCAGCAACCCAGCTTGGCCAAAACTTAAGTCATATCGATGCATATAATGGTGAATAAAAGGTACATGCGAAGTTTAACGATGTGTTGGGCATGAAAGCCCGTATAAATAAGCTTCTGTTAAAGAAGCCCCCTGGTATAATGAGCGCGGACAGCGCGTCAAGTGTGTGCGAAAAAAGCGCAAACGAGCCTCTAGATGCTTCAAGAAGAAGGAGGAGGAAGGAGAGAAACAAAAGACAGCAAAAAAAGTGGACGGAGGAAGGAGACGAACTTGGAGTCCAACACTTAGGCGTAGAATCTTCGAAGACGGGCTGCGTTCCATGGGTTCGGCTTGAGTCGGTTATCCGATGCGTTTCGTAGACGGTATGCTCCGCCGGTCAGGACATGGTCGATGATGAAGGGACCTTCCCATTTGGGCTTGAGTTTGTCCTTTTTCTTGTCCGCAGCGAGAACTAGTTCGCCAACGTTATAAGCTTTGGCCCGCATTTCCCTACTTTGATATCTTCGAGCTCGCTGTTGATAGAATGCGGAACGAGCTTTTGCCACGCCGCGCCCTCCCGCAATGCGCCCAACTGTCCTCGCCGATCAAGCTCGGCTTCTCTTTCTTCATACATGCGCGAGGTGAGTCATGTATTATGTCGCAGGCAAGACTGCCTCTCGCCGCATACACCATGAAGAATGGTATGAATCCGTAGTACGATTCGCGTGGTCCGCAGCCCCCGTAGTATGGAGTCGAGCCCTCAACCCAAAGGCGTGTTAGATTCCTTGAGGGACCGCACTAGTCCGGGTTTGATGCCGCCATTATTAGACCATTTGCTCGCTCGACTTGGCCGCTGGTTTGAGGGTGATAGACCGAGGCGTAATCGAGCTTGATGCCCATGTTTTTGCACCATGATTTGACTTCATCGGCCGTGAAGTTGGTGCCATTATCGTGATGATATCGTGGGGACACCGTAACGGTGCACTAACCCCGATATGAAGTCTATCACCGGTCCGGATTCGCCGCTTTAACAGTGCTTGGCCTCTATCCATTTGGTGAATTTATCCACCATGACCAATAGGTATTTTTGCTTGTGGGTTCCTCCCTTGAGGGGTCCAACCATGTCAAGCCCCTAGACCGCGAACGCCGTGTGATGGGTATAGTTTTAAGGGCGGTGGGTGGCATGTGGCTTTGGTTAGCAAAGAGTCTGGCAACCGACGATCGTTGGACTAAGTCCTGCTGCTCTGCCTGGCCGCCGGCCAATAAAATCCTGCATGGAAGGCCTTGCTTACAAGGGCCCGGCTGCGCGTGGTGCCCACCCAGTCCGCATGAATTTCAGCCAGGAGGTTTCACCTTCCTCTTCGGAGATACACCTTTGAAGGACTCCGTAGTGCTTTTCTTATAAAGCTCTCCTCATGGACTTTATAGGCTTTAGAGCGCCGCATTATGCAGCGAGCCTCATTTTGGTCTTCGGGAGTTCCTGCCTAGTTAGGTAGGCTAGGAATGGTTCCTCCACGGGCGATAACCGCCATTATTTCGTGAGCAGGGTGTTATCTCGGGGCAGAGCCTCCGTTATGTCGAGTGTTCGCTTCAGTAAAGGCGGTTGGGTCCGGATTGATATTGCCGACTCCCTTCCCATAGTACGGATGGCTTGAACAGCCGCTCCAAAAAGATATTGAGGGACGGCATCGCTTTTGCACCGATGCGCTAATATATCCGCCGCCGGTTGTTATCCCGGCTTTATGATGAAATTCGAGCCCTTCAACCGTGCCGACATTTTTAGGACCGCATTGCGGTATGCTGCCATTTTCGGATCTTTGGCATCAAAGTCTCCGCTTATTTGAGATATTGCAGATTCAATCCTCGCACACTCTAGGCGTTGAATGCCCATGGAGATCGCCATCCGGAGGCCGTGCGTATGGGCCTCAGATTCGCTGCGTTGTTGGAGTCCGTATACATTATCTCAAGGACGATTGGACTGTGTCCCGTTGGGGACGCCAGACGACGCCAGCCCCTCGTGCCGCCAACATTTTGGAGCCGCCAAAGTGCATGATCCAATTGAGTATGCGCCGCATTTTTAGGGAGTTCGCCGTCCATTCGCCACGAAGTCGGCCAAAACCTGCGACTTAATAGCTCGTCGTGGCTTATAAGTTATATCGAATGGAAGGAGCTCTATGGCCCATTTAGCAATCCGTCCCGTCGCGTCAGCGGTTGTTTATAATGTCGTTAAGAGGTACTTCGAGGCTACCGTTATTGAACACTCTTGAAAGTAGTGTCGCAGCTTCCGGATGCCATGAACACCGTGATATGCTATCTTTTGATAGTGTGGGTACCGGACTTGCATGGAGTTAGGACATTGGACACATAATAAACCGGTTTTTGAACAGGGAACCGTGTCCGTCTGCTTTCGCTCGACAACGAGCACCGCTACGACAACTTGATGTGTTGCGCGATATATAATAGCATTGGTTCGCCTACGCTACGCTGCCAGACCGGATTTGTTGCCAAATGGCCTTTATTTCTTCGAGTCCGTCCGTATGCATCCGGCCCACTCAAGTGTTCGCGCGGCGGGAGGAGGCGGTAAAGAGGTAATGCCTTTTCTCCTAAACGGGAGATAAAGAGGCTTAGAGCCGCCACGCATCCCGCCAATTTTGTATTTGTTTGAGGTCTTTGAATATCCAATTGTGACAGAGCTCGAATCTTGGCTGGGTTTGCTTCAATTCCTCTACCGGACACAATGAAGCCTAGGAGCATTCCGCCGAACGCCAAGACGATTTTTCCGGATTGAGCTTGATGTCATATTTTCAAGATTGTCGAATGTGAGCCTCAAGTCGCCTACTAGAGTTTTGACGTGTTTGGTTTTGACGACCACGCCATCTACATATGCTTCCACCGTTTTGCCGATCTGGTTTGCCGACATGTCCGGATCATGCGCTGATATGTTGCGCCGGCGCTTTTGAGCCCAAAGGGCATTGTGTAGAAGCGTAACGGGCCGTATGGAGTGATGAATGCTGTTGTAGCTTGGTCTGCCCGCCATCTTGATTTGGTGGTAGCCGAGTACGCTACGAGGAAGCACAATGAGTCGTGTCCTGCTGAAGGCCAATGATTTGATCAATTCGAGGGAGAGGGAGGGATCCTTTGGGCAAGCCCTATTAAGGTCCTTGAAATCAACACATAGGCGCCAGGATTTATCCTTCTTGGTACCATCACCAGGTTTGCTAGCCAGTCCGGATGTTTTATATCTCCGATGAATCCGCCTCCAAAAGTTTGGCTAGCTCCTTCCCATGGCCTGTCTCTTGGGTTCGAAAAGCGCCAAGAGCCTGTTTGACTGGCTTGAATCTTTTAGGATATTTAAGTTGTGCTCGCCACCGACATGGGATTCCTGCATGTGTGAAGGGTGCCGTGCAAAGATATCCCAGCTTTTCTTGTAGAAATTCTCAGAAAGCGCGCCTACATCGGGTTTAATTGTGCCCCAATGGAGGCTGTCTTTGCGTGGTCCGCTGGTGGACTTGGAATTTGACTATTTCATCCGCTGGTTTAAAAGAGGTGGACTTGGATCTTTTATCAAGTATCACGTCGTCCCTGTTCACCGTGGAGCGATCGCGGTGAGTTCCTCGCCGCTAGGGCTTTGGATAGTGCCTCGAGGGCTAGTGCGGCTGTCTTGTTTTCGCGCCGAGTGCTATGTTCAGATCACTAGCGAGAGTGATGATTCCGTTAGGTCCGGGCATTTTAAGCTTCATGTACCCATAATGGGGTATAGCTTGAGAAGTTGTGAATGCCTCTCGTCCTAATAAAGCATGATATCCGCTGTTGAACAGGGCCACTTGAAATGTGACCTCCTCGGACCTGTAATTGTCCGGCGAGCCGAACACTACGTCCAGCGTGATTTTTCCTATGCAGCATGCTTCCTGGCTGGGGATTATTCCTCTAAAGGTTGTGCTGCGTTGCTCAATGCGGTTCCAGTCTATTTCCATTTTTCGGAGGGTTTCCTCATAGATGAGGTTTAGTCCGCTGCCGCCATCCATGAGTACCTTAGTAAGGCGAAAGTCGTCCACTATCGGGCTGAGGACCAATGCGGCTAGTGCCCGGCAGTTCGAATTTAGGTTCACACCGAATTAAAGGTAATAGCCGTGTCACCCATGGATTTATTGTTGCTACTTGGTAGACTTCGCAAGGTTATGGAGTGTTCGTTGCATGTTATTTGATGCGAAAGTCTCAAGACTGTTAACGCCAGATCGGTGTTGCTGGGCTGGGATTCAAGCTAGAAGCTTGTCGCCACTTTTGGCCACCTGCCGTAGTATCCAACATGCTCAAGGCTATGAGTTGGAGTGGCGCCTCGTAGCTATGAATTTTGCAGGTTCGCTTAGCCAACCCTCCAAGACGGTTCCGCACTTTTAGGGGTTTTGGCTTTTGGTATTCAACCCAGGTGCTTGATAATGATGCACCCTTTTGTTCCGGACTAGGGATGTATTCGGGCCGGATTATCCCAAAATTTACTTTCGGTTTTCCAGCGCCTCCATCGCACAAGATTTTTGTACTATGGTCGCCAAGTCAGCAAAGCGTGTAATTTCGCGACGACTTATGGCGCTTAGGATTCCCTTGTCCGCAATTATTGCAAAAATTGGGATTGCGCCCTCCTCTCGGTAGTCCTTTATCCTGTTCATAACCAGGAGGAATCTGCCCAAGAATGATGTAATCGCTTCAAGCGGGCTCTTGCCGAATTCGAGAGAGATCGCTAATGTTTGGGTGGGCGGTGGCACTAAATCCGAACCCCGCCCAATTTAGGACTCAAGGGCCGAAGTTTCTGAACTCGAAGTTTGGATTTTGAGTGCTATCCAACGAGTCCGACCCGCCACCGACTTTAAGTTCGTGGCTTGATCGACATCCGCCCTCCACAGAATCCGCATGGAGGATCGAATCCGGACGTAGCTAGTCCTTAAGATATAAGAAGAATCGCCGCATTGCTCCTCTATAACAGCAACATGATGGGTAGCCCGGGAGAGTTGATCTCTCTCGATCGGTTTTAGGCCCGATCCGGTCGTAATGTGGCGACTCCTGTATGCATGGCGCGATACAAGAGCTCGCTTATGGAGGATAGCTCGATCGATCTAACTGTTTGGCAAGTTCAACTAACATGGAGATTGGTTTCGATGACTCGAGTGGTCATCGCGCGGGCGGCCAACTAGCGGTCATGAGAAACCGCCAGCCGGAGAGTCCACCAAAGGGCCAAGGCTTCTTTGGCGATGGTATCGCCTTTAAAGACGAGATGAGGCATCCTACCGATGGCGACGGCACGCAGGAACTCTCAATGAAAGCACTAATGTCGGTGTCAAACCGGCGGATCTCGGTAGGGGGTCCCGAACTGTGCGTCTAGGCGGATGGTAACAGGAGACAAGGGACACGATGTTTTTACCCAGGTTCGGGCCCTCTCGATGGAGGTAATACCCTACTCCTGCTTGATTAATATTGAAGATATGGGTAGTACAAGACTAGATCTACCATGAGATCAAGGAGGCTAAACCCTAGAAGCTATCCTATGGTATGATTTTTGTTCGTCCTACGGACTAAAACCCTCCGGTTTATATAGACACCGGATAGGTTAGGGTTACACAGAGCCGGTTACAATGGTAGGAGATCTAGATATCCGTATCGCCAAGCTTGCCTTCCACGCCAAGAAAAGTCCCATCCGGACACGGGACGAAGTCTTCAATCTTGTATCTTCATAGTCCAGAGTCCGCCAACGGTAAGAGTTCGCTATCCGGACACCCCTAATCCGGACTCCTCAGCCCCCGCGCTCGCTGCGTCCCAGCCGGGCGTCCGCTTGCTCCACCTCGGGCTGGCCGCCGCCTCGGCCGTCTCTCGAACTAGGACCCAGCGCCCGCTGCGCCGCGCCTCCTCCTCCCCCTCGCCTGCCTTCCGAGCCCCTGGTTGGGTAGCCCTCTGCTCTCCTGCTCCGGCCCCTCCGTGTCCGGCCTCGACGGTCCCGGCCGCTTCCGTCGCCCCGCCTTGGCAGGCCGCCCTGGGCCGGTTTCCATCGCCCCTCGCGGCTCCCGCCTCCGCCAAGCCGGACGGCTGGTCCGCCTCCCGGCTTGCTCCGCCCCGCTGGTCGCCTGCCTCCTCCTCGCCCGCCCAGGCTCGCTGACCAGCCCCGCCCGGCTCGCCGCCGAGGCCTCGGCCATGGCAAAGCTCCGCCATGGCGGCTCGCCGCCTCCGGCTTCGTCTGCTCCAGCTCCAGCCCGCCAAGCTTCGCCACCAGCCGCTCTCCGCCTCCGCCCCATGCCGCGTCCGGCTGCCGCCGCTGGGTTCTGCTCCGCCAGTTTTGCTTCGACCACGCCTCGACCTCCTCATCGCCGGGTTGGCTCCAGCTCGCCACGCTTAGCGCTTCCCGCTCTACCTCATCTCCGCCGCTCCGCGGCGGCTGCCCACGGCGCGACGGCTCGAGACCTGGCTGCGCCGGGCCTTTCAAGGCCGGGCCGGCTGCTCCGCGGCCGGGGCCCCGCCTTCGCCTCGTCTCGGCCTCCCCATCATCCGGATGGTGCTTCGCGGGGCCCGTGCGCCAGCTCCGCCACCTCACCGCCTTGACCATCCGGGTCCTCCACCGACTGGTCGCGCCCGCAGGCCCTCTGCGTCGCGGCCGTCTGCTCACCCCGCCTATCCGTCCGCCACACCGGCGCCGGCCTCCCGCGCAGGCATCCCGCGACGCTGACTTCCTGCATCGGCTCGCCCGGTGCCTCCGCCCAGCACGCCTGGCCGCCTCCGGGCCCTTGCCTCGCCCGCCTCCAGACGCTCCGCCCAGCCACCACCGCCACTCGCTCCAGGCTCCTCTGCCCGCTCCCCCTCTGCGCCCTGGTCGGCTCCCACCACTTGCGCCCTCGGGCCGGCTGGAGAAGAGAGAGAGAGAATCAGAGGATGGCCAGGACAAGAAAGAAAAAGGTCGGCTGCCCAATGGCCGGCTGGAAGAAAAGTCAAGGGCCAAGTGCCAAAAAAAGAGAGAGATAGGATGCAAGCCGGCTGCTCGTTTCCAGAACTCCGACTACCCAGCCGGATGGGAAAGAAATATGCGTCCGGCTATCCGCAGCTGGACAAAGAGAAGAAGAAAGAAGACATAGTAGTTGCAAGGAGATCTGCGCCCGCCGCCAGCGTGCAGCGGGCCAGATCTGGGTTATACCTGGTGCCCCTGACGCGCTTCGCCAAGAAGAAGACAAAGTAGTTGCCGGAGATCCGCCCGACTGCCAGCCAGTCGCCCAGATCTCGGGGATACACCTAGGAGTCTTGACGCGCTTCGCAAAGAAGAAGACAAAGTAGTTGCTCGAAATCCGGCCCGACCGCCGCCAGCCGCCCGGATCTCGGGCTACACCAGCTGGTGCGCTTAACGCGCCCTCACGAAGAAGACAAAGTAGTTGCCGGAGATCCGCCCGATCGCTAGCAATCGACCCGGATCTCGGGGCTACCACTCGGAGTCTTGTTGCGCGCCGCCCAAGATTGCAGCATAAGAGAAGAGTTTTGTCCGCTGCCAACAGCAGCGTAAGAGAAAAAGAAGAAGAAGGGCGTTGCAAGACACCTGCCGCCGCCGGTCGAGCTCTGACCACGGGACCCCTTCGAGCACCCGGGGGCTCGAAGGCTACACCCAGCGGGTGCGCCGACGCGCTCCGCGAGCGCCGAGTCGCGCCGGCTGTATTCAACGACCGTGACTACACGAAAATCAATGTGAGCTCCTCGCCCGCATATTTTTGCATCACGCAAGCACGGATAACCCCGAGCTATGCTCGGGGGCCATCTCCGCATTTTAATTACAGTTGCATCACTGTTCGCCCCGGCGCCAGCCAGAGTTGGCCCGGGTGCTGGCCGCTTGGCCTGAGACGTTTGTTCCCGCAGACGGCTTAGTAGCGTGCGCAGTACCAAAGGCTCACTCTTAGTCACAGACCGCAGAGCGGCTGTCCGGCAAGCAAGGGTGAACGCTGGAGGCCACCCACGCGAAAAACGTCCGGGAAGAAAAACGGTTCGGGTGACCCGGCCGTTTCCTTTATGAGTATCAGCTCGGTCGAATCTTCTCCCAGAGTCTGAGTACTGTACACTCCGCTCCGCGGCCCACCCTCAGCCACAGACCGCAGAGCGGCTGTCCGGCAAGCGAGAGCACAAGCCAAAGAGTGGAGGGAACATGAAAAAGATTGAAGGGGGCTCAAACGAAACCGAGTCTGCACCCTCCGCATAAAACTTGCAAAGCTAAAAGCAAACATTTGATATATCTGCGTGGACTAACTTTGTCTTTTTCATGATCATTTCCATGAACACTTGCCAAAAAACCTTCGCCCAACTTTGCCAAGTTGCCCAGAGGCTTGGGGGCTACTGTCGGAGTAATGGGACACGGATACCCCGAAGACGGCAAGACGATATTTCAAGACATCGGGGCTAGCAAAGCCCCTCAGTCCGACTGCCCGGCTGCTCCTGCCGGCTCCCCGTCCGACTTCCCTGCCCGGCCGGTTGCCTGCTGCCGACTGCGCCAACCAGCCGGCTGCCGACAAGACCCCGACATGGCGGCCATACCGCCGACAAGACACCGACGGGACGATCGTACCACGACGTCATCTATAAGAATGGTCCCCGGTACTGATTTATAAAGTACCCTGTGGGACAAGCATTCCATGCACCATGCCTAGGCCATGCCACTACATAGCATGGTTTGTAAGCTACCCAAGGTAGCTTACAACCAACGCTACCACCACATAGCTTACATGCTAAGCTAGCCTCACACTATATAAAGGGGCACACATCCATCCATCCAGGGGATGGACTCACCCTCACACATGCTCACACGCATGCATACATGCCCAGGCACACCCATTCGGCCAAGAGCAACGGCCACCATACCACATAAATGCATATACGAAACCAGATGCATGTGGCACTGTTTCCAGATACAGCTTCAGGAGCAACTCTGTACTAGATATATCAGATACACTCAGACATGCAGCGGTAGGGAGTATTATCTCCGAGAGCTCTGAGTCGGGTAAACCACCGCGTGCTACTCGCATACCCGCCTCCCGGGCCTATTAGCAGCAGTCTTACCCTCACACTAAGCCCTTGTGGCATCACAGCCACCGAAAGCCCCCGTGAGAATACCACGACAATAACTATGGAACAGCATTACCGAAAGAACAAGTATCTTAGCTGAACTATGGAACAACGTTAACTCCTGAACAAGACCCGTAAGAGATCAGCATGAATATACAGTGAAATGTGATGATCTATTTTCCATGCTTAGATGAATAACAAAGCCATAAATATTGCACACAAGTAAGATGAGGTACAACCTATCGGCTGCCATCCATAGGAGTGAGCATCATGTCTTTGACTTGTCGATGGCCCTGCGATTGTTGTGGTTGTCCATGTCGAACGCAGCATTCGATGCGAGGGAACTATTGAGTGGGGACTATAGCTCCCTTCTGGTGTATGCTTCCCTTGTTGGAGCAGCTGCGGTAAGTCGGAAGACGGTGTGTCTGAAGATGCAGATAACGCATAATGTTAAGAACGACATATCTCTTTGATCTGAAGAAATACACTAAGAGATCAACAACAAGGTACGAGAGTGGTCACACGTCTTTTGACTGAAGTCTAAATTGGGGTCACACGATTTTATTTTATTTTGGTACTGTTCGATCTACGCCGGATGGCTGGCCATCTTGTGCCTCCCGGCTAACACTGTTCGGAATCTTCCCCGAAGAGCCAGCGACCAACGGCAGAGCAGCCTGCCTCCGCCGTCCGTGGCCCTGGCCAAAACCCCGCTCCCCGCCCCACCGCAGTGTCGTGGTTGCGCCGCCCCGGGGACAATCCACAAAGACTCCCCTTCATCCAGATCCGGCGGCGGCAGTACCTTCAACCCACGCAACTCTAAATGATAGCCATCTAAGCACTGCTTCCGCGGCGAACTTGCGGCCCCGCACCTATGTTAGACACCAGCCAACCAGCAGCCTAGGAGCTCTGCCGCCTCGAGGGGTGCTGCTTCCCATTGGGAATCGATTGGCCCAGAATAAAAATTCAGACAAGTGAGGCCTAAATAAAGTGATTTGAGATGAGGGTGCGACCTATCTGGCGGCATGGTGAAGTAGGCAGGTCCAGCTGCCGAGTCGGTGAGGCCGGCGCGGTTGCGGTGGTGATCGGTGGCAGGGAAAGAGCGATGTCGCGACGGTCGACGGCTACGCGGAAGCAGCGCCAGGACTCTGGACGGATCCGAAGTTGGAGCCGCTCCGGCGCCGTGAACAACGGCGGGGGTGAATAGGCTCCGGTACGGTTGACACGGCTGTCCTCAAGGCAGCACCAGCAGCACGGAGTAAGAGGCACATGGCCCAGTGCGCGGCGGCAAATGGACAGCGTCTCCGGCATTAGGGAGGAGGGCGGCTGTGAAATTGGTGCGATGGGGGGCGCCATGGAGGTGGGGCTGAGGTTTCGTGGCTCGGGAGAAGGGAGCTTCCCGGGGAGAAGGTGATTTGGCGCCCATGAGGTATGAATGGGGCGGGGGGGGGGTGGGAGGAGTGGAACCATGTCTTCACTGGACGCATTTGTCCGAAATGTGAGGGCGAGTTACAGTTCTACCCTTTCTTATAGGCTTCTCGGCTTGGAGTCGTGTCTTGAGGGTCGGGGATAGTAGAGTAACTTTGCTTCTCCCCAAATAGTGGGCGGAGCGATTTGAGCGGAGGCGTGTTTTGAACTTTAGTGGGCGCGAGCGATTTCGGGCGAGGAGAGCATGTTTTGAAATAGTGGGCGTGAGCAATTTCGGGCAAGGAGAGAGTGTTTTGCCGACCATGGTTTATGAATTATTCGGCACATGTCATTTTGGCCGACGAGAAGGCGCACTTGGATGAAATTACGAACCTACTCTCGATGTACAACGGGCCAATTGATGCGTGTCCCACATAGGACGGTAATTTCGCGTCTCCCATTTATTTGCTTGGGCGAATTCCACCGAGCAGAGAGGATGTTTAATAGTTTGTTCAAATTTTGGGAGAACGAGCATCCACGTCTACCTTACCAAGTCGATTCGGATAATATTTTGAAATATTAGCTTGCCACTTCTTTTTTAGATGGAGAGATGATGCTCGGGAGTAATGTGTTTTTACATGCTCGTTGCTAGCGATTTACTATATGACAAATAGTTGACCCACTCAAAAACGCGAATCAAACCCAAAATGAAATATCTCGATTCAATGAAATAGTTCGTTCAGTAGGTCAAAATAGTGAACTAAATCCAAAATTGAACACCTCAATCGAGTAGCATGTTGTACAGTATTATAGTACTCCATGAACATGTTGAAAGTCAAATTAATGAACTTGTTTGATATACGCATATATCCGTTCATGTGTGGATTGAAGACAACATTTTCTCCAATTTAAATATTTGAATGCAAGTTTATATCGAAACATGGTTTATATCAGTCTTTGATGCATAAAACGCGACCTCCCCCTCTCCCGGACTCCTGTTCTCTCTCTCTCTCTCGCCGACAATCTTCAATTCCGTCGCACGCATCCGACACAAAAACCTTGTTGGTCCCTCTCCCTTTCTCTCCCTCTCTCTCTTTCTCTTTGTGTGTGTGTGTGTGGGGGGGGGTCTTTCTAGTTCGCATGCATATATACACCATCTATAGGTCTCTCTACTTTTACTATGTATGATACTCTAGCTAGTCCAAGCTAGATATCTTGGTGCACTCATAATCACGCACACAAATTCCTTGGCTCTTTGCCCGTAACTGTCTCACGCACCACTATGTCGTGTCAGACTCTTCCCCCCCCTCTCTCAAACTCTCCATCCACAGGTCACACATACACATGCATATCTCACTCGCACTCGATAGGCCCATCTAAAACTCTATCTCTCCCCCTCATTCTCTCTCCATCTCACACGTGCACACACACAATCTCATGCCCAGCTAGCCAAGTATAATAGTCTCTCACTCAATTGTAGGCACATGCAGTCCATTTGTTGTCACTTTCTATTTCACACACATACTCTTTTTGCACACTTACTCATTCTCCTTCACACGCACTTGATCTGTCTCGACTGAGGCACTCTCCTCGGTCCATAGCATATAAATTTATTGAAAAGTTAAACATCACAAAGTTTAACCATGTACGTGGAGAAAAAGAATTACATCTAGTACGACAGACATATACCATTAGATTCACCATGAGATGTAGTTTTGTATGATGTATCTTTGGTATTGTAGATATAGATAACATTTGCGTAAACCTGATCAAATTTCCAAAGTTTGACTTCTAATAAATTTACATGCACTGCATTATCGAGCGGATGGAATATCTCTTTCCCCCTCTCACCTATCTGACGCACCACTCAGCCTTATCGGGGCTCCTCAATCTCTCTCAAACTTTATTGGTCAGTTTGGTTTGTGACGACCCTCATCCCTTGATGGCGAGTACTTGCTGGTGTGGGCGTGAGATGTAAAATATTTCTGCCTGGCCAGGCTTGTGTGGAGCTGAAGCGTTTGGTTCATGCACTGGCGAGCAAAGCATCAACGTCCCATCAATCTATCCATGCATCAATTATTTAATGCTAATATCCATCCATGTTGTTGTTAGCCTCGTAGCCACCACGACCGAGCACGGCCATGCGTTGAAATCGATGCGCTGGGCGAGCTACTTGCGATGTCCGAGTTTAGCGGGCTAATTAAAGTGCAAGAGAACCCAGGCCAGGCAGGCTTTCTTTTTCACAGGGTAGCAACCAAACAATCGTGCATGAAATCCAGCCACAACCCCAGGCCAGGCAAAAGATGCTCAGGACGCAAGCCAAACTGGCCTTATATCTCCCTGGTTCACACATACACGTGTCTCGCTCGCGCTATACATATAGACCCATCCAACACTCTCCACCCTTGTTCCCTCTCCATGTGACACGCACCCCCCCTAAGTACAATAATCCCTCACTCCATCATAGGCGCAAGCACTCCCCCATGTCGATGTCAAAACCGGCGGATCTCGGGTAGGGGGTCCCGATCTGTGCGTCTTAGGTTGATGGTAACAGGAAGCAAGGGACACAATGTTTACCCAGCTTCGGGCCCTCTCGGTGGAGGTAAAACCCTACTTCCTGCTTGATTAATATTGAAGATATGGGTAGTACAAGAGTAGATCTACCACGAGATCATAGAGGCTAAACCCTGGAAGCTAGCCTATGTTGGTATGATTGTAATTGTGATCGGCCTTCTAAGGACCAACCTCTCCGGTTTATATAGACACCGGAGAGGGCTAGGGTTTACACGGAGTCGGTTACAAGGAAGGAAATATAATATCCGGATCGCCAAGCTTGCCTTCCACGCCAAGGAAAGTCCCATCCGGACACGGGTCGAAGTCTTGAGTCTTGTATCTTCACGCTTCAATAGTCCGAATGATGTATATAGTCCGGTTGTCCGGATACCCCCTAATCCAGGACTCCCTCAGTAGCCCCTGAACTAGGCTTCAATGACGATGAGTCCGGCGCGCAGTCTTGTCTTCGGCATTGCAGGGCGGGTTCCTTCTCCGAATACTCCAAAGTAATTATCGAACACTTGAACCGTGTCCGGATCCACGAAATGATCTTCACATGCCACTGTAGAGAGAATGGTATTTCACAAATGCAATCTACTGACAACTTTTTAGGCAAGGCGACGTGTCATTACGGTTGGGTCATTATTCGAACCGTTTTCCCACAACCAGCCACAGCGCATAGTGCGAGGTGGTTTCCTTGACACGTCTTGTCAAAGCAGAGATCGTGTCCCGTTATCACGGGATTCTAATCAATACGGGTATGGGTAATCGAACCGCACCGCTAATCGCGGCGAGCTGGAGGCAAACAGGTTCCACCAGGCAAGTGGGGAGGCGCAAAAAGCATTTACCGCCCCTATAAAGAGACAGGGCCGCTTTCTCTTTACCCACACCTTTCTCTTTCCGCTAGCTCATTTACCTCTGTTCGAAACCTAACGCCCAAGCACTCTTCTTTTCCACCGAAGAGAGGTTTTCCAAAGATGTCCGGATCCGGAGCAGGAGGCAGATGGATGGCCTCTACCGTCCAGGAGAAGTATATCAAGAAGCTCCGGGACGCCGAGTATCTGGACCAGAAGATCGGCCACCGTCTCCCACCGGCGAGACAGGTCGTCTCCACTCCGGAACCTCACAAGAGAGTCGTGTTCCTTCCCCATTTTGTCCGCGGGCTTGGGTTTCCCCTTCACCCGTTTGATAGTGGAGTCATGTATTACTACGGGATTGATTTTCATGATCTTTCCCCCAACTCCTTCCTCAATATCTCGACGTTCATCGTCGTGTGCGAGGCTTTTCTTCGGATCTCACCTCACTTCGGCCTGTGGCTGAATATTTTTAATGTGAAGCCCAAGGCGGTGAGTGGCGAACACGCCGAGTGCGGCGGCGCCATGGTGAGAAAGATGCCCAAGGCCGTTTGGCCGAAGGGCGCTTTCAACGACTCCGTCAAGGAGTGGCAGCAGCAGCGGTTTTATATCGCCGAACCACGCGGCAAAAAGTGGGCTACAACTCCTGATTTCAGATCCGGAGCTCCACTGCGGCTCACATCCTGGCCCAAGAAGGGCCCGAACTGGTCCTCGTCCGATGAGTTGTCATTGCTCCAGACGTGCGTCCAGAGTGTGGTTGACAGGGACGTCAAACTCGTCGACGTGGTCCAGGTGATGCTAGTTCGCCTGGTTCTCCCTTGTCAGCACCGAGCCTGCACTCTGTGGGAGTTTGACCCAACCGATCACCAAACCCTTCAGGAGCTCTATGACTCCTCCCACAAGGATATCTGGAAGGTGCTCTTCAAGTCCGGCAAATCATGGCCGGGCTCCGCCGAGGACCGTGGGTATCAATTATCCCATTCTGCAAGCCTGGTAAGTTACATCCACGCTCTGTCCATCCACGCTTCGATTGGCATGTCATGAGGGAGACATCTTAATCGTGTTTCTTCATGACCTCAGGGATGGATAAAGAAGGTGGAGCGGATTCATTGTCCGGCCCCGCTGCCGGAGGAACCGGCCGGACCTCTTCTGACAAAGATGCTGGTCCCCGCGCCTTACGAGGCGCCAAAGAAGGAGGCCTCCAAGAAGGTCAAGAAGACCCGGAGTGGCCTCCATCGCCGCGAGGCTTCGGACGCAAAATCCGAAGACTCAAGCGACGCTCCTTTTTCGAAAGATGAAGAGGAAGAAGCAGAGGAGGACGAGCCTCACTCTGAAGGTGGGAAGAAGCATGCAGCTTCCTCGTCCCTGGAGGCGAATCGCCCAAGAGGAGGAAGGTTCCTCGAGAGGCATCCACCACATTGCCGATAGCAGCCGGAGTGGGATTCGAGGCCCAGCCCCTGGAGAAGTCATAAGTATACGAAATCTGAACACGCATATGCGTCCGGGATTGTTTTTGGGTATAGTAGTTTTAACTGTTGTTATATTTTGCACAGTCCGGCAAGGTCTCGCGCCGGACAGTCCTCATCCGAGGATTCGCTGAGCTCGGGTGCCTTGGCGAGCGAGACGCCTCCAGAGGCCCCTTCCCCAAAGTCCCGGCGTGACACTGAGGTGTCGTCTCAACGGGGCCCGGACCAGGGGGGCATATCACTTGAGCCGGACACACGGGAGTGATGGCCCCTGAGTGTGCCGTCAGCGGGGGCCGTCTTGGGTTCGGCCCACAGTCGGACAAGGTCCAGGAGACCTCAAAGGCTCCTGGATCGGGCGAGCAGCCACCTTCGACGGTGGGAGGCCTGCCTACTCCGCCGGCAACCTCTGTTCAAGCAGAGTTGCCAGGCGGTCTATCGACAGCGTTAAACAACGCGTCTATCGTCGATGAATATAGGACCCTTATGGGTGCGGTGATTGAAAAGATTCAGTCCGCCGAGAGCGGGCTGAACGAGTCCTGCCTTGGCCTTAGAAAGGCCTTTGAGGTATGTTTCCTAAGAAACCTTTGAGGAATCGTCATAATATGAGTAGTAGCCCCTGATACACTGTCCAGCGAAAGAGAGAGAGCCGGGCAGGGGATCAAATCATCTTTTTTCGTGGGAACTTTTGTTAATGACGAGTACCTCTTTGTTTGAAAACAGGCGTCTGCGGAGAAGAAGGCCGCTCATAATACGGAAGTGTCCGAACTGAAGCGGAGCCAGGAATGGGCCGAGGAAGAATTTGGCCACGTGAGGAAGCAATTAGAGGATAAGCAAGGTATGTTGAAACATTGTCTTGCATTAGGCACGAATAAGTAATTGTGCTTATTGAAAAGTATTTGTGTTGTATGCCCTAGGAGTGAGTGCCGAATATGAGGCACTGAAGAAGGTTGTGGTTGATGCCAACAAGAAGGCTGCCGCCGAACAGGCACTTCATGAAAAACACGAGGCCAGGGTTGTCACAGCTGAGCGGGAGTTTCAGGAGGCTGTGAAGAAAAGCGAGGGCTTGGAGCAGAGTCTAATAGGGAAAGAACCCGAACTCGCCCAAGCGCTCCAAGCCGCATAAGATGCTCGGGAAGAAGCCCGAGGTGTTGTACGGGACATTCAGGAGGCCCGGAAAGTTGCGGCTGGTAAGGCCTTCTGTATTCTTAGCCATTTGTTCATGATTATGGGAAGAATTCTAAGCGGCAAGCTGAATTCTTATTTCTCCAGGGGCATTTGCGGATCTTCCTCACAACATATCAGATGCCGCCCAATTCTACCAAACCGAGGAAAAGAAGTCTGCGGAGAGGGATTTCTGGTCGCAGTATTTGGCACCGAACTATCCGGTGCCCTTTATCGATCAGTGAAGCAGCTGGTCGAACTGCCTGGTGGCCGAACTAGCCATGAAGGACTTGGTTGTCCGGTGTGGCGGCGGAGCCAATTCAGCGATTACTTGAACTCGTGAAGCGGATTGTGGGCGCTGTCCTCGGCTTGATTACATTAGCGATCGATCTGCATAGAGGGTGCGCGTATGGCGTTTGTCCGTGCAAAAGTGCATTGGGGGAAGCTTGACGCGGAGAAGCTGATGACTGAGGGGCCGCCAGAGGGTAAGGAGCACCGCAAGCCCAAACTGTACTATGAAGGTGTACTGAAGGGAGCCCGCCTTGCGGCGGATAAGTGTGGCAAAGACATTATATTTCCCTGAGGGCATTCGTACCACTATTTGTAATATGGGATGATGGCATTTTTATTATATATTGCCTGTTTTGTTTGAACATATGTTCTTCCTGTGCGGTTGTTTATTGTATGTAAATCCTGAGAGTTGGGGAGTCATCGGCTTCTGCCCCCACGTAAAAAGTATACGGGGGTGTTCGGGATATATCTAAACGCTCTTTATCCCATTGTTGGGTCCTTTTAATGAGGTGTTTCTCACCACGAACCAGGCAATCGGACTATAAGGCTTTATTACTCTCACTTAGCCATAGGAATTCGAGTATGGTCGGCGCAGCCCCTAGTGTTCGGAAGGCCGAACTAGGGGCTCTATTGGCACCTGATCAGAAGACCGATCCGTCGCACTCTGCATTTATAATAGCGTTGTGCGGAATAAATCTTTAAGGATTTTACAACCACTCGAACAGCTGACCAACTCTCGCTGTATCATGACAGTCGGTTTTTGGCTTTCTCTACTAAGGTGCTCGTCCGGCAGATCCGGGACACAATCGCAATAGTTCTCCCTGCGCTACCTTAGCGATATAGCGGGCGTAAGGTACCAAAACAAGGGAGCCGGGTAAACCAACCAATGACCCAAGACATGATTCGGAGCTGATGGATATAGTGCTATAAGTTCGGGGTGCCGAGCGACCGAGAAGGTGGTCGGACTTTATTGCCGTATTGTGAAGCCCCTGGCATAATCAGGCGTAACATGAGGTGTCGATGAAAAGCGACGGCCGGTAAGTGTTATTTAGGTCTACGCATTGTCGTAAGATGATATGTCTATGCATATGAGTATGATGTATGATTATGAAAAGAGGTGTTTTTTTACGAAACCTGTGATGGCCGGACTGGAGGGGGTTGTTAGTGGATCAAGAGCGAATCCAAACCGCCTTCTAACTGCATGTTCCTGCCATTGTGTGTCCGGGCTGATTCCACGCAGCCAATCTTGTTCCGCGTCAAAGTTAGTTTGTAAAGGCAAATGCTTGGAGGCAGCTGAACGTCCTCTTTTAGTTGGTCTAAGGGTTCCTGATCGGGCCCTGGTAAACCCAGCTGTTATACCGTGAAATAGCGCTGACTCCTCAATTGGTGTCCGGATAGTTGGTTGTCATATCAAAATTTTGATAGGCATGCTGGACTCGCTACTCCGGCAGCTGTATGATTTCCGCTCTGAGGGCGGGGTTCGACCTTGCCCATAGGTGTGATTGCATCACACGGTGTTGGCCTGAGTGATCTACCACATGGAATCTAGTCAACGTGGTTCATCCCGTTAGCATACGATAAATTACCGCATGGTGGGAAGGTGCGAAGATTTATTCTTTAGGCGTAGCATTTTTGGTGATCCGAAGACAACCGTTAGAGTGGTGGGCGATAAAACTTGGCCTTTGCCCTAGCATCTTTTAGAAGATGTTGTTTGTGGTTTCACACTCGGGGGCTTTATGTGTTCTGGGCCCCGGTTTGCTATGTCTAGAGGTACTGCAATTGATTGATGTGGTTAATGCGGTCGGGGGCGATCGGCCGTACTTTTATGCTATGGGGCGGGGGGGTCTCTTGACCAGACACCTCCCTTCATTGTTTTCGGCACACGACCAGCCGCTCTGTTTTGAGGATCCGGCATTCTCTATTGGTATGCTTTGCCGTCCTTCTAGGAGTACCATGAATTTCACATGGTTGATCGAGTGTGTGGCTCGGGCCGGATAGGTTTGAGTTGTTCTTTGTCCGCTGACCGGACTGGGAATTGTTGGACTTGGCACCAGATACTCTGACTTGAAATTTATGACCATTGCGCCGGGGCTTTAGGATGCCTCTTCGTGTATCCTTCTTACTATCTTGGACCGTAGTGATGTGTGGACGTCGGGGTGTGTGCCTTTGGTTCTGCTTAGGTTGAGGTAACCAGTTGTGCCGCGTATGCCCCTTGTTAGGGTGGTCGAGTCCGTACTTTTCGGTGGCCAAGATCTTGGTCCACCTATCCACTAGCAGATCTTGGTCAGCTTTAAGCTGCTCTTGCTTCCTTTGCAGGCTCCTTGCCGTGGCCATGAGCCGTCGCTTGAAGCGAACTTGTTCCACTGGATCTTCAGGCACGCCGTACTCATCTGTGCCGAGGATTACCTCGTCTTCGGAGGGGGATGTATAGTTGTCCCTCTCCAGGTATCCCACCGTGGCCGGTCCGGCCTGCTTGAAGGTAGGCTGATCAGGGCTGTGTTCCTCTTCGGCACCATCCGGATTGCTTGCATCTCCGGGGCCGGTGTTGATGTGGCGGGGCTTGGAGCGGCGCCGAAGACGCCCATGGTTTGCTTTTCCTCCTGAGGGGTTGTCCTCCTTTGCCTCGTCGCCATTGGTTTCCTTCAGAGTGTCCATCATGTATATATCGTATAAGGAGCTGGCCGTCCACCGCCCTGTGAGCGGTGGCTCCTGTAATTCTCGTGCATCGTCGTCCATACCGTCGATGTCTTCAGACGCGAAATCAAGCACGTCGATTAGATCATTGATCGTGGCAATGAAGTGGGTGGTGGGTGGGCCACGAATTCCTTCGTCGCCCGCTCCCCACTCGGGCCGGACATAGTTCGGTCGCGAGTCTCCTGATAAAGATAGAGACTTTAGCGAGTTCAGTGCGTCGCCAAAGGGCGAGCACTGGAAGATGTCTGCAGCAGTAAACTCCATTACCGGAGCCCAACCAGGATTGGCGGGCTCAGGAGCGCGCGGACCGGAACTTACAACCGAATACAAATCAAGGGGTCCGGAGTCACAGGCTTCCTCAGAAGTGAGGCCTGCGTTCGGCTTCACCGCCGATGAGTGTACGGCCCGCGGGGCAGGGTCCATCCCTCCGTCCTTAGGCAACGCAGCCTGCTCCGGATTTAAGTCCGGGGCTACTGCAGGGGTGATACCCCGAGCATTGTCCGACAGCAGGTATAAGCCGTGCCCGTCGTGACTGTCCGGTGCTGCCGGAGTAGGCCCAAATCCGTCGAAGATCAAGTCTCCGCGGATATCAGCTGTGTAGTTCAGGTTTCCGAACCTGATCTGGTGGCTGCGTGGTGTCGATCTGCTCGGATGGCCAGCGAATTGGCCCTTGTCTCGGCCGCCGAACATGAAGATCTGTCCGGGGAGAAAAGCGTTACCCTGGACTGTGTTGTTGACGATGATTGAAGGCACCATCAAGCCCTGCACCGACGACACAGAGGAACTCTCAATGAAAGCACCAATGTCGGTGTCAAACCGGCGGATCTCGGGTAGGGGGTCCCGATCTGTGCGTCTTAGGCTGATGGTAACATGAAGCAAGGGACACAATGTTTACCCAGGTTCGGGCCCTCTCGATGGAGGTAAAACCGTATTTCCTGCTTGATTAATATTGAAGATATGGGTAGTACAAGAGTAGATCTACCACGAGATCATAGAGGCTAAACCCTGGAAGCTAGCCTATGTTGGTATGATTGTAATTGTGATCGGCCTTCTAAGGACCAACCTCTCCGGTTCATATAGACGCCGGAGAGGGCTAGGGTTTACACGGAGTCAGTTACAAGGAAAGAAATATAATATCCGGATCGCCAAGCTTGCCTTCCACGCCAAGGAAAGTCCCATCCGGACACGGGTCGAAGTCTTGAGTCTTGTATCTTCACGCTTCAATAGTCCGGACAATGTATATAGTCCGGCTGTCCAGATACCCCTAATCCAGGACTCCCTCAACCCCCCCCCCCCTGCTAAGTATGATTATCTCTTACTAGCCATCAGGAACACACGTATTGTCTCCTTCCATCCATATGTCTATCTCGATATCTCTCGGGGCATCTTCTATCGCGCACACACCTTGTCACTCGATCTCCCACCCATGTAGTCCCATCACGATCTCCAGGGGATCTTTCTATGACAAACATACACTCTCTCCTCCCCATGTCTGCATTTTCTCCATACGTCTCTCTCGACCTCTCTCCCTTGTTTGTCAGACCCCTCTTGGCCACGTGCTATGGGTCTTGCTCTCTCGGTTCCAAACAACCACACACTATGTCCTCACCTTGCCTCCGTTGTCGAAGATGCGTGTGTGATATGTTTGCATAAGACATGCACGCTTTTTCTCTACTTTTATCGTGTTTTGTCCATGTCTCTTTCATACTTTTACACACACACTTTTTCTCTCTCTCTCTCTCTCTCTCTCTCTCTATTTAGGGACTCATCCGTCCATAAGCATATGGATGTTTTGAAAAGTCAAACCTCAGAAAAGTTTGACCAGGTATATGTGGAGAAAAACATTTACATCTGGAACGATCATTGGATTCATCACAACATGTACTTACTTCATACTATCATTTATCTTTGGTATATTAGATATAAGTAATTTCTTTATAAACTTGGTCAAAGTTTCAAAAGTTTGACTTAAAAAATGTTGGAACTACATTATCGAACGGAGGGAGTAGCTCTTTCTCTCTCTCTTCTATCTCTCACGAGCCTCCCCTCTCACTCGAACTCTCTATACCGATGGATTATCGCTCACTTTGTGTCAGCGTATAGCTCCGTATATTGTTTAGTTGACGGTCAGCCAATCCACATGCTGCCTTGTCATTTCGTGTTACAATATCTTCGTGTGTTGGCCCATGTGGCGGTGGGTGAAAATAAGTAAACTAGAGGCCCATCGACACGCGGTGAAGTAAACAAAGTTGAAACCACTCGGGTAGCACCCACTTGCGCTACTAAATTGAGGCGCGTGAGGACAAACTTCTTGCGCGAAGGGCCTTTCAGCGCAATTCACCACTTGCGGCGGCATGCATGAAGGGCCTTTCGCGCACCCAGCACACAACACACACACACCAGCACACGTGTACACCGGCGTCGCCGCCGGTTGAGTTGGACGGCGAGGTAGCCAACAAGCAGAGGCGTCTCGAGCCAAAACCGTATCCGGCGAGCCTGGACTTCATCAGCAGCCTCCCCAATGACATGCTACTCGTCATCATCGGCCTCCTCCCCACCATCTGCCATGCGGAACGCCCTGCTCTCCTGGCAGTGGTGCCCCCTCTAGTGCTGCGTCCCCCTCAACCTCACCGTTGATAGCTGCCTCTGCGACGGGGATTGCAAACGCATGGCCGCAGTCTCCAAGATCCTTTCATCGCACCCTGGGCCAGCCAGGGCCTTGACATCCGCATGTTCGGTACCAACTGCAGGTCCAACCCAAGTTCGACGAGTGGTTCTTATCCCCGCCCTAGATCAGCTCGAGGAGGTCAGCTTTGAAGCTGGGCGATGTCGCTCTCTGCCGCCGTCCGCGCTCCGCCTCACACCAGCAGCTGCGCCGCGCCGACTTCAGCTCCTGCTATCTTCCCAGTTAATGCGCGCCGCCCTTCTTCTCCCTCAACTCAAGGAGCTCGACCTCTTCGACGTTGTCATCTCGAAGAAGGCTATGGAGCACCTGCTCCGCAGCTGTCTTTAGCTCGAGTACCTTCGTCTTGAGCAGATCCACGGGTTCATTAGCCTCCACATCGCCTTGACGAATCTCCGATGGATTTATGTGTCTTGCTGGCCCCGCAACAAGACATCAATTGGGAAGAGATCACTCCAGCTGTTCCACATTATGGTCATTGAGAATGCGCCTTTCCTTGAGAGATTGCTTGTATCGGATCTAGAAGGTCCAACAAAAATCAGGGCCATTGACACGCCGAAATTGACAGCGTTGGTGTACTCGTCTGCCAAATTCCCCGAACTCTTTATTGGATCCGTAATCATTCCGGTACAGCACTCGTCTTCTTCTCCGTCTTCTTGTAATTCACATTTTTAAATTTCTTCTTGATGTATTTACGACCGTCTTCCAGAAAATGATTCCCACAAGCTTGACCCAGTTCTTGCGCATAGTGAAGATCTTAGCACTAAAATCTATATTTAATCTGGATCAAGTTGTTGGATTCCTTACATGCTTTACGTACGCGGAGAAGCTACTCATCGAGGTGAAACTTCTTTCCTATAAGTAAACGGTAATCTGGCGTAGCTCAATTTTTTGTAATTTTCCCAAATTACGATGACAAGTGTAGTGTTTAAAACTGCATCTATGCACTGCACCGAAAGAAATGTTTTAGTATTTTTTCTCACGTGATCACTGCATCGTTTTTATGATGTACTACTATAGTAGCCTAGGCTAGTCATAGTGGAAAGTAACTTAGACTACTCCAAGAACTCTATGGTTACCCTAAGAGCAAGTACTACCTCCGTTACGGTTTACTCTTCCAATTTTGTAGTATCAAAATTTGACCATAGATTTAATCGACAAAATGTTAATGCATGTCACTAAGAACTATATCGTTGGATTCAGTATTTGAACATAATTTCAAATGGTGTAATTTTTGTGACATGCATTGGCATTTTCTTAGGTAAATCTATGGTCAAAATTTTATACTAAATCTGAGTAGTATTCCTCCGTCCCAAAATTCTTGTCTTACATTTGTTTAGATACGGATGTATCTAACACTAAAATTTAACTAGATACATCCGTATTTAGACAAATTTAAGACAAGAATTTGGGACGGAGGGAGTAAAAAAGTGCTATGTAGGCCAAAACATGTGCCAAATTCACTTGTGATGCATTTGGCATCAATGCCCCTCCATTGCTCACCTAGTGCCCCAATCTGGATCACCTACTTTGCTCGGTGCCAAATTAACTCACATAATGAAAAACACTGCATGGGAGAGAGAGAGGACTGAGGCAATAAAAAACACTTGTTTGGGAGAGTGAGAGGCTGGTGTAGTTGGTTTGATTGATTTGTTTATACATGTGGGTGCGTGTGCACAGCGGTGCCAACTCTCTCACATCGTGAGAGCGGTGCCAAAATCTTTTGATTTGACATCGATGCGTATTATCTGGCATACTTTTGTGAAATATGGCATCGGCCACATAGTGGAAGGCAACAAATTCCCAAGCTCTTCACGCGCTCCTAGTTAAATGAGAGGAAACAGAAGAGAGAGAGAGAGAGAGAGAGAGAGAGAGAGAGAGAGAGAGAGAGAGAGAAAATATTACTAGCCAGCCAGCCCTATCGTATGAGCGAATGATATTGGTACCTCTTGATGACACGGCAAACTTATGCAGCCAGCTGCTCTAATATGTTCCCTTCTTTTGCAGATAAAAAAGACCCAAAAGTGAAAAATGTGTTGCACTATAACAATCTCATCAAATTCCTTGATCTCCATCTTACAGAAATTGATTAGATCAACTACCGAGGTAGCACATCTGAGATTAAATTGGCCAGGTTCTTTGTTCTAGAGGCAAGTGTGCTCAAGCGTCTAAGCCTAAATGAAAAAGTCTCGGCAGAACCTGAATTTGTTTTTGAAACATCAAGTGGCCAGAGACTTGAACACTTATTTGCCCATTAGTGACTTGTCAGGGCGGTGGATTTTAGTTTGTACGATAATGTTGCATCCACCTAAAGTAATGAAAGTTCTTACGTAAACTTCCTAGTAATTCCCTCTTCGTAGGTGCAGCATTACTCCTAACATTTGTAATATCAGTTTGAAACTTGTAATATTGCCGTGTCCTATTCCTGCGTTTTCAAAATCCTACGAATCAAACAGGTCCTGAGTTGGTGATGATTTTGCGCCTCCCATCTTTCACCAATGGCCGTCGGATCTAGAACTGACGCATACAAACGAAGCTTCTCCATTTTTGCAAAAAGATGCCTGTCGGTGTCAAAACCGGCGGATCTCGGGTAGGGGGTCCCGAACTGTGCGTCTAGGCGGATGGTAACAGGAGACAAGGGACACGATATTTTTACCCAGGTTCGGGCCCTCTCGATGGAGGTAAAACCCTACTCCTGCTTGATTAATATTGATGATATGGGTAGTACAAGAGTGGATCTACCACGAGATCAGAGAGGCTAAACCCTAGAAGCTAGCCTATGGTATTATTGTTGTTTGTCCTCTGGACTAAAACCCTCCGGTTTATATAGACCTTTGGATAGGGTTAGGGTTACAGTCGGTTACAATGGTAGGAGATATACATATCCATATCGCCAAGCTTGCCTTCCACGCCAAGGAAAGTCCCATCCGGACTCGGGGCGAAGTCTTCAATCTTGTATCTTCATAGTCCGAGTCCGGCCACGGTGATAGTTGGCTATCGGACACCCCTAATCGAGACTCCTCGGTAGCCTGAACCAGGCTTCAATGACGACGAGTCCAGCGCGCATATTGTCTTCGGCATTGCAAGGCGGGTTCCTCCTCCGAATACTTCATAGAAGATTCTGAACACAAGGATTGTGTCCGTCTCTGCAAAACAAGTTCCAAATACCACCGTAGAGAGAATAACCTTTGCACAGATCTGCTGACATATTCCGCGACGTGACATCACACCACGGCCAAGCCTTTATCGAATCGTTTTCTTGTTCCACCTCGGTAGCGTTTAGCGGCGGTTTCCTTAGCACGTCTTATCAAAGCGGAGATCGTGCCCCCTTATTCCGGGATTCCCATCAATACGGGCGTGGGTAACCAAACCGCGCCATTGATTATGGTGCTTGGGAGATAAGTGAGTTTTACAAGGCTGGCGGGGGACGCATAGCTTCGTCCGTCCATATAAGGGGATAAGGATCCACCTTTTCACCTCGCCTTCTTCCTCCTTTGCTCATCCATTTCCGCTTTTCGAGCTCCAGCGCCCAAGTCCGCATCCCTCCTCAACCTCCTCCAGCCATGTGCAGGCGGGAGGCAAGTGGATGGTCTCCTCCGTCACGGAGGGACAAGTCAAAAAACTGCGGAAGGTCGGATACTTGTCCAGCGAAATCGCGCCGGCTCCCCAGCGAGGGCAGCTCATTCCCACCCCTGGCCCCATGAGAGGTGGTGTTCCTCACTCACTTCCTCCGTGGACTAGGTTTTCCACTTCACCCATTTGTCCGGGGGCTCATGTTCTACTACGTCCTGGACTTCCACGATCTGGCCTCGAATTTCATCCTCAACATCTCGGCGTTCATCGTCGTGTGCGAGGCCTTCCTCTGCATCCAGCCCCACTTCGGCTTATGGCTCAAGACCTTCAATGTCAAGCCGAAGGTAGTGGGCAGCCGCCAAGCGGAGTGTGGAGGTGCCATGGTTGGCAAGATGGCCAAAGTCCTATGGCTCGAGGGCTCCTTTGTGGAGACCATAAAGGGGTGGCAATCGGGGTGGTTCTACATCACCGAGCCACGTGACCCTTAATGGGCGGTGGCCCCCGAATTCCGATCCGGCTTCCCCACACGGCTCACATCATGGAAAGAGACGGCCCTGACGTGGGGTGATTCGGAAGAGCTGTCCGGACTCCAAACCTGCGTCCAAACCCTGGTGGACAAGAATCTCAGGCTTGTCAATGTAGTCCAGGTTATGCTCATCCGCCGGATCCTCCCATGCCAACAACGGGCCTTCAAATTGTGGGAGTTCGATCCGGCACAGCACCAAACTCTGAAAAGGCTCTTGACACTACGTGCGAAGATGCAGGAAGGTCTTGTTCAAGGCGCCGAGGCTCCCACATCCGCTACCGAAGATCGCGGATTCAGCTCATGATGCCAAGCTACCGAGGTAAGCTATTTTACCCTTCTGGGACTCTTGTTTTCATAGTTTGACTCTATGTGGGATCTAAACTCCCTTACCTTTGGCAGGTCTGGCGTAACATGTCCGGGCAGGTTAACTGTCCGCTCCCTTGCGGAAGACCCAGCGGATGCCCGCTTGGCCAGGGCTGCTGACTCCGGCACCTCACGTGGTGCGGAGAAGAAGGCCAAGAAGAAGGCCACGGGGACTTGAAGGAGCGCTCGACGCCAGGTGTTGTCGGACTCATCGTCTGACGACTCTGAGGCAGAATCCTCCCCTGAAGACGGGGAGGAGGAAAAAGCCTCTCCCCAGCAGGGGAGAGAAGAAAAGGAAGGCCGCCCGATTGGGAGGCGGAGGGTCGAAAGGAAGGACCCATCCTCCGGACTTCTCCTGCGCCGACAACGACGAGGAGGTAGGCCACCAGGACTAAGCCCTGGCGAGATCGTAAGTGTCCGGACTCGGAATAGCTCATGACTTTTTATTTGTCGCATAGTGTCTTCTAACGCCGAATATAACCATGTAGCCTGCCCAGGGCAGGCTCGCCGCTTCCGGCGGCTCCTGGATTCGTCGGATGTGAATAGCACTTCACTTCCGACCGCCACCTCTCCTCGTGGCCTGAGCGACACCGCGGTGGAGTCCCAAAAGGCCCAGCCAGGAGGAGGTGGTCTGGAGGCGCCGCAAGGCGACCTCCGGACTCTGGCGCAAAGGCGAGACCCGAGAGGGCTCTCGTCCGCCCTGTGCTGGACTCCGTCATCGGAACCTTCATGGGTTCGACGTCCGGCAAGCGGTCCCCGTAAGAAGGGCAAGACTCGACGCCGGTGACCTCCGTCCATCCGGAGGCACTGATAGCTTGTTGGGCGCTTAACGGCGCCTCCATCGACGAAACACACGCACTGTTATGAGTGTGGTGATCCAGAAAGTTCGATCCGCCAAGAGCGGGCTTCTCAAGCTTGTACCATCCTTCTAACAGGCTTTGAGGTAAGTTTAGAATATGTAAAAATATTACCGCATAGACGGTAGCCCACGATGCTTAGTTCGTGTTCGGAAAGAAAAACCGGACTGAGGAACTAAAAGATATCGCAGGAGTCTAACATAAGTATGTCAATATGGGAATGCAGGTTCTTGCTGCTGACCTCTGCCCGCCTTGGCTGCGGAGGTCGATGCATTGAAGCGAGCCTCGGCAGTCCGAGAAACGAGCTCGGCCTTGCCAAGAAGCAGCTCAAGGACAAGGAAGGTAAGTAACACCTTATTAAAGTAATACCTTATAGAAAGGATTTGGTTGCAAAAATGATAGCACTAACGTGGGTATTGTAGGGGCCGCGAACGAGGTGGCGACCCTGAAGGAAGCGGTGTCCACGACCGAAAGCAAAGCGGCCGCGGAGCGCACCGAGCGAGAGAAGCAGGAGGCGCGGGTGGCGGAGGTGCGGCAAGAGCTCCAGGCTCTCGTGGAAAAACACGAGAGTTTGGAGCGTGACTCGAACTTCGAGTCCGAGCTCGCCTCGGCTCTTGAGAGTTCCAAAGCCGCTAAGGCCGAAGCCCAAAAAGCCCTCCAGGAAATTGAATCATTAAAGAAGATAGCGGCGGGAAAGGCATTCTTTATGCAAAGCAAGCATGTGAAAGTGGATTATCTATTACTTACCCGAATCCGGAGCTCTCCAGGAGCATTCGCAGATCTGCCCGTGGTGTATCCGATGCTGCCGTGTTCTCTGCGCCAAGGAGGGAGCTCGGCGGAAAAGGTGTTCTGGTCTCGATATCTTTGAGGCGGACATCCGTGCCGTGGCGACCAGCTGAAGCAGCTGGTCGAGCTCCACAAGGTCGCCGAACAGGCCATGAAGGGCCTCCTAATTTGGATGTGGCCATTGGAAGCCATGCCTGGGAGCTACTTTGGGCTAGTGCGGCGGCTGGTGGGCGTCATCCATGGATTGAAGTCATCAAGCGCTCCGTCTGCATTGAAGGTGCCGTCGGGCCTTGCCCGTGCTAAAGTGCACTAGGGCAAGCTGGATCTTTGAAGCTTGTGACGGACGGGCCACCCAAGAAGGCAAGGAGCACCGCAAGCCGAAATGTACTATGAGGCGCGCTGAAGGTGCCCGCCTTATAGCGGTGAATGCTCCAAAGATGTAATTTTTAATAGACTCGCATTTGTTATCCTGTCGCTGAAAACTTGTTCATATCGCTAAAGCAAACGCTTGTGAATTTAAAATATTACCTTACATGCGGCCGTTTATCAAATTTGAGAGATGGCAAGTCGTTGGCTTCAGCCCCATGCCACAGTCTTTGGGGTGTTCGGATAAACTTGGCGCTCTTGTTCCCATTCTTGGGTCCTTGAGGCGGCGCCAGCGCAACGAACAAAACAACCGGACTATAGTGCTTGAACACTCTCACTTAGCCATAGAATTCTATAATTTTAAATTTGGTGAAGCCCCTAGTATTCGGAAGACCGAGTTGAGGCGCTATGCACGCCTGGCGGACAATGCCGACTCCTCGCTCTAAGCGGCATAAGTTTTAGGGACCCAAAAAACCTCTTGAACAGCGACCGGCTCTCGCCCTATCATGACGGTCAGTTTTAGCTTTCTCCTTGAGGTGCTCAACCCAGCTCAGCAGGGCACAATCGCAGTGGTTCTCCTAGCACTACCTTAGCCGATATAGCGGGCGTAAGGTACCAATACATGGGGCAGGCAAACCCAACTATTGACCCAAGACATGATTCGGAGCCGATGCATATAATGCTATAAGTTCGGGGTGCCGCACTTGTGAAAGTGTTCGGACTTATCACACCATACTTTTGGGGTACTTAAGCCCCTGGTGTATTGGCCGTACCAAAGTGTATGGGTGCAACATGTCATGAATGAACATATATATAGATAAAGAAAGGAGTGCAATAATAGGCAAAAGCTATGTATTGTTTATTCAAAAAGGTACTGCAATGAAAGCAGAACGATAGAAATAGTCGATAAGCAAGGGATGGGACTATTTAACATGTCCCCCTCCAGGGGTAAGCTGCGGGATGGTATGTAAAACAGGTATAATGCTCGTAGTAGAGACCACCGGACACTCGGCGTAGCTACGCTTCCCTGGTTGTTGCATCGTGAGTTCGGCAATTCTAGTGCGGACAGGACTTCTGAAAACGGAGTCTGAAAGTAAGAGAAAGAAGAAAGAAAAGAATGACACAATCGGGGCCCCTAGTGCGGTTGAGCCGCATCTTTGGGCGTGCCGTGGTCGTGCCCTCCCTTATGCCCATGGTATCTCGGGCGTAATTATGTACGCGTAGTATTGGCCGCAATTTCACGAGGGCTGGGGTTGGGGCGGATTACTCTGGCGATGCTTTCGGATCGTGCCGGGCGGTCTTGTTGTAGGTTACTCGGCGCGCAGCGATGTCCGGTCGTTTAATAGCGGACTCGAGAATTGCTGTGAGAGGCTGCTTTGCACCTCCGCCGCGAGACGCCGTGTGCTCCTCCGTTCGGAGAGAGCGTTCGGTGTTTCCATTGATCGTGATTACTCCTCGAGGGCTGGCATCTTGAGCTTGAGGTATGCAGCGTAGTGCGGCACCGCATTGAACTTTACAAATGCGGTTCGTCCAAGCGAGCATGATAGCCACTGCGAGCGGGACTATGTTGAAGATTAACTCTTCGCCGGAAGTTATCCGGGATCGAAGACCACTTGAGTGTAACGAGCCTGTACAATTGGCCTCTACACCTGGTATGGCGCATTTAAAGGTCGTCTTTGTGGGTTTAATCCTTGAGGGTCTATGCCCATTTTGTGCACTGTATCCTGATAGAGCAGGTTCAGGCTGCTACCGCCGTCCATCAGGACTCTAGTGAGGTGGAATCCGTCGATGATTGGGTCAAGAACCAATGCGGCGAATCCGCCGTGGCAGATGCTAGTGGGGTGGTCCCTTCGATCAAAGGTGATCGGGTAGGAGGACCATGGGTTGAACTTTGGGGCGACTGGCTCCATCGCATATACGTCCCTTAGTGCACGCTTCCACTCCCTTTTGGGTATGTGGGTTGCGTATATCATGTTCACCGTCCGCACTTGTGGGGGGAAGCCCTTCTGTCCTCTATTGTTTGGTGGCCGGGGCTCCTCCTCGTCATCGCTATGCAACCCCTTGTCATTGAGTTCGGGGGTGCCATGTATTTGGCACGAGCGATCGAGTATTCGGTCCAGATTGGACGGGCCCTGAGTATTTCTTTTGAACGGCTTTTTCCGCTGACCGGGTTTAGAGCCTCTGAATCCGGCATTGACTGCCGTATCTTCAGCATTATCGCCGTTAATGCGGCGCTTGTGCTTGTTGCGACGCGACTTGCCATTGCTGTCCTTGGTATCCGAACTACGGGGTTTTGGTCAAGTTGTTACTACGAGCTAGCCAGCTGTCCTCTCCAGCATAAGCGGGTCATGAGCGTTGTGAGGGCTGCCATGGATTTGGCTTTTCCTGTCCTAGGTGTTGGGCAAGCCACTCGTCGCGGATGTTATGTTTGAAGGCCGCAAGGGCCTCTGCATCCAGACGATCAACGATTTGATTTTTCTTGGTTAGGAACCGTGTCGAAATTGTCGGCGATTCTTACGGCTGCTGAATTATGTGGCTGAGGTCATCGGCGTCTGGTGGTCACGTATGTGCCTGGAAGTTATCATGGAATGCGGCTTCCAGGTCCTCCCAACAACCCATTGATTCTGCTGGCAAGCTGTTGAGCCAATGCCGAGCTGGTCCTTTAAGCTTGAGTGGGAGGTATTTGAAGGCGTGTAGATCATCGCCGCGGGCCATGTGGATATGGAGGAGATAGTCCTCGATCCAAACCGCAGGATCTGTTGTGCCATCGTATGATTCGATGTTTACGGGGTTTGAAACCCTCGGGGATTTGATGATCCATCACTTCGTCTGTGAAGCATAGTGGGTGTGCGGCGCCTCTGTATTGAACTATATCACGAAGGAGCTCAAATGAGCTTTGTCTACTGTGTTCGGCCCGGCCGGAATTGCTGTATCCGGCATGACGGTTATCATCACGTGTCGTGGGGCGCCCACGCGATCCGTAGATCGATCTTGTTTGCCTTGCCTTGTCCTCAATATGTCTCGCAGGTGCCGGCGCGTTTCCCGTGCCTTGGTACTTTTCGAGCGACGCCGGAGTGCGGCTTGAATAGAGGGTCTAGAGGCCTCTCTGTCGCGACCACGGGGTGGCCGGTCGGCCGCATCATGTGATAGTGATGTAGGTTTGGGTGCTGCTTCCTCTAATTGGGGTAGCAGTCTGCGTTTAGGTATCTCTTGGAGGGGTGTTGAGTTCGTACTCTTGGCTGCAAGGACTTGATCCATCTGTCGACTAGCAGGTCTTAGTCAGCTCTAAGCTGCTGCTGATTTTCTTGAGGCTGCTTGTCGTGGCCATAAGCCTGCGTTTGAAAGCAGCTCTGTTGGCGGGATCCTCGAGCACACGACAAATTAAATCGTCGTCGAGGCTTGCCTCATCTTGGGAGGGAGGCATATAATTATCGTCGTCCACCTCCACATGCGCCGCTCTATCATGAGGGCTGGATTCTCCCTCCTCCTGTGCTGAATCCTGCTGGAGGGGGTTGTCTTCGGAACTGTCCGGGGTGTTATTATCTCCCGTGTCGGAATCACCGTTTTCTTTGTGGCGGGATTTAGAGCGGCGCCACGGCGTCGGCGCTTGGGCTGTTTCTTGGAGGGCATCCTCCTTTGTTCCATCGTCGTTCCCATCTTTTGGGATGTCCACCATGTATATGTCGTATGAGGAGGTGGCCTTCCGGTGCCAGAGGCGCTGGTTCTTGGTCATCTCCAGCATCGTCGTCCATACCATCGATGTCTTCGGAGTCGAAGTCGAGCATGTCGGTTAAATCATCGACATTGGCTACAAAGTGGGTGGTGGGTGGGCGTTGAATTTCTTCGTCGTCCGCATCCCAACCTTCCCGACCGTAGTCGGCCAGGGCTCTCGAGATAAAGAGAGACTTTAGTGAATTCAGGATGTCGCCAAAGGCGAGTGCTGAAAGATGTCATGATAGTGAACTCCATAACCGGCACCCAATTGGATTCGATTGGCGGTAGCGGAGGGTTGGTCCCGGAGAGTCCGGCACCTTGGAGTCATGGTCTTCACAAAGGACAGGGATAGAGTTCGGCTCAATCGCCGTGAGATCGTAGCCCCGGCGGTGTCCAACCACTCGTCCTCGATCGGTGGAGTCGGCTCGAGCTAAGGGTCGGGCGGACATCTGTGCGACCTCGAGGCCTTGTTCGGCGGGAGAGCTAGATCTTGCCCATCGAGACAGTGCGGCGCGCTTGGCTGTGGCTCGAATCCGTCGAAGATCAAGTCTCCGCGGATATCGGCCGTGTAGTTCAAACTCCCAAATCTGACCTGATGGCCACGGGTGTAGCTTTCGATCAGCTCCTAATGGCCAAGTGAATTGGCCCGCAGTGCAAAGCCGCCGAATACAAAGATCTGGGTAGAAAAGTCTCACACTGGACCGCGTCGTTGTTGATGATTGAGGGAGCCATCAGGCCTAAGGATGACGACACAGAGGAACTCTCAATGAAAGCACCAATGTCGGTGTCAAAACCGGCGGATCTCGGGTAGGGGGTCCCGAACTGTGCGTCTAGGCGGATGGTAACAGGAGACAAGGGACACAATGTTTTTACCCAGGTTCGGGCCCTCTCGATGGAGGTAAAACCCTACTCCTGCTTGATTAATATTGATGATATGGGTAGCACAAGAGTGGATCTACCACGAGATCAGAGAGGCTAAACCCTAGAAGCTAGCCTATGGTGCGATTGTTGTTAGTCCTCAGGACTAAAACCCTCCGGTTTATATAGACACGGATAGGGTTAGGGTTACACAGAGTCGGTTACAATGGTAGGAGATCTACATATCCGTATCGCCAAGCTTGCCTTCCACGCCAAGGAAAGTCCCATCCGGACACGGGACGAAGTCTTCAATCTTGTATCTTCATAGTCCAGGAGTCCGGCCACCGGTGATAGTTTGGCTATCCGGACACCCCCTAATCCAGGACTCCCTCAATGCCCGCTCTTGTTCCCTATTTACAAACAACTCATTGTCTCTCACAATCAGCCTTATCTCCTCCCCACCACATCTAGAAGGCCAAAAATCTGGCGCGATGGCCGCTTCCGGAGCCGTCCACCCCCAATCTTGGTGTTCCATGCAATGCACGGGCATCTACGCACGGGAAATTATATCGAACAGGGCTAGTTGTAAGCAGGCTAGCTCTACAGCCATGATGATAGTGACTGCAGACGGTGAGGCTGACTATGGTATGCCGAACACGGCGCCTATACTCAGGTGTCATCTCCGGCGCAGGGTCTTGTCACTTCATTGTGAGGAGCAGCACATAATAATTTTACCAACAGGTAGTACATCGCTAGTACTCCTACTACTACATTGGTAGTACTACTACTAGTACTAGTAGTACCACCGTCTGGATTTAGGAGTACTACCACGTCCATCTGGATTTTAGTATTTGACTAGCAATATCTAGTAATGCATGTCACAAAAAATGTACTACTCCCTCTATAAATAAATACATGGTGTTTTAGTCCTATCGGCGAGAGAACTTAATGTTTTTTTGCTAACTAGAGTACTAATAGGATTACATGCAAATGAACTAAACACTGCATGTCATGTTTGGTAGTCTCAAGTCATTGAAAGCATGCACGGCCCACATCTCTCATTGGTTGATATGTCACGAAGTTAGAAACAAGGAGGGAGTTAATGCACCGTGCCTAAGTATTTTGGGATTATTTGGTTTTCGTGAGGTGACTTACAAAACATTTTGTTTACATGCATTAACATTTTATTAGTTAAATCAAAGGTCAAAACTTGGCGCCAAAATGCAAAGGGACCAATAAACCATAAACATCAAACTTCTCTCGTTTGGCCCCAACTAGAGGTCGGTCGAGATGACTATCTTGCACCGGCACGGAGGGGGACGCAGCTTCATTGACTTCGACAACTGCCTTTGGGTGAATGACCGTGGGCCCGGGGGTGGCTGGCCCACCTATCATACAGCCAAAGGCAGGTGCGATAGAGGCCAAGGAGTAGTACGAAATCCCACGCACCTCATACGCTAACCAAGGGCAAGAGTGATCACTCGAATCGCAAGATCAGTTGACTAGAAGCTAAGCTAGACCCATGGAGGTGATGGCGCGAGGATCGACGGCTGTGCCGGATGGTCCACGACGCCACCTATGACCCGGCACCGAGGAACGTCTCGAGTAGTATTGCTTGAGGCCGCCCGAGGCGAGGGCGCAGACGACAGCTTCATCTCCTTGTTCGACGAGGTCCTCGTCGGTTTCCTCGACAAGTTCACCGTCGTCAAGAAGCTTGCGGATGACTTTGACGTAAGCCTCCAGTCAACGCGCCCAGGCTCTGCGAAGCCCACCACCCTCAACGGCCACTATGGTGACAACCTCTTCAACGCACTGGTGGCCCTGCGACTGCCCGCCATCGCGCCGGAGAATGTCCACCTCGAGGTCGTGCTCGCCGCGCAGCGCCTGGCGCAACAAGACACCATCGACATAATCACCCACGTCTACGCGCAAATCATCCACAAGGACTATTGCATGCAAGAGGAGGATGATAGGACGCTGGCCTTCTTGGACCGCAGTGCAACCTTGGACGGCACTGTTCAGAAGCACGTTGAGATCGCCGCCAACGCCGCTGCTCCTCGCACGTCAGTTGGTGACTCGGTGCACTAGGGCGTGAGGATGTCGTTGATGGATCTGTATGTAGTTTTATCTTTCCGTCAAATCCATGTAGTAGTATATGATATTACAGTAATTATCTTACCTTTCACATCAACTTTATAATTTTCGTACGTACTCCATGCATGAACGGCGCCAGAACCAAACTTCTCATTACTCTAGGCAAAATCGTTATTTTCTATCTATCGGCCGCGCCATGGAGCAGAACCAAATTTTACAAGTTACGAGTTCAAAAGGAAAAGCCTGCCGTGTTCACGTCGCACCCCCACACGGTTGGTCCGGCACACCGCTCAGGCGGGAATGCGTGCGGTGTTGCATTTTCACTTTCAAGTGGGACCGCAATTGAGCAAACCGACTATCGGCAAACCCCCACCCCGCCCACCGTGCGATGGCTGAGAAAACAGGAGGGAGAAGAGATGGTTGTAGCATGGACTCCAAGAAAATTGGTGTCGGATGGGACTCGTGTGGGTGGCGTGTGCCGTACTGCTAGACGTGAATGCTAGTTATGGCCCATGCCACCCCACTATATCGAGGTACGTAGAACAAATTTCCTGCAGTCCGTGCTCAGCCCTCCTCTATCTCTCTTCTCAGCCAGCCAGCGGACGCACGGAGCCCATCGTCTGTTAGCTCACATGCGGCCCCACATGTCAGTGAAAACGCAAGAGGACCCACTGAACCTGCACATCTTTCACTCGACGTGCTGGTGATGAAAAACAAATCCAATAAAGATCTTCGGTGGCCGCTTTTGGAGTTACTCAAGAGTAGTAAGATTCTATTTACAGTTTAAACCAAGATGCACATCTCGTGTCTTCAACTACCACTCTATTTTCTTTCATGACACGACCTGGATGCTGGATGTCCCACGTGTCGGCAAAAGGAGGAAGAACCCGACCAAATCTTCTGTTGTGCTCTCGGATTATACTAGTTGTGCTAACTTAAAAAATTTATTGTGTACTCCCTCCGTTCCAAAATACTTGACTTCCATTTGTCCAAAAATGGATGTACCTATATACTAAAACATGTCTAGATACATATATATTTTGACAAATAGAAGGCATGTATTGTGCAACGAAGGGAGTAGAATGGATGCAAGTTTTTGTATTGGGAAGAAGAGTACATCCATATATTGATAGAGCGCAATTTAGTAGATGTTCTATCACTTTTAGCTAGCACAGAGGCTAGAGATGAGATTAGTGCACTTGTTGATACTCCTACTAGAATAGTGGCTAGACATGAGACTAGATGCGAGGAAGCAACGTCTACTTCTTTACACTCGAAGAAGAAAGAAGCACGCAAGATCGAGCCTCCGCAGATCAACAATGAATGCATCGAGAAGGCACTAATCCAACTTACAGGAGTAGTAAAATGTATTCTTGTGGTTCTTGTTTTCTTTGGTCTTGCTTTTCTAGTCAAAATTATCGTTGCAGTTCATGCAAAACAGAGGTCTATTTGGGGTCGTGCGTTGGAGTTGGCCTTACAAGTGGGACCGTAGTTAAGGAAACCGACTATCGGCAAACCCCTAGCTCTCCCGCCACGCGACGACTGAAGTTAGAGAAACGACGAGGTTGAAGAGATTGCTCTAGCACGGACTCCAAGAAATAATATGGTGTCAGATGGATGTCGTGGTGGTGGCGTGTGCTGTACTCCTGGACGTGAATGCTTATTCTGGCCCATGCCACCCTACTACTCCTACTACTTACTCCTACTATATAGTACTAGTATCGAGGATTCGAGGTGCTGGTTACATACAGCGAACACATTAACATATGGCTACAGTAAAAACACTCGCCCGACGCGCTAAGCATGTGAAGCTAGTACAAATAGTGTACTACTATTGTTGATTGGCCTCATCCGATAACCTGTTGCAATGCACGTACAATTATGTATTCAGAAAATATTTTTTTGCCTCGTCGCACCACTCACTCAGAGAAGCGACTCGAAAGCCATTCATAAATTTAGTAAGTTTATCACTGGCATATCATTTTATTACATACAACAGGTCATCAACCCACATCGACAACGAGGATACATTATAAATACTAAAGTTTTCACCACACAACAAATAACAAGCAATGAAATGAACTTCAACTCAACCATTCCTCGGTGTTGGAAGCGCTTGCTTTGAACCACAAGTGATTCTCTCGGGCGGGCCATCCATTGTCGATCACGGAGACAAGCAGGGACTGATCATCCAGGCTGAAGCGGCCTACTATATCGATACCGGGTAGGGAACCACCCAAATGTCCGAGGTATAGAACACGGTTGCTTCTCATAAATGGTACTAGTAACGTTGTGTCAACATCGGTTGGATCGCCTTTCACCATCATCGGATAGTTTTGTCCAAGGAAGGCGAGTTTTCTCCAAGACTATCAATTCTGTACCGGGAGAAGGAGTTAGCGCTAGCACACTAGTATCCATCCGAATACCATGCAGCGGGTGTTGGAATAGGTCCGGAGAGTGCGACCATGGGAGACTACACCTGCTTCCTTAGCAGTAACATCATCAGTGGGCTGTATACACACAAGAAGAGGTGATCCATCGGAATTACTTACTAGGCGCCACATAGTATATGGGCGCTGCTCGTCCTCATGCTCGTGATCATCACCATCGTCATCTCCCCCTTGGTTATAAAATTTTTCAAGTACAGGTGGTGGGATGTTCACAGGACCTTGGAAACACAAGAAGAAGGTTAATTAGTAAAGGGAAACTTTCTAACCCGCATGCATGTGGACGAAACAATTATAATTACGGTGGAAGACAAATGTACTGAAACTACGAGGATCCCATGCAAAAACAGTGCCACGAGTGGTGGCAGCAAACACAAGGCCCTCGTATTGAATTGCATCCAGTACTCATCCGTGTACAGAAACTGCTTTTTGAGCAATATCCATCGAGTCAAACCACCAAGGACGGCAACAAGCTTGTCGAAGATAGCAACAACTTCATAGTTGTTGTAATTCCAAGAGCGGTTGGGAACTCTACAAATTGCTATCTTCCGTAGAAGACAGTCACCATGAACGTATTTGAACGTGCGTACAATACCGGTGTGCTCAACCTCTTTGCAGTCTGCTGAGATTTTTGGAAGTGGAACCCGGTCACGAGTGTACACATTCACAAGTTCCCACTCGCAGTTGGACCCAATGTAAACAACCCAATCTCCATTTGCGCCCGCCCAAGCCTTTCCCTCAAGCGATGGCATCTTCACATCATATGTATCATTATCAAGCGGCATCAACTTGCACAGGGTGAGGCCTCCGTCGTGCCGGCGCCAGTCATCAGGGTCACGGTGAAGAAGATAGGGGAGAACAAACCGCTCCTTGACTCTTGGGTTCCTTGTAATGATGTTATTAGTTGAGTCGTGAATGGGCTTGAATGAACCTGCCATGCTAGCCAAGGTGATGACGTTGCACCGATCAATGAGTTCCTCCACCGCGTCATCTTTCAGATCGGGGCAAGAATAACGGGGTCGTTTTCGGCATGTTCCCTCCATGGAGAAGACGATCGAACAATGGCAGAAGAAAGGGTGAAGGGCTGAAGGAAAATGGAGGAGGGAGAGGAAGAGCGTGTGACAGCAGTTCCAAATCGAGAGGGAAAGGCGAAGAGTCGGTGGACAGTTGCGAGTTTGCCACGGTTCACGAAGAGGCGCCTCGGCCTACACGTCCGTTCAGAAATACTCCTACTACTCGTCATCGTCTCACTGATATGTTGGAACGGGACCACATGTCAACGAAACATGGTGTGTAATTTCTCGTGCAAAATGCGATCTGGCCGCGTTGGCCCGAGGTGCCGCATTAGTTATCGACCTTTTTTTTAATGGTGTGCCGATCAGTTTTGAAGCACGACTAACTGGTACTGTACACAGAGAAAATATAAACTACTCTACCACTACTCCACCTCCATTACTAGTAGTATAAAAAAGATATATAGGCTGGAGCTTCAGCGCTTTCTTGCTAAGGGCTGTCCACTTGCTTCTCACACTACCACCCTCTCTCCAGATCTAAAAAATATGGCCCCTCTCTCCCTCCTCACCGGTGGTCACAGATCCACCGGGGAAGAAAAGGACGTGCAGCATTGGCGACTTCGTCGTCGGCGGCGAGTCACGCATAGCGGCGACAAGGCCGTCCTCTCGGACCTAGCGCCAGCAGGATGGCCTCGTCCCCAAGCTCGCTGCCGTAGTGTGTGTGGAGGGCGGCGACCACGGCGAAGCCACTTCCGCCAACCCTCGGGTATGCTACCTCTTTTGAACCATAACCTTGTTCTATTGCCCCATCTGCCACGTCGTTGCATGTGGATCTTTTCCACTCCACCATCTTCCCAATTTGCTATCCTCTGCTCTGCTGGCCACGCAGACGAAAACCATAATTTGCACTATTAAAGGAAACCCTACTTCATGCAGACTAATCCATATGCAGGTTGAATAAGGAAAGGAAGGGAGACTGTGCTGTCCAAGAGAGTAGGCATCGAACCCGCATCTAGGTTGAAAAGGGGAAAATCAGTAGCTAAGGAACGAGTCTCGTATCTCTTGGTTGAAGAAGGGTAGAAAGGCATGACAACACAATAGAGAATGACCAGGTCGATCGGTTTGTTGTCCTCGCATAGGAAAAAGGTGGCTAAAGAGAACAAAAATGGGACGTAATCCACATATGCTGCCTGGAAATTTGTTGCTATGGGCAACCATACCTCCCTCACCACTCTGCGTCCGTGGAGGTACATCGTACTGGTGCGCCCACTGTCCGATTGGGCCTCCCATGCTCTTATTGCCACTTTTTTTGCTGTTAGTATAATGCCAGCAGTCAAGTCAAGCAATGCTACTACTAAAGTGATGCCACATTTAACTAATGCCGCTCTCAGTCTAATGCCACCGATAAATTTAAGCAATGCCATTTAATGTCACTGGATTATTTCAGGGTTAGCTGTTGATTGTGGATGTATTAAAGATTTTTCAGCTAAGGCATTCTAATGTTGTTGCACAGCCAGTATACCAACGATGAAACTTGTTACTACCTTCAGATTTTTGCACTATTAATGCTTATGGATTACATACCTCACTTTCATGAGATAAGTTAATTTTTTGTACAGTGTCACAAAAATGCCAAGGCGCTGATGTCATTTTATTTTTGTTAAACTGCACAGACAATTATGAAGACAAGAGGAAAGGTCAAGAATGGGCACCTCCTCCTCCGGCTGTTCTCTTGATTCGTTCGATCAAGTTTTTATGTTTGATCGATTATCAAGATTGGGATAGCAGTTTTTAAGGTCCCCCCGAGTTCGAAATGATATTTACCTTGGAGGTACATGGTTTGCAATTTTTTTATACTATCATTAGTTAATAATGCTAGTTACCTTCAGACTTTTGTATTTGGTTTAATGCTCATGCACAGCTAGTATACCAATGCTGAAACTTGTTACCTTTACATTTTGTATTGTTAATTCTTATAGAAACCTTCCAATGCTAGAGTTTATTGAAATCTGTTCAGTAAAACCATTGTACTGTACACTGTAATAAACTAACTACTCTACTGTTGCACTAGCCACTGGATTAGTGTATATTTGTAGTATTCGAATGGTGTTGCATTAGTGTATGGACATAAATAAAGTGTGGCAAGCTTTCCCAGATATGTGCTCAAGAAAACTACTACCTGTTTTTCTAAATACTAGACTTTTGGCTACTTTAAATTGAACCGCGAAAACGTCTTATATTAAGGAACAAAGGGTGTAGAGTTCACTCAAATTATCCCGGTAAAGCTAGTCACCCCTTTGTTAAAATTAATGTTCATTATGTTATCGGAGGAGGTCTGTATGTTTGTCTCTAATGTCTGTCGACTACATACCTGACATCATGATGTAATGTTAAGTCATTTCCTTTTGTACAGTCTCACTGAATTGTCAAGGCGGTGATGGCATTTTATTTTAGTAGAACTGCACAAAATATTCTTAAAAGAAGAGGAAAGGTCAGGAATGGCTCAGTTTTTCAGAAAAAACTATGTATGCTTTCTTGACATCAGCCGCTGTTGCTTTATTTATTCCTTCAAACAGGTGGTTAGAAACAGTCTTGCTACCTTTTCCCATTAAGAAATTAGAATGCTTATATTTGTGAGTCTATGCTTCAACTAGTGCCACTTTTAGAGTAATCACACTTTCAATATCTATGCAAACAGGGATGCTCGATTTTATTGGAACTCCACAAAAAGTCCAACTGGTTCTACATTAGGAGCATGTTTTTTTAACCTTTATATCCAATTGGTGGCGCTATGAGCTGTTCATTACTTTTGCTACTATCTTGCTAATCTTTTTGTACTGTCATTAGATAGTAATACTAGTGGTTTGCATGTGAATTTATTGGCAGGGTGGACCTACATTGGAGGTGCAGGACATGATTCAATGATTGGATGCTCAATTTCGGTTGTATCGATTTCACCTCTTCCATCACTGCGAACATGGATATCCTTGGTCTGATGAAGAATAGGCGCTATATTTCTGCTCTGAACCAGCAAATCAATTCAGTATGAAATTGTCCAGGGCAAAACATAACTGTATCAGATTGTCCAGTGCAGAACATGACAGATGCTAAGCGGAAGAGACATGTTTAAACCGAAAATACGAGGTGTGGTATATGTTTACTAGCTGCTTGATATTTGTGCAGACAGAGATGTCTGCCCATTGCTATTTGGCAAGCAAACAAACAAAGTGTCTGCAATTTTGGTTGAACTGCACAAGAGAATAGTATAGTCACTGCATGCAATGCCATTTGAAAATAGACACAGAAAGAATGGATAGTCACTTCATGGACTGCAGAAAAGTAGTACTGTACTATTTATTGGCCAACACTAGGTGCTTCATTGCTTTGGTCTGATTATACAATGGGCATCATTTTGCCTAAGTTAAAGTTTGTATTCCAAAAATAGTCTTGCGGTGTGATCGAGAGAAGACCAAATCATATTGCAGTGGATGTTTGTCCATCATGTGTGGTTCATTCTCATGGTTCCAGTTGTTGGTGAAACCACTTACGTTTGCAAGAGGAATTGTAGACTTCACAAACAAATTTGTCTTTCAGTCTATACTGAATGTTGGCCAGGAGAAGCATCCATGTTAGTAGGAAGAATAGATGTTTTTTCTAGATCTTTGCTTTTGGAGCTACATATTTGTATATGATCTGTGAATCATTGAGATGCATTAACATGTTGATCTTATGTATGGGAATCATACTAGTTAGTTTTAGTTGCGACGCAAGATCCAAAGTGGATGATCTTTGCGTTTGGAGCTACATATTTGTATATGATCTGTGAATCATTGAGATGCATTAACAGTTACTTATTTCTGTTCGCTCAGTGTTTACAAGTTACTAATCGATCACTAGCTAGCCTACAAATGCGCTCCTGGCAGTTTTATTTGCGAGGCAAGATGCGAAGTGGCAGTTTTTTGAATAAAAATGCCTACCTCTGAAGAAACTGACAATCTACACTATCGATCCTACACGGATAAAAATGCCTACCTCTGAAGAAACTGACAAGCTACACTATCAATCCTACACGGATAAATAGCGGATCACGCACGTACTACCTCCTTTCCGGTTTGCAGGGCTCAATTCAAGAAACGACCTACTCGATCCTACACGAATAAATAGCGGATCACGCACGTACTAGTACCTCCTTTCCGGTTTGCAGGGCTTAATTCAAACCTCTCACCAACCAAGGTACTCCCTTCGTACGAGTTTATTAGTCCCGTGAACAAAGCAGCAAGACCAAGGCATGGCAATAATTAACGGCATGCAGAAGTTTAAGCCTAATTAATTCCAGCGATTTACGTGGCTGCATGCGTGCCCTCGGCTGCGACTCGTTGCATGCTGCTTCGCGTACTGCCTGCGAGCGATTCTGAGTGCCTGCATGCAGCCAGCCGTAATTAAGGCAGCTAACTAATGTGAAAAAGATACGCTTTGATAGTTGCGGGCTTTTTAAATCCGTGGAATCATTATTGACAAGTAGGGAGATGATTCGAGTGCACTCGTTTGACTGCCATGTCGGCGTGTGACCTAGACGGGACGGCACGGCACGGTCATAATTTCAGTTTCTCTAGTTTTCGACGGCAAGCTGGCGCGCTAAGCCATTATGCATTGAATTCCGATGACCGTCGCGCTACCTTCCGCCTATAAGTACTGTTTCTCGGCCTTCTCCGGTGCCACCGTGACCCAACTCGCCATATCCTCATAAGCCCCCACCTGCTAGATGTCGCTCGCCACGTCTGCCATGCCCCCGCCCGCCCGCGGTAGGCGACGCCAGAGGCGGTCACCGCCGGAACTAGTGTTCGGGTTTTCACCGGAAGGCAGACGGAGGGAGGAGGCATTCTATCTGTCTTCAGATGGCAAAGCGGAGATCGAGGAGTTGTTGGAGCGCGACCGCATGGCGGAGGAGCAGGAGTTGTTGGAGCGCAACCGCCTGGCGGAGGAGCAGCGTATCACCGATTTGCGCCGCCAGCGGGACATGGAGCAGCAGCGCATCGACGCTCTGAGTCACGAGCAGAGCGCCCGCAACTGGGCCGACTACGTGGAGGCCAGCGCCCGGCAAATAGCCCTGGAGGCTGTCGGGCACGCACGCGTTCGCGACGCTGATTTTTACTACCAGCTCGTCAAGTGGGTTTCTCGCTCGGAAGGCGAAGCTTCGGTGGACCACACCGACATGGAAAGGGCGAACGCGCGCGAGCAACGCGCCCTATCGCACCACTTGCAAGTCCGAGGTGAGGCGCACGACGCCGGTGCCGGCGTTTAGCGTGTACCACAGATGGCGGCCGGCATCATCTAGTTAGCTAAGAGTAAGTTAGTACTTGTACGCTACTAGAGTATTAGTGGGAGTAGATAGTTAACTTGGCTAGGATGGTTGTCAACATGGAAGTTCAGTACTCTATATGTGGATCAGACCTGTTACTTTGCTCTGAATGTTGAACTTTCCGTTTGAATGTATGGAATGGGCTGTTATTTTTTTTAAATGGGTTGTATTTGTCCTCCACGGGTTTAGAGGCTGACTTGTGGGCCTTGCAAGTTGACGCGTACACAATCAGGAGATGATTGTGCGTGGAGAGGATGACAGCAGGGACCCGCCAAGGTCATGGCAGTACGCAAGCAAGTGCCTCCTAATTTCAAGCCAATAAAAAAATGGCTCCTCCTAGTGGATTCGACATCTGGGTCCCATGCCATTGTCAACGTAGTCAATAAGCGAGAGAATTACTGTGGCGGTGACACGAGGGACCCAAAGCAGCTCGCCCAGTTATTTTTGTTTTGGTTAATTTGATAAATGCCACTCCAAATCTGGTGTATCTGAGAAATGCCACTGCAATTTCCAAACTTTGAAAAATGCCATTTCTAGTGGCATTTTTTGAAGTCTGGAGTGGCGTTTTTGAAAGTTTGCAAACTGATGTGGCTGTCAGATTTCGGGTTCCGGCAGACCCTCTAGGTTCGAACACTGGGGTGCGCGCGGAGATCTCGCCCTCTACCAACCTGCGCCTCGCCGCCTCGCTAGGATCTAAAGCTATGAAAGGAACAACACAAGAGAGACAGTGTTTATACTAGTTTGGGCCACCATTGTGGTGTAATACCCTACTCTAGTTTGTGGTGTGGTGGATTGCCTCTTGGGCTGATGATGATGAACAATAAAGGAAGAACAGCCTCGCGAGGGTCTGTTCTTGGCTGGTGCGATGAACTGCTAGGGGGAGTTCAGTCGCTCTCTCTCTCTGTTGATCCAAGATGCCGGATCCTCTTTCTCAGATTTCTAGATGCCTGATCCTCTCTCTCAGATTTCTAGATGCCTCTACCCTGTTCTGGATTCCGGATCCCTCTACCCAGTGGGAGGCTAGTCCTATTTATAGGCAGAGGCCCAGGGCCTCTTCCCAAATATCGAGCGGGAAGGGCGCCAACAATTGGCCATTTTGAAGGGGAACATCTAGTACACTTATCCTGACTAAAGTTGGTCATCGCCTGTCAAAGGCTCTGGTGGTGACGCCGGCTTGGGCTCCACGATGACTTCCTTCCTGCCGTTGCGACGGTCTTGGTATCGTTGCACCAAAACGGATGCCTTTGCTTGATGCTCTCGACTGCGCTTGCTCCCTTTGCACCAAAGAGGAAAGAAGGACACTGCGAGGGCTGGCGCCCGCCTGGCGCCCTTGGTCGTCATGGCTTGCGTCATGGGCACCTCTTGAGGTACCCCGCCTTGATCTCTCCGCCTCCTCGCGAGGCAGCCTGACGAGGCCATGCCTGAGGAAGCTCCCTGTCGTCCGCCCCGCGAGGCTTGGCCCCTCGCGAGGGTCTTGAGCTTGTGCTGATGAAGATGGGCCGTGCTGGGCCACCCCTTGAGCCACGCCGCATGTAACACCCCGGATACAACTTTCCATATTCGTAACTCCGACTCTTGCCCTTTCCGGAGATGTGATTTATTATTTCCTTCGTGGTTGGGTTTTGTCTGTTGTTTTGCATTTTGTTCTTGTTATGCATTTCATCTCATGGCATCATCTGCATTTCATCCGCATGTTTTTTCAAAACTTGCATCCGTTCGTGTTCGCCGTTTCTCTCCGTTGTCCGTTCGAGTCGGATACACTCGCACGCAGCGCACCTTTCTCAAAATATTATTTTATAAGTGGCATAATAATGTTCTCGGAATGGGTTGCAACTTGTCATGCGGTCTTATTATAGTGTAGACAGGCCGCCGCCAAGTTTAAATCGCGATTCGGAGTTCGTTTGACTTAGCCAACCGTTAAACCTACTACCGCGATATAGCGGTATATTAAATCGGACGTTTTCGGTCTCCGGAAGCAGATGCGGGCCCTCCTCTCTCTTCTCCCCTCGCAGTCCACCCGCAGCTCACCAAACCCCCCCTCTTTTTTCGATCGTCGGATCGCGATCCGAGGCTTCAAACGCTCCAACCCCCTCAAACCCTAGCCCCTACTATATATGGACCCCTCTAGTCCATTTTGGGCAGCCTAACCCCCTCCACCTACCTCTAGCCTTCCCTCCTCGGTTCCGCCCCCAATCATCAGCCGCCTCCCACCTCCAATTCCGTGCCTCCCCAGCCTCCTCTCGCCACTTGGCAAGCCCCTAGTGGCTGCGCCCACCACCGCCGCTCCTCCAACCGGGCGTCGCCACTGTCCTCCCAGCCCCCCACTTCACATGGCCCGCCAGGCCCAGCGCAGCCCGCCTGAGCCCATCTGGGGCCGGGTGGGACCCGTGCTCCGCCGCCCCTCGACCAAGCGTCCAGTCGCCGCCTCCCGTCCGCCCGGCCTCGCGGGCCTCGCGCCCACCGGCGACCGCCTCGCCGGACCCAGGCCAGCCCGCTCCCGCGCCCTCCCTCTTCTCCCTCTGCCCTAGCTCCCTCTGACTCCCTCTCGCGCCCTGCAGGAGCCGCCGGAGCCGCAAGACGATGCCGCCGCCGGAGTCCCTCCGGCGACCTCTCGTGACCGGATCCGACCGCTCCCACGGAACCGCGTGCCCCGCCGCGACCCCAGGCTCGGCCCCGCCTCGTCCCGCGCTCGCCGGAGCGGCACCGGGATCCGCCGCCACCGTCGTCCCTTCCGGGATCGGGCGCGGCGTCGCCCGCTCGATCTGCTCCCTCCGTGGCGCGTGGGCCACCGCGTCCTTCGCCCAACGCGCTGCCCATCCTCCCGAGGCCCACCCTGCCCCTCCAGTACCTTGCGCCCCTGCACAGCCCTCCTTCCTCACCGAACCGGCCCAAGGCCCAGGGTGAGCAGCCCCCTGGCCTCTCCTCTATTTGGGCTAGACAGATTCGGCCTGTGTAGTTTTTTTCCCCAGATCTGCGATTTATCTTTATCCAGTGCATTTCAGATTTACAGAAAACCCCTTGTTCTTCATGCATTTAATAACTCACAAATGGTGCATCGGATTAAAATGTTTTATATATGTAATATGCTCAGAAAATTGTGTAGATTAATAATATGCCATTTTCATCCATGTTTAAAATGTTTAAATTGATGTTTGCATTAATTTGCTAATATGCCATGCTAAAATGCCTTAATTCATAACTAAATAACCGTAACTCGGAATTAAATGTTCTTTATATGTAAATGGGGTGGAAAAATGCCTAGATTATCGTGGTCCACTTTATGTTGCTATTTAACACCTCTAAAGTTGTGTTTAGGGCAGAACAGTACCGAATCTAAAATATTGCTCATGGGGATTTTCCGGAATTGTTGTTCGTTATTTCCGGCCTCATTTAAACTTGCCTAGTTAGGTAGTTTCATCATGCTTCACCTCTTGCCATGTTTAATAACATTTAATATTGTTGAGTACCTAATCGGGAGAGAACTAAATAATTGTTGTGGTGTTTTGTCAATATGCAACCCGTTGCATATTGAGCTCCACTAATTTGTAGGATTGTTTGTGCACTTTGCCATGCCTCATTAAACCGGACATGCATCATACTTGTTTGCACATCATGCCATGTTCATGTGATGGTTGTTTACTATGTTGTTTGCTTCTTTCGGTTTGCTTCTCTCGTTAGCCGGTTTCGATCCGGAGTTGTGAGGATTCGTTCGACTTCGTCCGTTTGTCTTCTTCATGGACTCGTTCTTCTTCCTTGCGGGATTTCGGCAAGATGACCATACCCTCGAAATCACTTCTATCTTTGCTTGCTAGATGCTCGCTCTTTTGCTATGCCTATGCTCGATGCCTACCACTTGCTATATCATGCCACCCACATTGCCATGTCAAACCTCTAACCATCCTTTCCTAGCAAACCGTTGTTTGGCTATGTTACCGCTTTGCTCAGCCCCTCTTATAGCGTTGTTAGTTGCAGGTGAAGTTGAAGTTTGTTCCTTGTTGAAACATGGAGATGTTGTTCCTTGTTGGAACATGTTTACTTGTTGGGATATCACAATATATCTTATTTAATTAATGCACCTATATACTTGGTAAAGGGTGGAAGGCTCGGCCTTATGCCTGTGTTTTGTTCCACTCTTGCCGCCCTAGTTTCCGTCATATCGGTGTTATGTTCCCGGATTTTTGCGTCCCTAACGCGGTCGGGTGATTTATGGGACCCCCTTGACAGTTCGCTTTGAATAAGACTTTTCCAGCAAGGCCCAACATTGGTTCTACATTTGCCTCACCTAGCCTTTTTCCCTTGGGAGTCGCGCTCTCAAGGGTCATCTTTATTACCCCCGGGCGGTGCTTGTCTAAGCGTTGGTCCAAACTAAACACCGTCTTGGGACCATCCCTTGGCAACTTGGGTTACGTCGGTTCTGTCGCTTCGCTTATCCGGTCGTGGCTCGAGGCGAGATCTGTGCGCTACTATCGAGGTGTCGGCACGCCGGGAGGTCTTCTTGGTCTTGTTTTATTGCTGTGAAATGTCTTGTAGCCGGATTCGAGACTGATCGGGCTTCCGGGAGAAGGTCTATTCGCCGTTGATCGCGAGAGCTTATCATGGGCTAAGTTGGGACACCCTGCAGGGTTTGAACTTTCAAAGCCGTGCCAGCGGTTATGTGGCAGATGGGAATTTGTTAATGTCGGTTGTAGAAAACCCGAAGTTGATCTTAATTAAAATACACCAACCGTGTGCGTAACCGTGAGTGTCTCTTTTCGGGGTTGATCGAGAGGAGAACACGGTTTCTGGGTTATGTCCGACGTAAGTAGGAGTTCAGGATCACTTCTTGATCATAGTTGTTCGACCGTGCTTTGCCTTCTCTTCTCGCTCTCTTTTGCGTATGTTAGCCACCATATATGCTAGTCGCTTGCTGCAGCTCCACCTCACTACCTTGACCTACCTTTAAGCTTAAATAGTCTTGATCTCGCGGGTGTGAGATTGCTGAGTCCCGTGACTCACAGATACTTCAAACCAGTTTGCGGTGCCGAGGAAACCGTGCGGTGATGCACCCGAGCTCAAGGAGGAGCTCGATGAAGGTCTTGTTCATTGTGTTGTTTCGTTCAGCTGATCGAGAGTGGAGCCAGTTGGGACGATCGGGGATCTGTGTAGCTTTTGGGGTAGTCTTCTTTTATTTTGGTTCCGTAGTCGGACCTTGTTTGTATCTGTATGATGTAATGTTTTACTCATGTATTGTGTGAAGTGGCGATTGTAAGCCAACTATGTATCTCTTTTCCTTATGTATTACATGGGTTGTGTGAAGATTACCTCACTTGCGACATTGCTTTCAATGCGGTTATGCCTCTAAGTCGTGCTTCGACACGTGGGAGATATAGCCGCATCGAGGCGTTCAAGTTGGTATCGAGCCTTCCCGACTTAGGAGCCCCTACTTGATTGTTTCTTTGGCGTTGTTGAGTCTAGAACGGAAAATGTTTTGAGTCTTAGGATTATATATATCGGAGAGTAGGATTCTTTTTACTCCTCAGTCCCTTCGTCGCTCTGGTGAGGTATCCTGACGTAGAGTTTTGACTCTTCTCTTCTCAAATTTTCACTAAATTTTTTTTTAGGATCACGCGGGTATCTTGGAATCGTTCGATGGTTTTGTGACGAGAACATTGTTCTTGGTGCCTCGACATTTAGGGGTTGTGGCGGTGTCCCGGGAGTTGAGCTCCGAGGTGTTGTCGTCACAATTTTATCGTTGCGATTCTGGAATACGAGTTTTGCCGACATCGAAATCTCTTTTGTGCAGTTGTTGGTGAGATAACCTGATAGCCCGATCTTGTGGCGAGTCTTGAGTATTGCCATGACTTGTATAACGGATGTTTTTGAAGGTCGAGGTACCACGATTTCGAGGATTTCTTGGTTATGTGTTGACGGATGGATACAATTGGATCTAGGTATTGTTAGTTTGGGTGATATATTTTGTGTCCCTGTATCCCCTACACCTGATTGCATAACCAGAAAGTTTCGGAGTTTATAGGTGGGAATTCAAGTAGCTCCTAGGATATCTTTCCGACGGATGTATGATTTGAGATTGGGGTTCAAAGTCTAGTGGTCCGCCCATTCACGGTCGATTCTGATGGTCGCGAGGCGTCTTAAAGAATCCTTGGCTATGCTGATTCGGGGCGTCTTGTTTGTCATTCGTGGCGTCCGCTATCGTCGTGTCCGTGTGGGCCCCACCACGAACACTTTGGGCGAAATCTCTATCATGTGTTTGTTCCGGCTCATTCTTGAAGCCAATCCTTTGTTTTTGTTTTGTTTTGTGGTATTCGAGTTGCTTCGAAGTCAAGTGTGGATTCCATACCTTATTCTAAATGGTGTTCTCATATTGCTATGTGAATACTAATCCTTTTTGATCACTGAGCTTGTCATGTAAATTCTTTTCCAACCGGCATGCTTCTCTTCAAGTGAATCCGATCATTCCAACATTCGCAAGATCAATTCTAAGCTTTTTCTCAACGGTGTGCGTTTCATCTGACCCAAGTTGTTTTGATTTCCCACCCTCCCACCCTTTTTCTTCAAGGACTCAGATTTCTTAATCAAGTATCCATTTTTATTGAGTGAAGTCTCTTCATTCTTTTCTTTCAATGATCTTATCCGGTGATTTCCCATGAAGATGCTCAACAGTTTCAAGTTCATCATTCTTCATTCTCATATTCTTTTTCGGTGGATTTAAGTCAAGTTTTCAGTGTTGATCGTATTTTTTTCATCGTTTCAAATGCTTTCTCATGTCGGTGCATCTCTTAATCATCCACTTCTCGCTATTCAATTGTTCCGGAGTGTTGAAGATATCTCTGAAGATTCTAGTTTCCATTCTCAATTCACTCAAGTTCTTTTGAGGATGCTAGCTCATTCAAGCCATTTAACTCTACCGGTGCAATATCTTTTTCAAACAATTGTTCAACGGTGGTTCTTTTGAGTGGGCCCTAACCCACAGGTCTTTTCCCAGGATCTTACCTGACTCTTCTTGTGGTTCAACCTTAATAATTTTCATTCCGGAGTGCTTCAACAATTCATGGTGGTGTTTCTCGTCGTCATTCTCAAATTTTGAAGACCGAAGACGAGTTTCTCTTTAATCTTGCTCCATTCCCTTCAAGATTCATGGTTCTAGCTTTGTGTCATCCTCATAATTGTTTTGATTGTGAGAATTCTCTTCACCCACCCGGAGCATTTCAGGAGTCTTTTCAGTTTGATTCTTCGGAGCCCATCATCTCAGAATTATTCATTCAAGCGTTCAACTCTGGTTTTCCAAATCTTACCGGTGCATCATTCAAGTATTCTCCAATCAGCTCGTCATCTATTCGTTCACTTGTATCAAAATTCTGTCAAATATCTTTATTCGTTTTCCAATTCTTCCCGGTGAATTGTGCCTTCTTCGTTCATTCTCAATTCTTACGGTGGTTCGTTCAAGAGTGCTCTTCCTTCGTTATCATACAGATTCATTCGTTTTTTCCAATCCTACCGGCGGATCGTTGAAGACCTTCCAAAGTTGTGCAATATCTCTCTTCAATCCTTTCTACGAGAATAGGTAGTATGCCAAATCCGTTGCTTGTCATCAATTTAATTGGTGAAGGATGAGCATAATGTAATTCTTATTCTTGTTTCATCGAGTAAGTTCAATTCCTTATTCCGGAGGATCTTCAAAATTCTTGATGTCATTTGTTCATCTTTTCTTTCCGGAGTTCCAAGTTTTCTCGGTTATATCATTTCAAAGCTTCATCTTATCACTGCAAGGCTTCACCTTGTGTTGTCAACTTCTCTTTCTTTTACCATCCTTTTGTTTACCGGAGTTCTTCAGGGAGGCTCTACATGATGGTTCGTCAAGGATTCTTTTCATTCTTCAATTGTTCATCGAGATTTCTCTCGGGGTTATGATCCGCCAAGCTATACTCCAAATTGAACATGGTGCTCAACACATGTTTTGTTTTGAGGAGCTCAAATATTCTTCTTCTTGCATTGCGAAGTGCAATTCGTTCTACCTTATCATTTGAGATGGTGTTATGTCATTCTCGACAATTTGAGTTCGTGTTCCATGATTCACTTGTTGTCAAGAATGAGATATTTAAATCCATCAATCTCTTCATTGGAGTTGTCTTGGGCTATATTTCACCTAAAGCTTTCCCTAAGGATTGTTGCTATTTATGGTGCTTATTAATGACCCAAGTTCTTCATTCGTCCTCCCGGTGAAATAAGTTTCTCGTCTCCTTGTTGATATCAATCCAATCGTTTGTTTTCGTTGGTGGCAGAAGCTCACCTCATAATGTGGGGATGTTTCCATAAGCCCACTACAAGCTTATTCATTTCGTTGTGGGTTTTCCAACAACTCCGTTCAATTATTCTTTGCAAGGGTGCTTTTCCAAGTTCATTTGTTGCATAAGTTGGCATTTTCTTCTCCATTCCTTTATTCCAATGACCTATCTTCAATTTTTCTTCCGGAGGCATTGTGATGTTGCTATTTTCACCCATCATCTCGTTTCGCCAAGATCAAGTTCTTTTCCTTGCTTATCCATTTAACCGGAGTATCATGTTTTTCATTCGAGTTCTCTCATCTTATCAAGTTTTGCCTGCTTCCTCAACCGGAGAGCTGTCTGAAATCTTTCTTACCCCTTCTGCCATTCTCTCAATAGTTCCGGAGGCAGTATGTTGTTGATTTCATCAAGTATCATCCCAGCTTCTCAAGTTCTTGTTCAATTCCTTCCATTTACAATCGGAGTGCTGCCCAAATTATATCATTCTTCCTCTCTCACCTTGTTTTAACCGGAGTGATTTCGAATTCTATCTTGTCCATTAAAACTCTTGATTCATGCCTTTTCAACCTTCAAGTTAACGTAATGTTCCTTGTTCCTCTTTTCTAACGGATTGTTTGCAACCTTGTTCATCTTCGTTCTTTTCTTTCTTTCATTTTGCTCAACCTCTCAAAGTTCTTTGCTTTCACTCTTTTGTCAAAGAAACAACTTAGTTTTACCTCTCATCTTCCTCGTCCTTTTCCCTCCGGTGCCATCCTAGATCTCGGGACGAGATCCTCTCGTAGTGGTGGAGTGTTGTAACACCCCGGATACAACTTTCCATATTCGTAACTCCGACTCTTGCCCTTTCCGGAGATGTGATTTATTATTTCCTTCGTGGTTGGGTTTTATGCATTGTTTTGCATTTTGTTCTTGTTATGCATTTCATCTCATGGCATCATCTGCATTTCATCCGCATGTTTTTCAAAACTTGCATCCGTTAAATGTTCGCCGTTTCTCTCCGTTGTCCGTTCGAGTCGGATACACTCGCACGCGCTCGCTGCACCTCCGAAATATTATTTTATAAGTGGCATAATAATGTTCTCGGAATGGGTTGCAACTTGTCATGCGGTCTTATTATAGTGTAGACAGGCCGCCGCCAAGTTTAAATCGCATTCGGAGTTCGTTTGACCTTAACCGTTAAACCTACTACCGCGATATAGCGGTATATTCGTCGGACGTTTTGGTCTCCGGAAGCAGATGCGAGCCCTCCTCTCTCTTCCCCCTCGCAGTCCACCGCAGCTCACCAAAACCCCCCCTCTTTTTCGATCGTCGGATCGCGATCCGGAGGCTTCGAAACGCTCCAGAACCCCCTCAAACCCTAGCCCCTACTATATATGGACCCCCTCTAGTCCATTTTGAGCAGCCTAACCCCCTCCACCTACCTCTAGCCTTCCCCTCCTCAGTTTCCGCGCCCCCAATCATCAGCCGCCGCCTCCCACCTCCAATTCCGCGCCTCCCCAGCCTCCTCTCGCCACTTGGCAAGCCCCTAGTGGCTGCGCCGCCACCAGCCGCCGCTCCCCTCCAACCGGGCGTCGCCACCTGTCCTCCCCCGCGCCCCACTTCACCGCGGCTCGCCAGGCCAGGCGCAGCCACCCAAGCCCATCCCAGGGCCAGGTCGGACCCGTGCTCCGCCGCCCTCGACCGAGCGTCCAGTGCGCGCCTCCCGTCCGCCCGGCCTCGCGGGCTCGCGCGCCCGCCCGGCGGCCGCCTCGCCGGACCCAGGCCAGCCAGCTCCGCGCCCTCCCTCTTCTCCCTCTCGCCCTAGCTCCCTCGGCTCCCTCTCGCGCCCTGCGAAGCCGCCGGAGCCACAAGGCGATGCCGCCGCGGAGTCCCTCCGGCGACCACTCGTGACGGATCCGACCGCTCCCACGGAACCGCGTGCCCCTTGCCGCGACCCAGGCTCGGCCCGCCTCGTCCAGCTTCGCCGGGCGGCACTGGATCCGCCACCACCGTCGTCCCTTTCGGGATCGGGCACGGCGTCGCCCGCTCGATCTGCTCCCTCCGTGGCCGCGTGGGCCACCGCGTCCCTTCGGCCCAACCGCGGCCCATCCTCTAAAATTGTGTTTAGGGCAGAACAGTACCGAATCTAAAATATTGCTCATGGGGATTTTCCGGAATTGTTGTTCGTTATTTCCGGCCTCATTTAAACTTGCCTAGTTAGGTAGTTTCATCATGCTTCACCTCTTGCCATGTTTAATAACATTTAATATTGTTGAGTACCTAATCGGGAGAGAACTAAATAATTGTTGTGGTGTTTTGTCAATATGCAACCCGTTGCATATTGAGCTCCACTTAATTTGTAGGATTGTTTGTGCACTTTGCCATGCCTCATTAAACCGGGCATGCATCATACTTGTTTGCACATCATGCCATGTTCATGTGATGGTTGTTTACTATGTTGTTTGCTTCTTTCCGGTTTGCTTCTCTCGTTAGCTTCGGTTTCGATCCGGAGTTGTGAGGATTCGTTCGACTTCGTCCGTTTGTCTTCTTCATGGACTCGTTCTTCTTCCTTGCGGGATTTCAGGCAAGATGACCATACCCTCGAAATCACTTCTATCTTTGCTTGCTAGATGCTCGCTCTTTTGCTATGCCTATGCTACGATGCCTACCACTTGCTATATCATGCCACCCACATTGCCATGTCAAACCTCTAACCATCCTTTCCTAGCAAACCGTTGTTTGGCTATGTTACCGCTTTGCTCAGCCCCTCTTATAGCGTTGTTAGTTGCAGGTGAAGTTGAAGTTTGTTCCTTGTTGAAACATGGAGATGTTGTTCCTTGTTGGAACATGTTTACTTGTTGGGATATCACAATATATCTTATTTAATTAATGCACCTATATACTTGGTAAAGGGTGGAAGGCTCGGCCTTATGCCTGGTGTTTTGTTCCACTCTTGCCGCCCTAGTTTCCGTCATATCGGTGTTATGTTCCCGGATTTTGCGTCCCTAACGCGGTCGGGTGATTTATGGGACCCCCTTGACAGTTCGCTTTGAATAAGACTTTTCCAGCAAGGCCCAACATTGGTTCTACATTTGCCTCACCTAGCCTTTTTCCCTTGGGAGTCGCGCTCTCAAGGGTCATCTTTATTACCCCGGGCCAGTGCTTGTCTAGCGTTGGTCCAAACTAAACACCGTCTTGGGACCATCCCTTAGCAACTTGGGTTCGTCGGTTCTGTCGCTTCGCTTATCCGGTCGTGGCTCGAGGCGAGATCTGTGCGGCTACTATCGAGGTGTCGGCACGCCGGGAGGTCTTCTGGTCTTGTTTTATTGCTGTGAAATGTCTTGTAGCCGGATTCGAGACTGATCGGGCTTCCGGGAAAGGTCTATTCTTCGTTGATCGCGAGAGCTTATCATGGGCTAAGTTGGGACACCCTGCAGGGTTTGAACTTTCGAAAGCCGTGCCCGCGGTTATGTGGCAGATGGGAATTTGTTAATGTCGGTTGTAGAAAACCGAAGTTGATCTTAATTAAAATACACCAACCGTGTGCGTAATCGTGAGTGTCTCTTTTGGGGTTGATCGAGAGGAGAACACGGTTTCTGGGTTATGTCCGACGTAAGTAGGAGTTCAGGATCACTTCTTGATCATAGTTGTTCGACCGTGCTTTGCCTTCTCTTCTCGCTCTCTTTTGCGTATGTTAGCCACCATATATGCTAGTCGCTTGCTGCAGCTCCACCTCACTACCTTGACCTACCTTTAAGCTTAAATAGTCTTGATCTCGCGGGTGTGAGATTGCTGAGTCCCCGTGACTCACAGATACTTCCAAACCAGTTTGTAGGTGCCGAGGAAACCGTGCAGGTGATGCACCCGAGCTCAAGGAGGAGCTCGATGAAGGTCTTGTTCATTGTGTTGTTTCGTTACAGCTGATCAGTAGTGGAGCCCAGTTGGGACGATCGGGGATCTGTGTAGCTTTTGGGGTAGTCTTCTTTTATTTTGGTTCCGTAGTCGGACCTTGTTTGTATCTGTATGATGTAATGTTTTACTCATGTATTGTGTGAAGTGGCGATTGTAAGCCAACTATGTATCTCTTTTCCCTTATGTATTACATGGGTTGTGTGAAGATTACCTCACTTGCGACATTGCTTTCAATGCGGTTATGCCTCTAAGTCGTGCTTCGACACGTGGGAGATATAGCCGCATCGAGGGCGTTTCACCGCAGGCCGCAGGCGGGCAAGTCTGGGTATCCCCGTTCCCAGAACGCCAACAGTAGCCCCGGGGCCCAAGGCGCGCCCGGACTTGGGTGAGCAGAGAGGCGAAGGGGCGCGGGCGTGGCGGTTGATTGGACGTGGGCGGCCCTGCTCTCCCACGACGCCTCAGCGACTGCACGAATTGACAAGTCCCTGCATGCAAAGCGGGTCATGATTACCTGCGATCGTGGAGGCCGGCGGTTGGCCTCCTCTGGCTATAAGTACGGAACGGCGTGTGCCCTTCCAGTTCATCTCTTCTAGCTTCTCCTTCTTCTCCATCCTTGCTCCATCTCGCCGCAATGGCTCCGATCCGCCGGTTCTCCGCGGAAGAGAAAGGAAAGGCTCCTCGAGAGAGTCCCGACCCGCTTCCGCCGAAGAAACGGCTAGCCCTATGCTGTCGAGATGAGGGCACCCGGCAGGAGGTGTCGAGACCTTGATGCGAGCGGCCGCCGCCAGGGTTCCCGCTGCCCTTGTAAGCCCACCTTGAGGGCCCTGCAGGAGTTGATGTCGAGCGCCATGGACGACGCCACCGCCGGTGTCGGCGGGTCACGGCGGTGCGCGTTGTCCCTCCTAGAGTTCATGCCGAGGGATCCTCCCGAGAGTTTGTGCTCCACGCCGCCATGCCTCCTCAGTCTTGGATTCGCCTTCCTCCCTCCTTCGCCTTCGTGATGCCGCAGGGGGGATACTTCGAGCTCTGGTTGCAGCACGCCGGCTGCAACACCCTCGCGACCGAAGCGGAGGTCGCTGTCGTCGCCCCGGGCAAGGTCTTCATGACTCGAGGCTGGGGCGAGATCGCCCAAGTCTGCAGGTCGAGGGGCGCCCTCGCGATCCACCTGGAGTACGACTGCGCTTCCATGATGCACTTCAAGGTCTTCGACGCGGACGGACGCCCTGAGAGAGGTGGTCGGGGCCCTGCTGCGGCGAGGACCAGGCTCGCCGACCGCTCCCTCAGCAGCTCCTCAGACGGCGGGGGCATCGGAGGATCCAGCGACTCCGCCGAGCTCTTCGTGACTCCGGAGACGAGCGACGACAGCTACGAGCCCCTGAGCCTGCGCCGCTCTCGGAGCAGGGCGGGCTCGTCAGGCCGCCGCCACCTCTGATCTGGATGAGGTTGGCACCGGTGCTTGACGGCCCACTGTTGATGATGGCATCTCTTGAGGAGACACGCGTAGTTAGCGTTCTCTAGGATCTGTTCCCTGCAAGGAATCGAAAAGCGCGCCCCGTGGGGGCTTGTAAGGTGCTTGTGGTTCTGTTTGTTAATATAGTCCTTGCCATGAAGTAGTGCGAGATGCTCATTCCGTATTAGCTTAGTCCTTCCTTTCGAACCTCATGAGGGCTTTGTGCTCTGCGCCGACAGGTCCCGGTCCCAAGGCAGGCTTCAGTCGTTGCTGGTATGCCAGGTGGCGATGCCGCGGTCAAGGCTAGGAGGTGAGCGGCCCGGGGTCCAGTAAGAGGCCCTGAGTCGCGATGCTCAGGAGGTCCCCTTTAGCGCTCAAGCAGCCATCGTTCGGTGAGAAAGGAGCGCGACGCTGCTAACATTGGATTGCACTGGGTGCGGGGACGGTGCTGCGGTAGCTAGTGTTTCTGGAAGGTGACTTATCTTGAGAGTCAGGAACCGCTTCCTGGTGCGACGCTAGGTTCGCGCATCGGCAGGCGAGGGGTTGCCTGGAGAGGTCCCCGCGTGCCTCTTCCCTCTCGCCTTTGCTCCCCTTTCTGCTCTACGTCCTCGGGTCCTGGCCCTCGAGCGGGTCTCAACCGTCGCTGGTATGCCGGTCGTGATCACGATGGACAAGGCCGAGGGTGAGGGCTGGAGAGCCAGTAGGAGCCCATGAGTCGCGATGCTCAGGTACCCCCCCCCCTTTAATGTGCAAGCGGTTCGCGATGGTGAGAGCGGAGAAGACGTCGCGAGGGCCTTGCTTGGCGCTGCGCCTTGAAGGGATCCTGCAGGCTCACCACAAAAAGAACAAGAGTCCGCTTTGACAAGCGATGGTCAGCCGTTGGTTGCTTTGGAGAGGTGATGAGGCACTGAAGGCCCGACGAGTTGGCGCTGTGCGGGGCTGTCGCGGCCAGAGTTCAGCCATTCAGGTTTGTGGGTGTTGCAGGGATGGACCCATGCGCAAGCGTCGTGCCGTTGGGGAGCAGCTTCATCAGTGACATCAGTTGAGCGGGCAACTTGGTCAAGCACGTTAGTCATGAAGAAGCAAGTTCATTTAGATAGATGTAGGGAAGGCATACATCGCTGGGTCTGGCCCGAGCGACTTGGGGATGATGCAGCCCGAGGGGCGCCCCCAACAATGTAAGCTAAGAACATGAAGTAAAGGGGATACACGCCGCAGGGACGGACCCACGTGGCCTGGGAATAATGCAGCCCTGGGGGGCGCTCCCAGCTAGAAATGAAACTTGAAGGATGTCACCTACTAACGTTGAGGCCGAAGGGATGTTGAAGTAGCGGACGTCGTGGGCTGCGGAAGCCGATCTTCACGAGCCCCCAGGCCCAGGAACCTCGGGAGGCTCCGGAGGCGCTGGTGGCTCCTCGTGGACCATCTCCATCTCCACCAGGACTGCGGAACGCCTGGCGTCTTGAGCCTCCAGGATGCTCCTCATGAAGCGCTGGTACGTGGCGGCCGCGTTCGGCACGCTGTAGGGCATGCGAACGTAGCTGTGCGGCGGACCTTCGCGACGCCCTACGCGTGAGGGCCAAAAGCGCTCCTGAGAGGCGGCTCGGTTGAGCCCTGGGATGTCGATGCAGACGCGCAGCCCACCATCCTCGCCTGGATGGGGAGCTACAGCGGGTAAGAGGCGGCTGCCACTCATGACTCTTGGCTCCTGCAGCTCCTGCGTGATCTGGCTGACGAACTCCTGAGGGTTTGGCCCTCCTTGCCTTGCTCCTTCCTGAGGGAAACGTGCTTTGAAACACGCCTCCAAGTGGTGCCCAAGCGCCTCCCTCGTGACCTTAGCAAGGTCGGTGGCCCTCGGGAGAGAGCCCCGAGCCTTGCTTGAGGAGGCGCCGGGCGCGCCTTCCTATCTGACGGATGGAGGTGCCCCCACGGCGGCGCGGACCCTGAGGGGCCTGCCTCCCGAGGGGTCGGGCCTGGCGATGTCTTCTTCTTCTTGGGAGTGGTCTCAGGGAGCCTCACGCTCCTGCGATCTGGGTCTTCAAGTGATGCGGCTTGAAGGGCTCACTCCAGGGAGCACACTGCGTCTCTCTCTTCGCAAGGCATCGTGATGACTCCGCCGCTTCCTGGCATCTTGAGGACGTTGTAGCCGTGATGAGTCACGGCCATGAACTTGGCCAGAGCTGGGTACCCAAGGATGGCATTGTATGGCAGGCGAATGTGGGCGACATCAAAGTCGATGAGCTCGGTGCGTTAGTTGTCGCGCGCCCCGAAGGTGACAGGGAGGCGGACCTGCCCAATCGGAACCGTGGAGCCATCGGTGACTCCGGAGAAAGGCTTGGTTGGCTGAAGCTGATTGTAAGGCACTTGGAGATTGTTGAATGTCTCTACGGACAGGACGTTGAGCCCTGCTTCGCCGTCGATGAGGGTCCTGGTGACTTGCACGTTGCTGATGATTGGGGAACAAAGCATCGGGAGGATTCCGGCTGTGGCCGCACACTTGAGCTGATCCGCTGAGCTGAACGTGATGGAGCACGCTGACCACCTGAGAGGGCGTGTGGCTTCGAGCTTGGGGAGGATTGCATTCACTTCACGAACGAACTGCTTGAAGATGCGTTGAGAGGCTGGGGCTTGAGCTCCGCCCAGGATGCAAGCGATCGTGCGCGGCTCCTGGAAGCCCCCAGCCCCCTCGTCCTGATGATGGTCCTCATTTCTCCTTGGCTGCGGCGGCAGAGGAGGGAGGCCTGCATTTCCTTGCGGGCGATCCTCTCGAGGCTGATCCCTCAAGTCTCCCTCGCGAGGCTGATCCTCCCAGCGATCCTCGTGAGGTCGGTCGCGCCACCCTTGGCGAGGGCCACGGTCTTCCCAGCGTCCTGCGTTCCATCCTCCTCCTCGGCCGTAGCCTCGATAGTTGCGGTCGGGGCGTCGTCCGATCCCCCCTTCTCGCACGGCTCGGAGCTCTTGACATTCCTTGGTGTTGTGGGTGTGGAGGTCGTGGTACACACAGTACCGGCCGCCCTTGGAAGACTCGGGCTGATCTCTGCCCTGCTTGGTGTCTGGTTCAGCCGCGAGCACGGCAGCCCCCTTGCGCTTCACGTCCTTGGCCTTGGATTTCTTCTCTTCTGGGTCTGCGGCTGGCAGCTCGAGGAGGGAAAGGCGCCCTTCCTCAGCCCTGGCGCACTTGGTCGCCAAGTTGAACAGCTCCAAGGAAGTCACAGATCTTCATGCATCGCCAGCTCCTCCTTCATCTTGACGTCGCGCACACCGTCGGAGAAGGCTGAGATGATGGCCTCCTCGGTCACCTTGGGAATCTTGAGGCGTGCGTTGTTGAAGCGCTGGATGTACTTCTGCAGGGTCTCCCTGGTTGCTGCTTGATGCGGCGCATGTCGCTCACGGCAGGAGGCCGGTCGCGAGTACCTTGGAAGTTGGCAATGAAGCGGGTGCGCATCTCGTCCCAGGAGGAGATCGTGCCAGGAGCCAGTTCGAGGAGCAGTGCGGGCTCCGTCCTTGAGTGCCATGGAAACCAGTTCGCCATGACCTTCGTCCCGTTTGTGGCCCGATGCCCAGCTCGTGAGCTGGAGGAACTCCAATTGGTCGGCCGTGCCGTCGTGGCGAGGCGGAGTGCTGCTTGAACTTGCCGGCCCCGCGATCTTCGCGCCTTCGGTGGTGAAGGCGCGGCAGCCAGCTGTGGCCATGGGAGGCCTTTGGTGACGAAGAGCCTGGTCTTGCGGGTCCCCATGCGCTCCACTGGGAGCAGCGTGGGGTCTTAGCGTCTTTGGAGCAGGGCGTGGTCGTGACGAGCGGTGCAGGGAGCACTCGGGCAGCTTCTTGGGGACGAGGGACCTCTTGGTAGCTCTGCTCTTGCTGCGCTGGCGCCGGACGGAGTGGTTCCGCCCCGGGGCCACGCGCCTTCGGGCCAGAGCGCCTTCTTGAGGGGGAGGCGACTGAGGCGCCCCCGGAGCTTCATCGCCCGTGCAGGGCGTGGCGCGGTGCAGTGAGAAGGACAGCGCAGAGGAGCCCCCTGCGGCGCGGACGAGCTCGGCGACGCGGTCGAGCCACTCCTCATAGACGTCGTCGATAGGGCGGTAGCGCAGGAGCTCGTTTGCCGCGAAGAGCGCAGCTCGAGCCTCCATGGGCGCGCGGAGTGCGCGAGACGAAGAACCAGCTGGGGCGAGTGAAGGAGTGGCGGTGCGGCCGTCTCGCCTCACGGATGGATGCTGGGACGATGCTTGCTGCTCATTCCCCGCCGGGCCGGTGGCGGCGTTGACGGCAAAGCGGCGGAAACGGCAGGCGGCCACCGCCGAGGCCGTCTGGCGTCTGAGAAGCGAGGCGGCTCGGCGCTTCAGCGCAGGCCCGACGAGCATCTCACATGGATGCGGTGGTCGGCGAAAAACGAGGCGGGAAGAAGACGATTCAAGCGCGCCCTACAGCGCGCGCCAAATGTCGATTCGGGTTCGGCGGACCCTCTAGGTTCGGACACCTGGGGTGCGCGGAGATCTCGCCCTCTACCAACCTGCGCCTCGCCGTCTCGCTAGGATCTAAAGCTATGAAAGGAACAACACAAGAGACACATGGTTTATACTAGTTCGGGCCACCGTTGTGGTGTAATACCCTACTCTAGTTTGTGGTGTGGTGGATTACCTCTTGGGCTGATGATGATGAACAATACAAGGAAGAACAGCCTCGCGAGGGTTTGTTCTTGGCTGGTGCGTTGAACTGCTAGGGGGAGTTCAGTCGCTCTCTCTCTGCTAATCCAAGATGTCGGATCCTCTCTCTCAGATTTCTAGATGCCTGATCCTCTCTCTCAGATTTCTAGATGCCTCTACCCTGTTCTGGATTCCGGATCCCTCTACCCTGTGGGAGGCTAGTCCTATTTATAGGCAGAGTCCCATGTCCTCTTCCCAAATATCGAGCGGGAAGGGCGCCAACAATTGGCCATTTTAAAGGGGAACATCTAGTACACTTATCCTGACTAAAGTTGGTCCTCGCCTCTCAAAGGCTCTGGTGGTGACGCCGGCTTGGGCTCCACGATGACTTCCTTCCTGCCGTTGCGACGGTCTTGGTCTCGTTGCACTGAAACGGATGCCTTTGCTTGATGCTCTCGCCTGCGCTTGCTCCCTGTCGGTGTCAAAACCGGCGGATCTCGGGTAGGGTGTCCCGAACTGTGCGTCTAGGCGGATGGTAACATGAGACAAGGGACACGATGTTTTTACCCAGGTTCGGGCCCTCTCGATGGAGTTAAAACCCTACTCCTGCTTGATTAATATTGATGATATGGGTAGTACAAGAGTGGATCTACCACGAGATCAGAGAGGCTAAACCCTAGAAGCTAGCCTATGGTATGATTGTTGTTCGTCCTACGGACTAAAACCCACCGGTTTATATATACACCGGATAGGGTTAGGGTTACACAGAGTCGGTTACAATGGTAGGAGATCTACATATCCGTATCGCAAAGCTTGCCTTCCACGCCAAGGAAAGTCCCATCCCGACACGGGACGAGGTCTTCAATCTTGTATCTTCATAGTACAGGAGTCCGGCCAACGGTGATAGTTCGGCTATCCGGACACCCCCAAATCCAGGACTCCCTCAGTAGCCCCTGAACCAGGCTTCAATGACGACAAGTCCGGCGCGCATATTGTCTTCGGCATTGCAAGGCGGGTTCCTCCTCCGAATACTTCATAGAAGATTTTGAACACAAGGATAGTGTCCGGCTCTGCAAAACAACTTCCACATACCACCGTAGAGAGAATAACCTTTGCACAGATCTGCTGACGTATTCCGCGGCGTGACATCACACCACGGTCAGGCCTTTATACAAATCATTTTTACTGTTCCACCTCAGCGCGTTTAGTGAGGCGGTTTCCTTGGCACGTCTTATCAAAGCGGAGATCGCGCCCCCTTATTCCGGGATTCCTATCAATACGGACGTGGGTCACCCAACCGTGCCATCGATTACGGCGCTTGGGAGATAAGCGAGTTTTACCAGGCTGGCGGGAGACGCATAGCTTCGTCCGTCCATATAAGGGGATAAGGATCCACCTTTTCACCTACGCCTTCTTCCTCCTTTGCTCATCCAGTTCCGCGCACTCGAGCTCCAGCGCCCAAGTTCGCACATCCCTCCTCAACCTTCTCCAGCCATGTCCGGAGCGGGAGGCAAGTGGATGGTCTCCTCCGTCACGGAGGGACAAGTCAAAAAGCTGCGGAAGGCCGGATACTTTTCTAGCGACATCACGCACCGGCTCCCCGATGAGGGGCAGCTTATTCCCACCCCTAAGCCCCATGAGAGGGTGGTGTTCCTCACCCACTTCCTCCGCAGACTAGGTTTTCCACTTCACCCATTTGTCTGGGGGCTCATGTTCTACTACGGCCTGGATTTCCACGATCTGGCCCCAAACTTCATCCTCAACATATTGGCGTTTATCGTCGTGTGCGAGGCCTTTCTCTGCATCCATCCCCACTTCGGCTTATGGCTTAAGACCTTCAATGTCAAGCTGAAGGTAGTGGGCGGCCGCCAAGCGGAGTGCGGAGGTGCCATGGTTGGCAAGATGGCCAAAGTCCTATGGCTCGAGGGCTCCTTTGTGGAGACCATAAAGGGGTGGCAATCGGGGTGGTTCTAAATCATCGAGCCGCGCGACCCTCAATGGGCGGCGGCCCCCGAATTCCGATCCGGCTTCCCCACATGGCTCACATCATGGAAAGATGGGCCTGACGTGGGGTGATTCGGAAGAGCTGTCCGGACTCCAAACCTGCGTCCAACCACGTGGACAAGAATCTCAGGCTTGTCAATGTAGTCCAGGTTATGCTCATCCGCCGGATCCTCCCATGCCAACAACGGGCCTTCAAATTGTGGGAGTTCGATCCGGCACAGCACCAAACTCTGAAAAGGCTCTTCGACACTACGTACGAAGATGCCTGGAAGGTGTTGTTCAAGGGCGCCGAGGCTCCCACATCCGCTACCGAAGATCGCGGATTCAGCTCGCAGCGCCAAGCTACCGAGGTAAGCTATTTTTCCCTTTACGGGATTCTTGTTTTTCATAGTTTGACTCTATGTGGGATCTAAACTCCCTTACCTTTGACAGGACTGACGTAACACGTCCGGGCAGGTTAACTGTCCGGCTCCCTTGCCAGAAGACCCAGCGGACGCCCGCTTGACGGGGCTGCTGGCTTTGGCACCTCACGTGGTGCCGGAGAAGAAGGCCAATAAGAAGGCCACGGGGACTCGAAAGAGCGCCCGACGCCAGGTGTTGTCGGACTCATTGTCCGAAGACTCTGAGGCGGAATCCTCCCCTGAAGACGGGGAGGAGGAAAAGGAAGCCTCTCCCCCAACGAGGGGAGAGAAGAAAAGGAAGGCCGCCCGACCGGGAGGCGGAGAATCAAGAAAGGAAGGACCCTTCCTCCGGACTTCTCCACCAACACCGACAATGACGAGGAGGAGTGGCCACCAAGGGCCAAGCCCCTGGCGAGATCATAAGTGTTCGGACTCCGGAACAGCTCATGACTTTTTATTTGTCGCATAGTGTCTTCTAACGCCGAATATAACCATGTAGCCTGCCCAAGGACGAGCTCATCGCTTCGTCGAGCGGCTCCCTGGATTCGTCGGACGTGAATAGCACTTCACTTCCGACCGCCTCCTCTCCTCGTGACGCTTGACGACACATGGCGGAGTCCCAAAGGCCCAGCCAGGAGGAGGTGGTCTGGAGGCGCCGCAAGGCGACCTCCCGGACTCTGGCGCAAAGGCGAGACCCGAGAGGGCTCTAAGTCCGGCCTGTGCGGACTCTGTCTGAACCTTCAGTGGTTCGAAGTCCGCAAGCGCCCCTTCGTAAGAAGGAAAGATCTGACGCCGGTGACCTCCGTCCATCTGGAGGCACCGGATAGCTTCTTTGGAGGCGCTTAACGGCGCCTCCATCGACGAGGAGCACCGCCTTGTTATGAGTGTGGTGATCCGAGAAGTTCGATCCGCCAAGAGCGGGCTGGTGAAGCTTGTACCAGCCTTCTAACAGCTTTGAGGTTAGTTTAGAATATGTAAAAATATTACCGCATAGACGGTAGCCCACGATGCTTAGTTCGGTGTTGGAAAGAAAAACCGGACTGAGGATCTAAAAGATATCTGTGAGTCTAACATAAGTATGTCAATATGGGAATGCAGGTTCTTGCTGCTGACCTCTGCCAGACCGATCATGGAGGTCAATGCATTGAAGCGAGCCTCGGCGGTCCGAGAACAGGCTCGGCCTTGCCAAGAAGCAGCTCGAGGACAAGGAAGGTAAGTAATACCTTATTAAAGTAATACCTTATAGAAAGGATTTAGTTGCAAAATGACAGGACTAACGTGGGTATAGTAGGGGCCACGAGCGAGGTGGCGACCACAAGGAAGCGGTGTCCATGGCCGAAAGCAAAGCGGCGCGGGCCGCACCGAGCGAGAAGCGAGGAGGCGCGGTGGCGGAGGTGCGGCAAGAGCTCCAGGCTCTCATGGAAAAACACGAGTTTGGGCGTGACTCGAAGACTCGAGTCCGAGCTCGCCTCGGCTCTTGAGAGTGCCAAAGCCGCTAAGGCCGAAGCCCAAAAGGCCCTCCAGGAAATTGAATCATTAAAGATGATAGCGGCGGGTAAGGCATTCTTTATGCAAAGCAAGCATGTGAAAGTGAATTATCTATTACTTACCTGAATCCAGAGCTCTCCAGGAGCATTCACAGATCTGCCCCGTAGTTTGTCTGATGCTGCCGCGTTCTACCGTGCCAAGGAGGGGAGCTCGACGAAAAAGTTGTTCGGTCTCGGATGCCGAGGCCGGACATCCGGTGCCCTGGCGACCAGTGAAGCAGCTGGTCGAGCTCCACAAGGTCGCCGAACAGGCCATGAAGGGCCTCATAATTCGGATGTGGCCATTGGAAGCCATGCACAGGAGCTACTTGGGCTAGTGCGGCGGCTGGTGGGCCTTTGTCCTGGATTGAAGTCATCAAGCACTCCGTCTGCATTGAAGGTGCCCGTCGGGCCTTGCCGTGCTAAAGTGCACTTTGGGGCAAGCTGGATGCTGAGAAGCTTGTGACGGACGGGCCACCGAAGGGCAAGGAGCATCGCAAGCCCGAAATGTACTATGAGGCGTCTGAAGGGTGCCCGCTTTATAAGCGGTGAATGCTCCAAAGATGTAATTTTGAATAGACTCGCATTTGTTATCCATGTCGCTGAAAACTTGTTCATATCGCTAAGCAACGCTTGTGAATTTAAAATATTACCTTCATGCGGCCGTTTATCAAATTTGAGAGATGGCAAGTCGTTGGCTTCAGCCCCCATGCCACGAAAAGCTTTGGGGTGTTGGGATAAACTTGGCGCTCTTGTTCCCATTCTTGGGTCCTTTGAGGGAGCTCAGCGCAATGAACAAGGCAACGGGACTATAGTGCTTGAACACTCTCACTTAGCCATAGAATTCTATAATTTCAAATTTCGTGAAGCCCCTAGTATTCGGAAGACCGAGTTCGGGGCGCTATCCACGCCTTGGCCGGACAATGCCGACTCCTCTCTCTAAGCGGCATAAGTCTTTAGGGACCGAAAAAACCTCTCGAACAGCGACCGGCTCTCGCCCTATCATGACGGTAAGTTTTAGCTTTCTCCACTGAGGTGCTCAACCCAGCTCAACCGGGGCACAATCGCAGTGCTTCTCCCAGCGCTACCTTAGCCGATATAATGGAACGTAAGGTACCAAAACATGGGAGCCGGGCAAACCCAACTATTGACCCAAGACATGATTCGGAGCCGATGCATATAATGCTATAAGTTCGGGGTGCCGCACTTGTGAAAGTGTTCGGACTTATCACACCATACTTTTGGGGTACTGTCACATCCCTAATTCTGGTCTGACCTATGCTAGCTTTTTGGTGATGCATCATGTTTACTCTTTCCAGAAAGATGAAATGGGGATGACAGAACCCCCAGCACCCCCCTTTCAACCAACTAGGGTTTACTAAAAAAATTCAATGAACCCAAAATGCCCTTCATAAAATTTCATCATTTTTGAATTGGTCTAGAACCTCTCCCAAAAATGGTGCACATTTTTCTAGGCCATTCTGGATTATTGAATTAAATCATACGGTATTTGTTCTTGGACATTTAAATGCTATAAATAATTTTAAATGTCCAAATAATCTTGAAGGTAAATGAGGGCTGCTGGAAATAATCCAAACAGGGCCCACAAATATTTTCAGGATTTTTGAAAATGCTCTGGCATTTTTAATAAAGCCAAAACAATTGCAGAAAAATAGAAAACAGAAAATATTAAAAAGCAGAGAGAGAGAAGCCCAGCCACTTACCTGGAGCTGGCCCAGTTAGCCAGCCCACCAACCCACCGCTGCCAGTCATCCCCCTCCTCTTGCCAGAAGGCAGAGGAGAAGACAGCCACGGCGCCGCGGCGTGCCACGCCGGCAGCTGCCTGCCTGGCTACCCCCTCGTCGCCCAGGACGTCGCCACGCACCCCCCCTCGACCCTCTGCACCTCCTCCCTCCTCGCAGCTCTCTTCCCCCCTCTCTTCTCTCTTCCCGAACACGCCGTCGCCGCCGCTCGCTTTGCCGCGGCCACAGCCATCGCCTCACCTCCCCGACGCATCCCAACGCTCCGCCTCGACCTACTCTTCCTCCTCACCGCACCAAGCGACGCCAGGAGCCCTGCAGTGACGCCATCGCCGTCGTCTTCACCGACGGGCACCGAAGATCGCCGGCGCTGATTCCCCGTCTCCAGGTCGTCCCTGAGCCCACTAACCACCCTACCGACATCACCGTGAGCCCTGCCATCTCTCCCCTCTCTTCTCGCTGCCGAACACGTTCCCTAGCCGTGGTTTTCCTCGGAGCCGAAAGCCTCTGCCGCCGGCCATGTCACTGCCGTCACCATAGCCGCTCGGGCTCGAAGCTGAGCGCGTTTCCGTGCCCAGCAAAGTTCCAGGAGCACGTAGAGGCCACCCGTTGCTCCTTCCATGCACCATAGCGACGGTTGCATCAACGCCCGAACTCCGGCGCCGCCGCGAGCTCACTCCCGGCGAGCTCCGACCACCCCGTGACCTGCCGCTGCCTGCGTTGGATGCGCGGGAGCATGGGCTACCTCCAGGTGTGTAACGCCCTCGATGCGGCTATATCTCCCACGTGTCGAAGCACGACTTAGAGGCATAACCGCATTGAAAGCAATGTCGCAAGTGAGGTAATCTTCACACAACCCATGTAATACATAAGGGAAAGAGATACATAGTTGGCTTACAATCGCCACTTCACACAATACATGGGTAAAACATTACATCATACAGATACAAGCAAGGTCCGACTACGGAACCAAAATAAAAGAAGACTACCCCAAATGCTACACAGATCCCGATCGTCCCAACTGGCTCCACTCTTGATCAAGCTGAACGAAACAACACAATGAACAAGATCTCCATCGAGCTCCTCCTTGAGCTCGGGCGCATCACCTGCACGATTTCATCGGCACCTGCAAACTGGTTTTGGAAGTATCAGTGAGTCACGGGGACTCAGCAATCTTACACCAGCGAGATCAAGACTATTTAAGCTTAAAGGTAGGACAGGGTAGTGAGGTGGAGCTGCAGCAAGCGACTAGCATATATGGTGGCTAACATACGCAAAAAGAGAGCGAGAAGAGGAGGCAAAGCGGGTCGAACAACTATGATCAAGAAGTGATCCTAGAACAACCTCGTTAAACATAACTCCAACACCGTGTTCACTTCCCGGACTCACCGAGAAGAGACCATCACGGTTACACACGCGTTGGTGTATTTTAATTAAGATCAACTTCGGTTTTCTACAACTGGACATTAACAAATTCCCATCTGCCACATAACATGAGCACGGCTTTGAAAGTTCAAACCCTGCGGGTGTCCCAACAGCCCATGATAAGCTCTCGCGATCAGCGAAGGATATTCCTTCTCCCGGAAGACCCGATCAGTCTCGGAATCCGGCTACAAGACATTTCACAGCAATAAAACAAGACCAGCAAAGCCGCCGGATGTGCCGACAAATCTGATAGGAGCTGCACATATCTCGGTCTCGGGGCACACCGGATTGTCCAAGCTTCGGTAGGCCAACCCGAGTTGCCCTGGTAGCCACCGGTGGCGACAGTTTGGACCAACACTCGAAGGAGCACTGGCCCGGGGTTAAAATAAAGATGACCCTTGAGTCTGCAGAACCCAAGGGAAAAAGGCTTGGGTGGCAAATGGTAAAACCAATGTTGGGCCTTCTTTGGAAAAGTCTTATTCAAAGCGAACTGTCAAGGGGGTCCCATAAATCACCCGACCGCGTTAGGGACGCAAAAATCCGGGAACATAACACCGATATGACGGAAACTAGGGCGGCAAGAGTGGAACAAAACACCAGGCATAAGGCCGAGCCTTCCACCCTTTACCAAGTATATAGATGCATTAATTAAATAAGATATATTGTGATATCCCAACAAGTAAACATGTTCCAACAAGGAACAACGTCTCCATGTTCCAACAAGGAACAAACTTCATCTTCACCTGCAACTAACAACGCTATAAGAGGGGGCTGAGCAAAGCGGTAACATAGCCAATCAGCGGTTTGCTAGGAAAGGATGGTTAGGGGCTTGACATGGCAATATGGGAGGCATGATAAGCAAGTGATAGGCATCGTAGCATAGGCATAGCAAAAGAGCGAGCATCTAGCAAGCAAAGATAGAAGTGATTTCGAGGGTATGGTCATCTTGCCTGAAATCCCGCAAGGAAGAAGAACGAGTCCATGAAGAAGACAAACGGATGAAGTCGAACGAATCCTCACACTCCGGAACGAAACCGAAGCTAATGAGAGAAGCAAACTGGAAAGAAAACAAACAACATGGTAAACAACCATCACATAACCACGTCATGATGCACAATCAAGTATGATGCATGTCCGGTTTAAATAGCATGGCATGGCAATAAGCACAAACAATCCTACAAATTAAGTGGAGCTCAATATGCAACGAGTTGCAAATTGACGAAACACCACATCAATTATTTAGTTCTCTCCCGATTAGGTACTCAACAATATTAAATGTTATTAAACATGGCAAGAGGGTGAAGCATAAATAAACTATCTATTTAGGCAAGTTTAAATGAGGCCGGAAACAACGAACAACAATTCCGGAAAAACCCCATATGCAAATTATGGATTCGGAACTGATCTGCCCTAAACACAATTTTAATGTTGTTAAACAGCAAAATAAAGTGGACCATGTTAATCTAGGCATTTTTTCACCCCATTTACATATATAATTTATTTAAATCCGAGTTACGGTTATTTAGTTATGAAATAAATCATTTTAGCATGGCATTTAAGCAAATTAAAGCAAACAACAATTTTAAACATTTAAATGTTGTTATCATGATGCGGATGACATGAGCAAGTTATGCAATTTTATGAAAATGTTGACAAGAGCAAGTTAAGCATTGTCACCGTGGTGGAAGAAAGGGTGCCACGGCAACGAATCCGAAAATGGTGCCACGGCAACATATCGGTTCCAACAGCTCATCGAGATGTCGGTGCAAAAGAAAGCGTGGGCGTGGCGAATCATGCAAGAATGGTGGGGTGTTCCGGTTACGGGTTCCCACGCAGTGGCATGGCAACGAGGAGGAACAAGCAAGGACAATTCGGACACGGTCGGTCATCTCGGTGGTTATACCTCCAAGCGAGCAATCGGACGGGTCGAGTTTCAGAGAGGGAAGTAGACGTTCTCGCGATGATCGCCGAGGAAGTAGTGGTACACGGCGACGGTAGAGGAAGTAGTGTTTCACGTTCGTTTTCGAAGAGGTACTTGACGGTCCGAATCCTTTCGGGGTTGTCGTGGTACTTGCGGTCTCGCGATGGTAGTCGTACGGCGTAGGGAAGTAGTTGTTCATGTCCGTGGATGTTCGGGTTCCACAGGGTCTTCGAGTCGACGGTAGTGGTACTAGGCGCATCATGTAGTCGAACTTGACGATCCGAGGGGTACTTGGCGCATCACCGGTAGTCGACCTTGGCATATCCGAAGGGTACTTGACGAAATCCACAACGAATGCAGGGCAGACGCGTCGTGGTCGGACTTGACAAAAATCACACCGTCGGTAGTGATACACAGCTCGTGAACATCTAGGGTCATCGTAGAGGTACTTGTCGGTCTCGGGCGGTCTTGGTCTTGGCGCGCGTCTTGGTAGCCGTGAGCTCATGGCCTCTGGCAGCAGCTAAGCGCTGAACAGGGACGGAGACGCCGGCGCGCTGATGGTGGTGGAGCAGGGCTTCACGCGAAAAAAAAAAGCGGCGGCGGCGTCGTGCTCATTCCCGAACAGAGGGCGCGGAGAGGACTTGGCGCTGGGAACTCCGGCGGGGCGGCTGCGGATCTGGTCCCAGCACGGGACGGCGAGAGGATGCAGCAGCTTGCTGCTGCTGCGGCGGGTCGAGGCGGAGGAGGAGCTGCAGAGAGACGCAGGCGGCGCTTGGGGCTCTGGCGTGGGGCTCGTCGGCGATGGAGGGCACCGCACGGCGCGGGCGAGTGGCAGGCGCGAGGAGGTGGAGAGGCGCGACGGAGGGCGACGCGAGGCGGGGCGCCGGAGTTGGGACGGCGGCTTGAGAAGACCGGCGCGCAGCGCGTCGGAGTTGGCCGAGCTTCGGGACGACAGGCACGGCGGTGGCCAGCGTGGTGGTCGCGAGGAGGCGACGAGAGAGGGCAGGGGAGAAGGCGCGCTGGATGAGGCGAGAGGAGGGCCACGGCCGCAGAGCGATGGAGGGCCGCGGAGTTGCCGTCCGGTGGTGGCGGAGGCCGGGCGCGGGGCCGGCTGGGGCGAGTGACCGGAGGGCGACGGGGCATGGGGACGCGGGGGAGGAGAAGAGAGGCGGCGAGGGAGAGAGCGAGGGAGATGGGATCGGGAGGAGGCCGAGGGGAGATCGGGATCGGCTGAGCGAGGGAGGAGCGAGGGCATGGAGGGAGATGGGGAGATCGGGCGCAGAGAGGAGAGGTGGGGCGCAGAGGAGGGAGGCGGGTTCGGCGCTGCGGGAGAAGGGGATCGGGCAGGGAGGTGGCGCTGGTGGGAGTCGAGGGAGAGAGAGATGCGCTGGGGCTGGGCTAGGGTTAGTAAGGGGTTGTTGGGCCATGGGCCGGCTAGGCTAGGCCGGCCTGGTGGAGGAGGAAAATGGCCAGGGGCCGGCTGGGCCTAGCTCCCCTGTTCCTCTCTTATATATATAGCAGAAAAGAAAATAGAGAGACAAAAGAAAGAGAGGGATAGGGAAAGAATTTGGGAACGAGGACAATTTTCCCGGACTCATAAAAATATGAGGAATTTAACAAAAATGGCCCGAGGATTTTTGGTGGAACTCCGGAAAAAGATAGAATAACAATGGCAAGGTTTGGGGACCAAACTTGAAGCAGAAAAAGGAACGGAATTATTTTGCAAGTGTGTTATGGTGAATTCCAAATTAATGGAATAATTATTATAGCTCCCTAATATTGGGAGGATATGTTATAAAGAGAAGTCACCATGTGAATTCCCTCGATTTAAATGGATCGAGAAATCCATACAATTTATTTAGTTGAGTTTTAAAAATTAAATGGCATGAAGGCATGATGGCATGATGCAATGCAAAAACAAAACAAATCACATGGCAAAACTCGGAAACCCTGGAAGGCAACTGAAGCTCCGGTCTTGGGGCGTTACAACACTCCACCACTACGAGAGGATCTCGTCCCGAGATCTAGGATGGCACTGGAGAAAAGCGGAAGAGGAAGAGGTAAAACAAAGTTGCTTCTTTGACAAACGAATGAAACCAAAGAACCTTGAGAGGTTGAACAAAATGAAAGAAAGAAAACAAAGAAGATGAACAAAGTTGAAAACACTCTGTTAGAAAAGATGAACATGGGATACGACGCGAACCAAGAGGTTAAGTGATAAAATAGATATTGAAACCACTCTCGTTAAAACTAGATCGAGAAGGAATAAGATTGATATAATTTGGGCAGCACTCCGACTAAAGGAAGAAGGAAAACTTGATAAGATGAAAAGAACTTGAAGAGAAGACACAACCTCCGTTTAAATGGATAAGCAAGAAAAAGAACATGATCTTGGAGAAACGAGATGATGGGTGAAAATAGCAACATCACAATGCCTCCGGAAACAATGCATGATCGATAGAAAGTTGGAATGAATAGAACGAAGAATGAAACCAACATCTTCCACCATAAATGAATTTGAAAGAGCATCCTTACGAAGTAGGATTTGAACGGAGTTGTTTGAAAAAACAACAACGATAAGGATAAGCTTGTAGTGGGCTTATGAAAAACATCTCAAAATTATGAGGTGAGCTTCTGCCACCAACGGAAACAATTGATTGGATTAAGATCAACAAGGAGACGAGAAACTTATATCACCGGGAGGACAAATGAAGAACTTGGGTCATTTATAAGCACCATAAATAGCAACAATCCTTAGGGGAAAACTTTAGGTGAAATATAGCCCAAGATAACTCCAATGAAGAGATTGATGGATTTAAAATACCTCATTCTTGACAACATGTGAATCGTAAAACACGAAGGGAAATTGCCAAGAGTGACATAACACCATCTCAAGAGATTAGATAGAAAGAATTGCACTTCGGAATGCAAAAGAAGAATGCTTGAACTCCTCAAAACCAAAACATGTGTTGAACACCATGCTTATTTTAGAGTATAGCTTGACGGATCTTAACTCCGCGAGAAATCTTGATGAACAATTGAAGAATGAAAAGAATCCTTGAGGAAGCACCATGTAGAGCCTCCATGAAGAACTCCGGTAAGAAAAAGGATGATAAAAGAAAGAGAAGTTGAAAACACCAGGTGAAGCCTTGCAGTGTTAAGATGAAGCTTTGAAATGATATAGCCGAGAAAAACTTGGAACTCCGGAAAGAAAGATGAACAAATGAAATCAAAAATTTTGATGAACCTCCGGAATAAGGAATTGAACTTACTCGATGAAACAAGAATAAGAATTACATAATGCTCATCCTTCACCAATTAAATTGATGACAAGCAACGGATTTGGCATACTACTTATTCTCATTGAAAGTATTGAAGAGAGATATTGCTCGATTTGGGAAGGTCTTCAACGATCCGCCGGTAGGATTTGGGAAGAACGAATGAATCTATATGATAACGAAGGAAGAGAACTCTTGAACAAACCACCATAATAATTGAGAATGAACGTAGCAAAGGCACAATTCACCGGGAAGAATTGGAAAACGAATAAAGATGCTTGACAAAATTTAGATACATTAGAACGAAGAGATCATGAACTGATTAGAGGATATTTGACGATGCACGGTGAGATTTGGAAAACGAGAGCTTAAAGCTGGAATGAATAATTCTGAGAAGATGGGCTCCGGAGAATCAAGCTGAAAAGACTCCTGAAATGCTCCGGGTGGGTGAAAAGAATTCTCACAATCAAAACAATTATGAGGATGGCATCAAGCTAAAACCATGAATCTTGAAGAGAAAGGAGCAGATTTAAGAGAAACTCTTCTTGGTCTTCAAAATTCGAGAATGACGACGAAAACATCACCATGAATTATTGAGATACTCCGGGTTGAAAATTAGAAAGGTTGAACCAACAATGAAAATAATTTGGAAGATCTTGGAGAAAGCCATATGACCGATGAAAACTCATTCTTCGTCAAACTTTGCAATGAATTTGGGAATAGCTCGGAAAATTAGAAGAGTCGTAAGATCCTCGAAAGACACGTGGGTTAGGGCCCACTCAAAAGAACCACCGTTGAACAATTGCTTGAAATAGATATTGCACCGTAGAATTAAATGGCTTGAATGAGATAGCATCCTCAAAAGAACTTGAGTGAATTGAGAATGGAAACTAGAATCTTCTGAGATATCTTCAACACTCCGGAACAAATGAATAACGAGAAGTGGATGATTAAGAGATGCACCGACATGAGAAAGCATTTGAAACGATGAAAAGAATACGATCAACACTGAAAACTTGACTTAATCCACCGGAGAAGAAAATTAGAATGGAACAATGATAAGGTAAAAGCTTCCTTAGCGTCTTCATGAGAAATCACCGGATAAAACATTAAAGGAAAAGAATGAAGAAACTTCACTCAATAAAATGGCTACTTGATTAAAAAAATCCGAGTCCTTGAAGAAAAAGGGTGGGAGGGCGGGAAATCAAAACAACTTGGGTCGGATGAAACGAACACCGTTGAGAAAAAGCTTAGAATTGATCTTGCGAATGTTGGAATGATCGGATTCACTTGAAGAGAAGCACGCCGGTTGAGAAAAGAATTAACATGACAAGCTCAGTGATCAAGAAGGATTAGTATTCACATAGCAATATGAGAACACCATTTGAAGAAAAGGTATGGATTCAACACTTGACTTCGAAGCAACTCGAATACCACAAATAAAACAAAACAAAGGATTTGGCTTGCAGAATAAGCCGGAAACAAACATATGATAGATCCCATATCGTATCATGTGTGTGTTGGAAAGATATCCTACGAGAAACTTGAATTCCCACCTATAAACTCCCGAAACTTTCTGGTTATGCAATCTGGTGTTGGGGATACAAGGGACACAAAATATATCACCCAAACTAACAATACCTAGATCCAGCTGTATCCATCCTTCAACACATAACCAAGAAATCCTCGGAAATCTTGTACCTCGACCTTCGAAAAACATCCGTTATACAAGTCATGGCAATACTCCCTTTCGCCACAATCTTGGGCTATCGGGGTTATCTCACCAACAACTGCACAAAAGAGATTTCGATGTCGGCAAAACTCGGTATTCGAGAATCTGCAGCGATAAAATTGTGACGACAACACCTCGGAGCTCAACTCCCGGGACACTGCCACAACCCCTAAATGTCGAGGCACCAAGAACAATGTTCTCGTCACAAAACCATCGAACGATTCCAAGATACCCACGTGATCCTAAAAATTTTTTAGTGAAATTTGAGGAGAGAAAAGTCAAAACTCTACGTCGGGATACCTCACCAGGCGATTTAAGGGACCGAGGAGTAAAAAATCCTACTCTCCGATATATATAATCCTAAGACTCAAAACATTTTCGTTCTAGACTCAACAACGTCAACAAACAATCAAGTAGGGGGCTCCTAAGTCGGGAAGGCTCGATTACCAACTTAGCGCCCTCGATGCGGCTATATCTCCCACGTGTCGAAGCACGACTTAGAGGCATAACCGCATTGAAAGCAATGTCGCAAGTGAGGTAATCTTCACACAACCCATGTAATACATAAGGGAAAGAGATACATAGTTGGCTTACAATCGCCACTTCACACAATACATGGGTAAAACATTACATCATACAGATACAAGCAAGGTCCGACTACGGAACCAAAATAAAAGAAGACTACCCCAAATGCTACACAGATCCCCGATCGTCCCAACTGGGCTCCACTACTGATCAACTGGAACGAAACAACACAATGAACAAGATCTCCATCGAGCTCCTCCTTGAGCTCGGGCGCATCACCTGCACGATTTCATCGGCACCTGCAAACTGGTTTTGGAAGTATCTGTGAGTCACGGGGACTCAGCAATCTTACACCCGCGAGATCAAGACTATTTAAGCTTAAAGGTAGGACAGGGTAGTGAGGTGGAGCTGCAGCAAGCGACTAGCATATATGGTGGCTAACATACGCAAAAGAGAGCGAGAAGAGGAGGCAAAGCGCGGTCGAACAACTATGATCAAGAAGTGATCCTAGAACAACCTACGTCAAACATAACTCCAACACCGTGTTCACTTCCCGGACTCCGCCGAGAAGAGACCATCACGGTTACACACGCGGTTGGTGTATTTTAATTAAGATCAACTTCGGTTTTCTACAACCGACATTAACAAATTCCCATCTGCCACATAACCGCGGGCACGGCTTTGAAAGTTCAAATCCTGCGGGGTGTCCCAACTTAGCCCATGATAAGCTCTCGCGATCAACGAAGGATATTCCTTCTCCCGGAAGACCCGATCAGTCTCGGAATCCGGCTACAAGACATTTCACAGCAATAAAACAAGACCAGCAAAGCCGCCGGATGTGCCGACAAATCCTGATAGGAGCTGCACATATCTCGGTCTCGTGGCACACCGGATTGTCCAAGCTTCCGGTAGGCCAACCCAGAGTTGCCCTGGTACACCGGCGGGTCGACAGTTTGGACCAACACTCGAAGGAGCACTGCCCGGGGTTAAAATAAAGATGACCCTTGAGTCTGCAGAACCCAAGGGAAAAAGGCTTGGGTGGCAAATGGTAAAACCAATGTTGGGCCTTGCTGGAAAATTCTTATTCAAAGCGAACTGTCAAGGGGGTCCCATAAATCACCCGACCGCGTTAGGGACGCAAAATCCGGGAACATAACACCGATATGACGGAAACTAGGGCGGCAAGAGTGGAACAAAACACCAGGCATAAGGCCGAGCCTTCCACCCTTTACCAAGTATATAGATGCATTAATTAAATAAGATATATTGTGATATCCCAACAAGTAAACATGTTCCAACAAGGAACAACGTCTCCATGTTCCAACAAGGAACAAACTTCATCTTCACCTGCAACTAACAACGCTATAAGAGGGGGCTGAGCAAAGCGGTAACATAGCCAATCAGCGGTTTGCTAGGAAAGGATGGTTATGGGCTTGACATGGCAATATGGGAGGCATGATAAGCAAGTGATAGGCATCGTAGCATAGGCATAGCAAAAGAGCGAGCATCTAGCAAGCAAAGATAGAAGTGATTTCGAGGGTATGGTCATCTTTCCTAAAATCCCGCAAGGAAGAAGAACGAGTCCATGAAGAAGACAAACGGATGAAGTCGAACGAATCCTCACACTCCGGAACGAAACCGAAGCTAATGAGAGAAGCAAACCGGAAAGAAAACAAACAACATGGTAAACAACCATCACATAACCACGTCATGATGCACAATCAAGTATGATGCATGTCCGGTTTAAATAGCATGGCATGGCAATAAGCACAAACAATCCTACAAATTAAGTGGAGCTCAATATGCAACGAGTTGCAAATTGACGAAACACCACATCAATTATTTAGTTCTCTCCCGATTAGGTACTCAACAATATTAAATGTTATTAAACATGGCAAGAGGGTGAAGCATAAATAAACTATCTATTTAGGCAAGTTTAAATGAGGCCGGAAACAACGAACAACAATTCCGGAAAAACCCCATATGCAAATTATGGATTCGGAACTGATCTGCCCTAAACACAATTTTAATGTTGTTAAACAGCAAAATAAAGTGGACCATGTTAATCTAGGCATTTTTTCACCCCATTTACATATATAATTTATTTAAATCCGAGTTACGGTTATTTAGTTATGAAATAAATCATTTTAGCATGGCATTTAAGCAAATTAAAGCAAACAACAATTTTAAACATTTAAATGTTGTTATCATGATGCGGATGACATGAGCAAGTTATGCAATTTTATGAAAATGTTGACAAGAGCAAGTTAAGCATTGTCACCGTGGTGGAAGAAAGGGGTGCCACGGCAACGAATCCGAAAATGGTGCCACGGCAACATATCGGTTCCAACAGCTCATCGAGATGTCGGTGCAAAAGAAAGCGTGGACGTGAGCGAATCATGCAAGAATGGTGGGGTGTTCCCGGTTACCGGGTTCCCACGGAACGGTGGCATGGCAACGAGGAGGAACAAGCAAGGACAATTCGGACACGGTCGGTCATCTCGGTGGTTATACCTCCGAAGCGAGCAATCGGGACGGGTCGAGTTTCATAGAGGGAAGTAGACGTTCTCGCGATGATCGCCGAGGGAAGTAGTGGTACACGGCGACGGTAGAGGAAGTAGTGTTTCACGTTCGTTTTCGAAGAGGTACTTGACGGGTCCGAATCCCTTCGGGGTTGTCGTGGTACTTGCGGTCTCGCAATGGTAGTCGTACACGGCGTAGGGGAAGTAGTTGTTCATGTCCCGTGGATGTTCGGGTTCCACGGGGTCTTCGAGGGTCGACGGTAGTGGTACTAGACGCATCATGTAGTCGAACTTGACGATCCGAGGGGGTACTTGGCGCATCACCGGGTAGTCGACCTTGGCATATCCGAAGGGGTACTTGACGAAATCCACAACGAATGCAGTCGGGCACGTCGTAGTCGGACTTGACAAAAATCACACCGTCGGTAGTGATACACAGCTCGTAGACATCTAGGGTCATCGTAGAGGTACTTGTCGGTCTCGGGGCGGTCTTGGTCTTGGCGTCCGTGCGGTAGCCGTGAGCTCATGGCCTACAGCAGCAGCTAGGCGCGGAACGGGACGGAGACGCCGGGCGCTGATGGTGGTGGAGCAGGGCTTCACGCGAAAAAAAGGGCCAAGGCGTCGTGCTCATTCCCGAACAGAGGACGCCGGAGAGGGACTTGGCGCGGGGAACTCCGGCGGGACGGCTGCGGATCTGGTCCCTGGCACGGGGACGGCGAGAGGATGCAGCAGCTTCTGCTGCTGCCGGCGGCGAGGTCGAGGCGGAGGAGGAGCTGCAGAGGAGACGAGGCGGCGCTTGGGGCTCCTGGCGTGGGGCTCGTCGGCGATGGAGGGCACCGGCACGGCGCGGCGAGGTGGCCGGCGCGAGGAGGTGGAGAGGCGCGGGACGGAGGGCGACGCGAGGCAGGGGGCGCCGGAGTTGGGACGGCGGCGCTTGAGAAGACCGGCTGGCGCGGCGGAGTTGGCCGAGCCTGGGGGCACGACAGGCGCAGCGGTGGCCAGCGTGGTGGTCGCGAGGAGGCGACGAGGAGAGGGCATGGGGAGAAGGCGCTGGATGAGGCAGAGGAGGGCCACGGCCAGAAGCGACGGAGGGCGCCGCGGAGTTGGCCGTCCCCAGTGGCGGAGGCCGGGCGCGGGGCAGTGGCCGGGCGAGTGACCGAGGGCGACGGGCATGGGGACGCGGGGAGGAGAAGAGAGGCGGCGAGGAGAGAGCGAGGGAGATGGGATCGGGAGGAGGCCGAGGGGAGATCGGGATCGGCTGAGCGAGGGAGGAGCGAGGCATGGAGGAGATGGGGAGATCGGGCGAGAGAGAGAGGTGGGGCGAGAGGAGGAGGCGGGTTCAAGGCCAAGGGAGAAGGGGATCGGGCAGGGAGGTGGCGCTGGTGGGAGTCGAGGGAGAGAGAGATGCGCTGGGGCTGGGCTAGGGTTAGGAAGGGGTTGTTGGGCCATGGGCCGGCTAGGCTAGGCCGGCCTGGTGGAGGAGGAAAATGGCCAGGGGCCGGCTGGGCCTAGCTCCCCTGTTCCTCTCTTATATATATAGCAGAAAAGAAAATAGAGAGACAAAAGAAAGAGAGGGATAGGGAAAGAATTTGGGAACGAGGACAATTTTCCCGGACTCATAAAAATATGAGGAATTTAACAAAAATGGCCCGAGGATTTTTGGTGGAACTCCGGAAAAAGATAGAATAATAATGGCAAGGTTTGGGGACCAAACTTGAAGCAGAAAAAGGAACGAAATTATTTTGCAAGTGTGTTATGGTGAATTCCAAATTAATGGAATAATTATTATAGCTCCCTAATATTGGGAGGATATGTTATAAAGAGAAGTCACCATGTGAATTCCCTCGATTTAAATGGATCGAGAAATCCATACAATTTATTTAGTTGAGTTTTAAAAATTAAATGGCATGAAGGCATGATGGCATGATGCAATGCAAAAACAAAACAAATCACATGGCAAAACTCGGAAACCCTGGAAGGCAACTGAAGCTCCGGTCTTGGGGCGTTACAAGGTGCCCTTAGCACACCCAACTGCGGCCCCTGCGCCACTCCGGCAAGCCACCGCCGCTCTGGGTCGTCGCCGTCATCTAACCGCCGGCGAATCCGACGTGGCCGTCGTTAGCGGCTAACCTCCCCACACTAACCAACCCCCTAGGCCACTGACTCATGGGCCCCCATGCCCTAATTAACATAGATTACATTTTCTGCTTAGTTTTATCTAACCCCAGTGGGCCCACGCGTCAGTGTTGACTACGCTGACGTGGCCGTTGACCAGGCCCACCTGTCTGTGACCGTAGGCAGCACTGGCTCACCGACCGGCGGGCCCCACGCATCAGGTTTGACCTGGACCGGGTCTGTTGACCTACTGAGGTCAGCATGACGCAATGCTGACGCAATAATTGTTTTCTGGATTTAAAATAATTCAGGAAATTCCAGAAAATAGTGCTAACTTCTAAAAATCATAGAAATTCAACCGTAACTCCAAATAAGATAAATTATATATGAAAAATGATCAGAAAAATGCAATCTATCCATCTGTACCTTTTTCATGCATGTTTGAACAACTTAAAGTTGTTGTATAAGACAATTTGAATTAATGACATTTGAAATGTCATGTATGGAGTTTGAATTTGAATCTTGGATTCAAACCAACTCCATTTAACAAGTTCTAGCTTGCATTAGCCCAAAACACATTCATATTGCCATGTCATAGCATGCATCATATTGTGCATTGCATTGATCGTGTTTCTTCTCTGTTTGCCGGTGTTGTTCCCCCTCGATAGACGTTGTACCGACGTTGTGATCGTTGACACTGATGAGGACTCAATGCTATCTTCAGAAGTGCCAGGCAAGCAAAACCCCCTTGTTCATTCCGATACAATCCAACTCTCTCGCTCCTGCTCCCTTTTACTGCATTAGGACAACAACGAATCATCTGTTACTTGCTGCGGTAGTTGAACCCCTTTATCCTTTGCATGACCTGTCATTGCCACAGTAAATAGATGAAACCCACTAGCATGAATAGGAGTTATTTGAGCCCTGATGTGCCTACTCATACATGCTTGTTTGTCATGCCTGCTACTGCTTAGAGTTGAGTCAGGTCTGATTCATCGAGGATGAATCAGAGGTGTGTGAACATGTCCTACTGTGTGTGAGCTAAGTGTGTGAACACGATTTGGTAAAAGGTAGCGGTGAGAGGCCATGTAGGAGTACATGGTGGGTTGTCTCATTGCAGCCGTCCTCAGGAACTGAGTTCTGTGTTTGTGATCCATGAAACAGTTACTACCACACATTGGGTTCCGGTAACTTGGCCCCTCTCGGCTTATTAATCACCTCGATCTCTGTCCAGGAGTTGCAACTAGTTTCTGGTGTTTGTAGGATATGTGTTGGAGGCTGTGCATAGCGCTGACCCTAGGGGTGGGCTATGATGCGGTAGATACATTGTGGCCCAGTGTACCGAGCGCCCGTTTGGTGTCTCGGGAACCCTCACACATCGTTTGGGGCTGTGAGCGACACCCCGGCCGGATCTCCTTGCGGATGGAACCTGAATAGGCGATAAACCTGGAGTAGATACTTGTGTGGTTAGTCAGGTTGTGGCCGACTCCCTAGCCAGGCTTCCGCTTGAAGGTTGCCGAGATACATGACGTGTACAAGGTGGTAAGTGGCGAAAAGTGTGTGAAGAAGTACACCCTGCAGGTTAACATTATCTATTCGAATAGCCGTGTCCGCGTAAAGAACTTCGGGTTGCTGTGACAGTTCATAGATAACTGAAAGTGGATACTCTAAAATGCGCAAGATAAGCGTGAGTGCTATGGATGGCGTTCTCGTAGGGAGACGGGAGCGGATCCATACTGGTGTATTGATATGGTGAATATGTGGACTCGTGTGCGCCACCTCAAAAGAGTTACTTGCAGTCGTAGTTCAGGATAGCCACCGAGTCAAAGCTGGCTTGCTGCAGTCAAACTCCACCACCCCCCTTTGTTGATAATGATGCATATGTAGTTAGTTCTGATGTAAGTCTTGCTGAGTATATTTGTACTCACGTTTGCCTATTTTATGTTTTTGCAGAGAGACTTCAGTCTCACTAGTAGTTCCGGGTGGACTTCGACGTTTAGCTTGATACCTCAGCTACGATCTTATGCCCTCGGCAGGATCTGGTAGATAGTCAGGCTTCCAAGCCTTTTTCATTTGTAGATGTCTGTACTCAGACATGTTAAGCTTCCGCATGTGCTTTGAATTGTATGCTCTGAATGTTGGGTCATGAGACCCATGTTTGTAATATCTCGCTCCTCGGAGCCTAATGAATAAATACTTTGAGTCGTAGAGTTATGTTGTGATGCCATGTTGTATTTACACATATCGAGCATATTGTGTGTATGTTTGAAATGCTTGGTATGTGTGGGATCCGACAATCTAGTTGTTTATCCTTGGCAGCCTCTCTTATGGGGAAATGTAGTCTAGTGCTTTCTTGAGCCATAGTAGTCCGCTACAGCCCGGTTCACCGGAGTCCTGCTAGCCCAGCACTACTGCTCAGGACACTTGACTGGCCGGCATGTGTTTCACTTCGTTCCTGTGTCTGTCCCTTCGAGGAAATGTCACGCGGTGACATCCGGAGTCCTGCCTAGCCTGCTACAGCCCGGTTACCGGAGTCCTGTTAGCCCAGTGCTACAGCCCGAATTCACACGCTGCTGACCGACATGCTCGATGTGATTCATGTATGCCTGTCCCCATGGGTTAGTGCCGCTTTGGGTTCACGACTAGCCATGTCGGCCCGGGTTCTCTGTCATGTGGATGCTAGCGACACTATCATATACGTGAGCCAAAAGGCGCAAATGGTCCCGGGCCACGGTAAGGCGACACCCGTGGGAATACCGTGCGTGAGGCCGCAAAGTGATATGAGGTGTTACCGGCTAGATCGATGTGACTTGGAATCGGGGTCCTGACAGGTACTTAAGCCCCTGGTGTATTGGCCGTACCAAAGTGTACGGGTGCAACATGTCATGAATGAACATATATATAGATAAAGAAAGGAGTGCAATAATAGGCAAAAGCTATGTATTGTTTATTCAAAAAGGTACCGCAATGAAAGCGTAACGATACAAATAGTGCGATAAGCAAGGGATGGGACTATTTAACATGTCCCCTCCGTGGGTAAGCTGCGGGATGGTATGTAAAACAGGTATAATGCTCGTAGTAGAGACCACCTGGTCACTCGACGTAGCTTTCTTCTTCCCTGGCTGTTGCATCGTGAGTTCGGCAGTTCTAGTGCCGGACATGACTTCTGGAAAACGGAGTCCTGAAAGTAAGAGAAAAGAAGAAAGAAAACGAATGACACAATCGGGAGCCCCTGGTGCGGTTGAGCCGCATTCTGGGCGTGCCGTGGTCGTGCCCCTCCCCTTATTCCCATGGTATCTCCAGAGCGTAGTTATGTACGCGTAGTACTGGCTTCGTAATTTCGCGAGGGCTGGGGTTGGGGCCGGATTGCTACGAGTGCTCGGATCGTGCCAGGCGGTCTTGTTGTAGGTTACTCCGGGCGCGCTTGACGATGTCCGGACGTTTAATAGCCAGACTCGAGAATTGCTGTGAGAGGCTGCTTTGCACCTCCGCCGCGAGGGCCGCCGTGTGCTCCTCCATTCGGAGAGAGCGTTCGGTGTTTCCATTGACCGTGATTACTCCTCGAGGGCCTGGCATCTTGAGCTTGAGGTACACGTAGTGCGGCACCGCATTGAACTTTGCAAATGCGGTTCGTCCAAGCAGTGGGTGATAGCCGCTGCGGAACGGGACTATGTCGAAGATTAACTCTTCGCTTCGGAAGTTATCCGGGGATCCGAAGACCACTTCGAGTGTAACTGAGCCTGTACAATTGGCCTCTACACCTGGTATGACACCTATAAAGGTCGTCTTTGTGGTTTTAATCCTTGAGGGGTCTATGCCCATTTTACACACTGTATCCTGATAAAGCAGGTTCAGGCTGCTACCGCCGTCCATCAGGACTCTAGTGAGGTGAAATCTGTCAATGATTGGGTCAAGAACCAATGCGGCGAATCCGCCGTGGCGGATGCTTGTGGGGTGGTCCCTTCGATCAAGGTGATCGGGCAGGAGGACCATGGGTTGAACTTCGGGGCGACTGGCTCCATCGCATATACGTCCCTTAGTGCATGGTTCCGCTCCCTTTTGGGTATGTGGGTTGCATATATCATGTTCATCGTCCGCACTTGTGGGGGGAAGCCCTTCTGTCCTCTATTGTTCGGCAGCCAGGGCTCCTCCTCGTCATCGATATGCAACCCCTTGTCATTGAGTTCGGCATTTAACTTGCCTACCTGTTTGAAGACCCAACAATCCCTGTTGGTGTTTTTGGTTGGTTTTTCGGGGGTGCCATGTATTTGGCACGAGCGATCAAGTATTCGGTCCAGATTGGACGGGCCCTGAGTATTTCTTTTGAACGGCTTTTTCCGCTGACCGGTTTAGAGCCTCGAATCCGCATCGACCACCGTATCTTCAGCATTATCACCGCACGCGGCGCTTGTGCTTGTTGCGACGCTGCCTGCCATTGCTGTCCTTGGTATCCGAACTACCAGGGTTTTTGGTCAAGTTGTTACTACGAGCTAGCCAGCTGTTCTCTCCCGCACAAAAGCGGGTCATGAGCGCTGTGAGGGCTGCCATGGATTTCAGCTTTTCCTGTCCTAGGTGTCGGGCAAGCAACTCGTCATGGATGTTATGTTTGAAGGCTGCAAGGGCCTCTCATCCGGACAATCAACAATTTGATTTTTCTTGGTTAGGAACCGTGTCCGAAATTGTCCGCCGATTCTTCCGGCTGCTGAATTATGTGGCTGAGGTCATCAGCGTCGGTGGTCGCATATGTGCCCTGGAAGTTATCAAGGAATGCGGCTTCCAGGTCCTCCCAACAACCAATTGATTCTGCTGGCAAGCTGTTAAGCCAATGCCGAGCTGGTCCTTTAAGCTTGAGTGGGAGGTATTTGATGGCATGTAGATCATCACCGCGGGCCATGTGGATATGGAGGAGGTAGTCCTCGATCCAAACCGCAGGATCTGTTGTGCCATCATATGATTCGATGTTTACGGGTTTGAAACCCTCGGGGATTTGATGATCCATCACTTCATCTGTGAAGCATAGTGGGTGTGCGGCGCCTCTGTATTGAGCTATATCACGACGCAGCTCAAATGAGCTTTGTCTACTGTGTTCGGCCCGGCAGGAATTGCTGTATCCGGCGTGATGGTTATCATCACGTGTCATGGGGCGCCCACCCGACCCGTAGATCAATCTTGTTTGCCTTGCCTTGTCCTCCAATATGTCTCGCAGGTCTGGCGCGTTTCCCCGTGCCTTGGTACTTTTCGAGCGACGTCGGGGTGCGGCTTGAATGCAGGGCCTAGAGGCCTCTCTGTCGCGACCACGGGGTGGCCGGTCGGCCGCATCATGCGCTGGTGATGTAGGTTTGGGTGCTGCTTCCGTAATTAGGTAGCAGCCTGCGTTTGGGTATCTCTTGGAGGGCGCTCGAGTTCGTACTCTTGGCTGCAAGGACTTCATCCATCTGTCGCCTAGCAAGTCTTGGTCAGCTCTAAGCTGATGCTGCTTTCTTGAGGCTGCTTGCCGTGGCCATAAGCCTCGCTTGAAATGCTCCTGTTCGGGGATCCTCAAGCACGACAAATTAAATCGTCGCCGAGGCTTGCCTCGCCTTCGAGGGAGGCATATAATTATCGCCCTCCACCTCCTCCTGCCGCCTATCATGAGGGCTGGCTTCTCCCTCCTCCGTGCTGAATCCTGCTTTGGAGGGTTGTCTTCGCACCGTCCGGGTGTTATTATCTCCGTGCGGAATCACCGCTTTTTGTGTGGCGGGATTTAGAGCGGCGCCCTTGACGCCGCCGCGCTTGGGCTGTTTCTTGAGGGGTTATCCTCCGTTGTTCCATCGCCGCTCCCATCTTTTGGGATGTCCACCATGTATATGTTGTATGACGAGGTGGCCTTCCAGTGCCTCTCGTAGGCGCTGGTTCTGGTCGCCTCCAGATCATCGTCCATACCGCCGATGCCTTCGGTCGAAGTCGAGCATGTCGGTTAAATCATCGGCGATGGCTACAAAGTGGGTGGTGGGTGGGCGTTGAATTTCTTCGTAGTCTGCATCCCAACCTTCCCGACCGTAGTCCGCCAGGCTCTCTGATAAAGAGAGAGACTTTAGTGAATTCAGGATGTCGCCAAAGGGCGAAAGTCTTGAAAGATGTCCGCGGCAGTGAACTCCATAACCGCGCCCAATTGGATTCGATTGGCGGGGCGTGGAGGGTTGGAGTCCGGAGAGGAGTCCGCACCTTGGAGTCACGGTCTTCGCAGGACAGGGATGGAGTTCGCTCAATCGCCAGTGAGATCGTAGCCCCCGAGGCGGTGTCCAACCACTCATCCTCGATCGGCGGAGTCGGCTCCGAGCTAAGGGTCGGAGCGGACACGGGTGCGGCCTCCAGGGCACTGTTCGTCGGCAGAGCTAGATCGTGCCCATCGAGACAGTGCAGCGCGCTTGGCTGTGGCTCGAATCCGTCGAAGATCAAGTCTCCGCGATGTCGGCCGTAGTTCAAACTCCCAAATCTGACCCGATGGCCAGGGCGAAGCTTCGATCTGCTCCAGATGGCCAAGTGAATTGGCCCACAGTGCAAAGCCGCCGAATACGAAGATCTGTCCGTGGAGAAAAGTCTCACCCTGGACCGCGTCATTGTTGATGATCGACGGAGCCATCGGGCCTAAGGATGACGACACAGAGGAACTCTCAATGAAAGCACCAATGTCGGTGTCAAAACCGGCGGATCTCGGGTAGGGGGTCCCGAACTGTGCATCTAGGCGGATGGTAACAGGAGACAAGGGACACGATGTTTTTACCCAGGTTCGGGCCCTCTCGATGGAGGTAAAACCCTACTCCTGCTTGATTAATATTGATGATATGGGTAGTACAGGAGTGGATCTACCACGAGATCAGAGAGGCTAAACCCTAGAAGCTAGCCTATGGTATGATTGTTGTTAGTCCTACGGACTAAAACCCTCCGGTTTATATAGACACCAGATAGGGTTAGGGTTACACAGAGTCGGTTAAAATGGTAGGAGATCTACATATCCGTATCGCCAAGCTTGCCTTCCACGCCAAGGAAAGTCCCATCCGGACACGGGATGAAGTCTTCAATCTTGTATCTTCATAGTCCGGGAGTCCGGCCAACAGTGATAGTTCGGCTATCCGGACACCCCCTAATCCAGGACTCCCTCACTCCCTTTGCACCAAAGAGGAACGAAGGACACTGCGCGGGCTGGCACCCGCCTGGCGCCCTTGGTCGTCACGGCTTGCGTCATGGGCACCTCATGAGGTACCCCGCCTTGATCTCTCCGCCTCCTCGCGAGCCAGCCTTACGAGGCCGTGCCTGAGGAAGCTCCCTGTCGTCCGCCCCTCGAGGTTTGGCCCCTCGCGAGGGTCTTGAGCTTGTGCCGATGAAGATGGGCCGGCTGGCCACCCTTGAGCCACGCTGCAGGCCGCAGCACGCAAGTCTGGTACCCCTGTTCCTTAACGCCAACAAGGCGCTTTTCAAAGTTTGCAAAATTGCAGTGGCATTTTTCAAAGTTTGGAAGTTGCAGTGGCATTTTTATGAATCGCCATAATTTGAGTGGCATTTATCTAATTTATTTTTGAGACGGAAGCAGGGTGTCAACTGGGCTGTGCGGGACACTCTGGCCTGTCTAGACAACCTTTTCTTTTATGTTTACCACAGACCGGCCCAGAATTTTTTTTTCTTTCTGAAAATGGCTAGCCTAGTTTTTTTGTCATTTGTAAAGTAAGTCGTTTTATCAGGCCTGTTGGGCTGCAAATCTTTCAAGACGAGGAGAGCTTCATTCGGCTGGCCGAGAAAATGGCCTATCAGTAATGAGAAATGGGCTGTACATTTTTAAAACACATTAAACCGGTAATTAGTTTCAAATATCTTTTTTTCATTTCGAGATTTTAAATTGCATTTATTTTTACGCGTGGACAATTTATTGGATTTTATATTGATATACATTTATTTTTAAAATCAGTCTGAATGTGACTCAAAATTTCGGGATTAAAAACAGTTCGCATCAAGACCGACATATGCAAAATTTCAGATAATTTTTAACTGTGGCCACAATATGGGCTGTAATGCTAACAAAAAGAATATGGGCTCCAAAAAAACCCGTAAGAATTAGCAAATGGGCTATAAATTATTTGAAATAATGGCAGATGGGTTGTATGCTGTTTTCCACAGATTTGAGGCTTTCCACAGATGGCATGTATGCTGTTGGATGTCCATCCAACGGCCGTCGTGCTTCTTCAATATCTGCTCTTCCTGCTCCAGCCGCTCAAACAAGCGTCGGCGGGACTGCTCGCTTCTCCTCCCATGGGCCGGTTGTGCTGCCACAGAGCCTCACCGCCCACCGTACTCCCATCGCTGGCCTAGCCATCCCTCTACTCACCCACACCTGCTGTTATTATCCGGCGACGGCAGACGAACCAGTAAACCCTCATACAGTCATACTCCCCTCCGTGTGGGAAACAAAAACAACTGCTGAGTCTTCCCAGCCTCCGTGTCGTTCCCTTCCTAGGCCACGCCGTCGTCCATCGCCCTGGTGCTCTTGACGTGGCGTGGTCAATGGTCAACGACCGACATGCATCTGAAGTGGACTGTATGTGGAGAGGCTGACAGCTGGGTCCACGGCCGCACGCAAGGAAATGCCTCCTTATTACGCGCAAAATAATGATTCCTCCACCTAACATCTGGGGCCCACCTAAAGGGCCTCTGTATTTCGCGTAAAAACGTTATCGCCGCTGACAGCTCGGACCCACCAGCTATATCTTCGCACGCAAGGAAGTGCCTCCTTATTACGCACAAAAAAATGAATACCCCCTGCTAGCTGGCACCCACCTTGGTGGGAGGCTGACTTGTGGGCCTACTAAGTTGACGGGGACAGAGGGCTTTGTCAACTTAGTCAATATAAATGATTCTAGCTCCAGTGACCGTACGATGTCCATCCAACGGCCGTAGTGCTTCTTCAACCTCTGGCCTTCTTGCTCCAGCCGCCCAAAGCAGCGCCGGTCGTGTCGCATGCTCCTGCATCCCGTGGCCGGATGTGCTGCCGCGGAGGCCTCAACGCCCCCTACTATTCCCACCGCTGGCCAGTCCCTGCTGCGACGGCAGCCTCACACCACAGCCAAACCAGTGAACCCTCGTACTCCTCTCCGCGCGGGCTTCCACTTCCGCGTTTTCCCCGGATCCGCGTCGTCCCCTTCCTAGGTGTCACACCCAAGATGCGACCCTATCCTAAAGGAACTCGAAGGTCCCAACAAGGATAGAAGCGCATCTTGAAGACGCTTTTGCAAGGTGGATATCATTACATCAACATTACATAATAGTGGGGCTACAACCAAGACATAGACTGTCACATGAATACAACAATACATCATATACAAGATCAACATCCGACTACGGATGAAACATAAACAGAAACTCAAACAATATCCACCTCGCTAGCCCAAAGGCCGACCGAACCTATCCCCGATCAAGAAGCGTAAGAAGAACTCCAAAACAAGTAAACATCGCTCTCGCGTCATGATCATCGTGACAACCTGTACCGCAACTGTTGGTGTAGTAATCATGAGCCACGAGGACTCAGCAATCCCATTACCATGGGTATCAAGACTAGCAAAGCTTAATGGGTGAGGAAGGGTTAAAGTGGTGAGGTTGCAGCAGCGACTAAGCATGTATGGTGGCTAACTTACGACAAATAAGAGCGAGGAGAGAAGCAAAGCAAGCGGTCGTCAACTAGTAATGATCAAGAAGTGATCCTGAACTCCTACTTACGTCGAACATAACCCAAAAAACCGTGTTCTCCTCTCGATCAACCCCGAAAAGAGGCACTCACGGTTACGCACACGGTTGGTGTATTTTAGAAGAGTTTTACTTCACGTTTACTACAACCGGATATTAACAAATTCCCATCTGCCACATAACCGCGAGCACAGCTTTCGAAAGATCAAACCCTGCAGGGGTGTCCCAACTTAGCCCATGATAAGCTCTCGCGATCAACGAAGGATATTCCTTCTCCCGGGAAGACCCGATCAGTCTCGGAATCCCGGTTTACAAGACATTTCAACAATGGTAAAACAAGACCAGCAAGACCGCCCGATGTGCAGATAATCCCGATAGGAGCTGCACATATCTCGTTCTCAGGGCAACACCGGATGAGACAGGCTACGAGTAAAACCATGCCTCGAGTTTCCCCGTGGTGGCCCCGCAGGCGGCTCGGTTCGGGCAAACACTTAGAGAAGCATTGGCCCGGGGGGGCTAAAATAAAGATGACCCTCGGGTTGGCCGACCCAAGGGAAAGGGTATAGGTGGTGGTGAGGCAAATGGTAAAACCAAGGTTGGGCCTTGCTGGAGGAGTTTTATTCAAAGCGAACTGTCAAGGGGGTCCCATAAATCACCCAACCGCATTAGGGACGCAAAATCCGGGAACATAATACCGATATGACGGAAACTAGGGCGGCAGTGGAACAGAACACTGTGCATAAGGCCGAGCCTTCCACCCTTTACCAAGTATATAGATGCATTAATAATATAAGAGATATTGTGATATCCCAACATAAACATAATCCAACATGGAGCAATCTTCATCTTCACCTGCAACTAGCAACGCTATAAGAGGGGCTGAGCAAAAGCGGTAACATAGCCAAACAACGGTTTGCTAGGAAGGGTGACAAAGGTTAGAGGTTCATGGCAATTTGGGAGGCTTGATAAGCAAGTGGTAGGTAACGCGGCATAGCGATAGAACGAAGCAACTAGCATAGCAATGATAGTAATGAGATCCAAGGTGTCGGTCATCTTGCCTGAAATCCCGCTAGGAAGAAGAATGAGTCCATGAAGAAGATGAAGCCACGAAGACGAACCAAGCATAGGCGAACGAATCCTCACGATCGCAACGAAACAAGAACTAACGAGAAGAAGCAATACCGGAAAGAAACAAACAACATGGTAAATGCGCAAGCATAATCATGGCATGATGCTCAACCCAGTATGATGCATGTCCGGTTTAATGATGCATGGCATGGCAAGGTGCAATAAACAATACTACAAGTTAAGTGGAGCTCAATATGCAACGAGTTGCATATTGACAAAACACCACATGCAATTATTTAGTTTGATCTCATTATAAGCTACTCAACAATATTAACTGTTGTTAAACATGGCAAGAGGTGAAGCATAATTAAACTACCTATCTAGGCAAGTTTAAATGAGGCCGGAACAACAAACAACAATTCGGGAAAATCCTCATGTGCATATTTTAGATTTGGTACTGTTCTGTCCTAAGCACAACTTTAATGTTTTTAAACAGCAAAATAAAGTGCACCAAGTTAAACTAGGCATTTTTCCACCCCATTTACATATAAAGTTTATTAAATTTGGAGCTACGGTTATTTAGTTATGAAATAAATCATTTTAACATGGCATTTGAACAAATTTAAACAAACAACATTTAAAACATTTAAAACATGGATGAAAGTGGCATATTGTGAAACTGGAAAGAATTCTAAGCATTTTACATGTTTAAAACATTTTATTATGATGCACGGTTAATGAGTTTTTATATGCATGAAGAACAAGGGGTTTTCTGCAAAACTGTAAATCACTGGATAATTAGCAAAACGTCCAGAACAGGAAAAAAACGATGCGGGCCGAATCTGGATCGAACTGGGTTGGCTGGGATACTCACCTAGCTGGGCTCGGCCCAGGTCGGTGCGGTAGGCTAGGCAGGCCGGTTGGAGGGGAGGCAGAGGTGGGCGCTGGGCCTTGGCGAGCCAAGGAGGCCCATGCGCGACGCGGTCAATGAGCGGGCGAGCGGGCTCGCTCGATTCCGAACTGCTGCTGAAAGCAGGGGAAGCAGAAGCCGGTCGACTGGAGGGACGGCGAGGACGAGCAGATCCGGCCGGGCGGCGCGGCGACCTGGAGCGAGGGACGAGGCCGGGGGACTTGGGGGCGTGGAGCGCCGACGGCAGGGCTGGTGCATGAGCTCCGGTGGCTTGATCCCGTCGGAGCATCGGCGACCTGCGGAGAGGCGACCACGACGAGGAAAATTTAGAGAAGATACAGAGAGGGAGGACAAGAGATAGAAGGAGAAGAGAAGGCGTGAGGCACAGGCTTGCTGATCCGGCGGCTCTGCTCATAGAGGTGGCCGATGGATGAGCTTGGACGGTGTCGAGGCGGTTCCCGTTGGTTCGGTCGGCCTGCGGCGGGGCGGACGAGGCGCACGGGAGGAGGAGGAGGTGTTGGTCGTCTTTGTAGAGGAAGCAGAGGCCGCAGCAGGGGATGGCGAGGCAGGGGACGACGGCGCTGGGGCTTGGAGCTCGAGGAGGAACCGGGCGGCGGTGGCTTGCAGCCAGGGCGGGAGGTGAGGCGGAACAGCACTCCAGGACGGCTCCAGTCCATGGCGGCAGCGTAGGCGAAGCTCCTGGAGAGAAAGGAAGGCAGAGATGTTGAGAGGAGAAGGAAGGAGCCAGAGGAAGGAAGGGACAGCGTTTTGCTCATCTATGGCGGCGACGGCGAGGTTGTTGTTGCTGCTGCTAGGATGACAGGGGCACAAGGCCATGGGCGCTCGTGAGGGGCTCGTCTCCCTGGTCGACGAGGAGAGCGAGGAGGGTTGGATCGAGGGGAGGCCTCGGGCAGGAGGTTGGAGGGGGGGTCGACGGATTGGGTCACAGGGGAGATCGAGCAGAGGAGGAACTCCACTCCTCTAGATCGAACGCAGGAGGCAAAGGGAGGAAGCAGCGGTGGTTGGTCAATGGGATCTGGGAGGATCCCGAGGGAGATTTTGGAGAGAGTGGCGGTGGCGGCTGGCTGGTGAAGGGACAAAGTCCCTAGATTTTAGGGTTAGGACTATTTATATAGTATAGGTGGTAGGTACGAGTGGCATTTGGATCATCGGATTAAAATCGAACGGTCGAGATAAATGGCTTAGGGGAATCCAACAACTAAGCACAGATATTTTATAGATGTTTGGGGATGATATGAATTCAACGGTAACAATAACCAGGTTCAGGTTCGAGCAGTTTTCAAGCAGACGCCGGGGGCTTGAGCACTTTACGAGAGACTCGGTTTAGGCAAGAGGGAAAACGAAGAACAAGGTTGGTCTCGGAACGGTCAACAAAAGCAAGGGGGGACGCGGCAACTACGAGCGAATGCATGTTTTAAAAACAATGGCAGCAACGAGTGCTGATGCAATGCAAATGATGCTATGAGATGAGATGCATGACATGAACAAAATGCAAAACAAAAGACAAAAACCCAACCACGGAGGAAATAATACATCGCATCTCCGGAAAAGGCAAGAGTTGGAGTTACAAATATGGAAAGTTGTATCTGGGGCGTTACAACACTCCACCACTATGAGAGGATCTCGTCCCGAGATCTAGGATGGCACCGAAGGGAAAAGGAAGAGGAAGATAAGAGGCAAACTAAGTTGCTTCTTTGACGAATGAGTGAAACCATGAACCTTGAGAGGTTGAGCAATTTAAAAGAAAGAGTACAATAGAGATGAACGAGATTGCAAACAATCCGGTAGAAAAGAGGAACAAGGAGTATTACGAGAACTTGAAGGTTGAAAGACTTGGAAATAAGAGCTTCACAAACGAAAAGAATATGACCACCTCGGTATAATGAGATAGCCAAGGAACAAGAATGACAGAATTTGGACAGCACTCCGGTAGAAAAGAGAAGAAAACTTGATGAGATGAAAAGAACTTGAAGAGATGACACAACACTCCGGTTAAATGGATAAGCATGAAAAGAACACGATCCTCACAATTCGAGATGATGAGTGAAGAGAGCAACATCACCATGCCTCCGGAAGAACGAAAAGAAGATAGATCATTGGAATAAAAGAATGGAGAAGAAAATGCCAACTTCTGCCACAAATGATCTTGGAAAGCACCCTTCCAAGAAGGTTATAACGGAGTTGCTGGAAAACCAACAACGAAAAGAACAAGCTTGTTGTGGGCTGATGTAACACATCTCTAAATTATGAAGAGAGAACCCGCCACTAACAGAAACAGTTGATTGGATTGATATCAACAAGGAGACGAGAAACTTATTTCACCGGGAGGACAAATGAAGAACTTGGGTCATTTATAAGCACCATAAATAGCAACAATCCTTAGGGAAAGCTTTAGGTGAAATATAACCCAAGATAACTCCAATGAAGAGATTGATGGATTTAAATACCTCATTCTTGACAACATGTGAATCATGAAACACGAACTCAAATTGTCAAGAATGACATAACACCACCTCAAATGACAAGGTAGAACGAATTGCACTTCGAAATGCAAGAAGAAGAAAACTTGAACTCCTCAAAACAAAACATGTGTTGGGCACCATGTTTATTTTATAGTATAGTTTGGCGGGTCATAAATTCGAGAAAAATCTTGAAGAACAATTGAATAATTAAAAGAATCCTTGACGAACCATCATGTAGAGCCTCCATGAAGAGCTCCGGTAATAGAAGGATGATAGAAAGAAAGAGAGGTTGACAACACAAGGTGAAGCCTTGCAATGATTTAGATGGCGCTTCGCGACGATATAACCGAGAAAACTTGGAACTCCGGAAAAAGAAAAGATGAAACACTAGAAACGAGAATTACTTCATCATGAACAATCTCCGGAAGAAAAGAATTGAATCACCTTGAGGAAATAAGAATAAGATTTATTGTATGCCTATCCTTCATCAAATTAAATTGATGACAAGCAATGGATTTGGCATACTACTTATTCCCGTAGAAAGGATTAAGAGAGATATAGTGCAAACTTGAGAAGGTATTGATGGAACCACTGGTGGAATTGAAAAGAACGAATGAATTGATACGATAATCAAGGAAAAGAAATATTGAACGAACCACCGTAAGAATTGAAAATGAACGTAGCAAAGGCACAATTCACCGGGAAGAATTGGAAAACGAATGAAGATGCTTGAGAGAATTTAGATACAAGAGAATGAAGAGATCATGAAATGATTAGAGGATATTTGAACGATTCACTCGTAAGATTTGGAGAACGGTAGCTACCCGCTGAGAATGAAGAATTATGACATGATGGCCTTCGGAGGAAAGAAATGGAAACAACTCATGAAATGCTCCGGATGGGTGAAAAGAATTCCCACAATCAAAAACAATTATGAGAGGATGGCATCAAACTTGAACTACGCATCTTTGGAAGAACGGGTAAGGATTTAAGAGGAACTCTTCTTCGGTCTTCACATGCTGAGAATGTCGAGGAGAAACACCAACAAATTGTTGAGAAACTCCGGAAGGATTAAAAGAGGAAAGGTTGAGCCAAAGATGAAAAGAATTTGAAAGCGGCCTAGGAGAAGGCATGTGACTGATGAAAATTCATTCTTACGTCAAACTTTGAAATGAATTTGAGAATAGTTCCGGGAAAATTAGAAGAGTCAGGTAAGATCCTGGGAAAAGACCTGTGGGTTAGGGCCCACTCGAAAGAAACATCATTGAAGGATTGCTTGAAATAGAGATTGCACCAGTAGAATTAAATAGCTTGAATGAGAGAAAAACCTTGAAGTAACTCGAACGGATTAAGAATGGAAACAAGATACTTCTGAGATATCTTGAGCACTCCGGATAAGAATAGAGAGAGATGAAAAATTAAGAGGTGCACCGACATGAGAAAGCATTAGAAAAAAGAAAAGGAATATGATGAATATCGAGAGCTTGAATTGGGTCCACCGGAGAAGAAACAACAAAGAAGGATGATGAACTTGAAACTGTTGAGCATCTTCATGGGAAATCACCGGATAAGAACATTGAAAGAAAAGAATGAAGAGACTTCCCACAAATAAAAGGATACATGATTAAAATATATAAGTCCTTGCAGAAAAGGGTGGGAGGGCGGGAAAACAAAACAACTTGGGACAGATGAAACGGACACCGTTGAGAAAAACTTAGAATTTATCTTGCGGATGTTGAAATGATCGGATCCACTTGAAGAGAAGCACGCCGGTTGGGAAAAGAATTAACATGACGACCTCGATGATCAAGAAGGATTAGTATTCACATAGAAATATGAGAACACCGCTTGAAAGGTATGGAATCAACACTTGACATTGAAGCAACTCAAATACCACAACTCAAAACAAAACAAAGGATTGGCTTGCAGAAAAGCCGAAACAAATACATATGATAGAGATTTACCCTAATCCCATATCATGCATCTGTCGGAAAGATATTCTAGGAGCTACTTGAATTCCCACCTATAAACTCCCGAAACTTTCTGGTTATGCAATCTGGTGTTGGGGATACACGGGACACAAAATATATCACCCAAACTAACAATACCTAGATCCAGCTGTATCCATCCTTCAACACATAACCAAGAAAACTTCGGAAATCGTGTACCTCAACCTTCGAAAAGCATCTGTTATACAAGCTATGGCAATACTCCCGAACTCCCGAGTACTGGGTGGCGTCGAGGTTATCTCACCAACAACTGCATAAAAGATATTTTCGATGTCGGCAAAACTCGTGTATTCCAGAATCAAGAACGATAAAATTGTGACGACAACACCTCGGAGCTCAACTCCCCGGGACACTGCCACAACCCCTAAATGTCAGGAGGCACCAAGAACAATGTTCTCGTCACAATACTATCGGAACGATCCCAAGATACCCGCGAGATCCTAAAAAACATTTCGTGAAATTTGAGGAGAGGAAAGACAAAACATCTACGTCAGGAGGCCTCACCAGAGCGACGAAGGGACTGAGGAGTAAAAAGAATCCTACTCTCCGATATATATATAATCCTAAGACTCAAAACTTTTTTCTAGACTCAACAACGGCCAACAAACAAGGGAGCTCCTATGGTCGGTCGAGGCTCTGATACCAACTTGGCACGCCCAAGATGCGACCCTATCCTAAAGGAACTCGAAGGTCCCACCAAGGATAGAAGCGCATCTTGAAGACGCTTTTGCAAGGTGGATATCATTACATCAACATTACATAATAGTGGGGATACAACCAAGAAATACATTGTCACATGAATACAACAATACATCATATACACGATCAACATCCGACTACGGATGAAACAGTAAATGTAAACTCAAACAATATCCACCACCTTTAGCCCAGCTGCCGACCGAACCTATCCCCGATTGAAGAAGCGTAAGAAGAACTCCAAAACAAGTAAACATCGCTCTCGCGTCATGATCATCGTGACAACCTGTACCTGCAACTGTTGGTGTAGTAATCAGGAGGCACGAGGACTCAACAATCCCATTACCATGGGTATCAAGACTAGCAAAGCTTAATGGGTGAGGAAGGGTTAAAGTGGTGAGGTTGCAGCAGCGACTAAGCATGTATGGTGGCTAACTTACACAAATAAGAGCGAGGAGAGAAGCAAAGCAAGCGGTCGTCAACTAGTAATGATCAAGAAGTGATCCTGAACTCCTACTTACGCCGAACATAACCCAAAAACCGTGTTCTCCTCTCGATCAACCCCAAAAGAGGCACTCACGGTTACGCATACGGTTGGTGTATTTTAGAAGAGTTTTACTTCACGCTTACTACAACCGATATTAACAAATTCCCATCTGCCACATAACCGCGGCACGGCTTTCGAAAGATCAAACCCCGCAGGGTGTCCCAACTTAGCCCATGATAAGCTCGCGATCAATGAAGGATATTCCTTCTCCGGAAGACCCGATCAGTCTCGAATCCCGGTTTACAAGACATTTCAACAATGGTAAAACAAGACCAGCAAGACCGCCTGATGTGCGATAATCCCGATAGGAGCTGCACATATCTCGCTCGTGGCAACACCGGATGAGACAAAGCTACGAGTAAAACCATGCCTCGAAGTTTCCCGTGGTGGCTTCAAGAAAGGCTCGGTTCGGGCCAACACTTAGAGAAGCATTGGCCCGGGGGCTAAAATAAAGATGACCCTCGGGTTGGCCGACCCAAGGGAAAGGGTATAGGTGGTGGTGAGGCAAATGGTAAAACCAAGGTTGGGCCTTGCTGGAGGAGTTTTATTCAAAGCGAACTGTCAAGGGGGTCCCATAAATCACCCAACCGCATTAGGGACGCAAAATCCGGGAACATAATACCGATATGACGGAAACTAGGGCGGCAAGAGTGGAACAAAACACTGCATAAGGCCGAGCCTTCCACCCTTTACCAAGTATATAGATGCATTAATAATATAAGAGATATTGTGATATCCCAACATAAACATAATCCAACATGGAGCAATCTTCATCTTCACCTGCAACTAGCAACGCTATAAGAGGGGCTGAGCAAAAGCGGTAACATAGCCAAACAACGGTTTGCTAGGAAGGGTGACAAAGGTTAGAGGTTCATGGCAATTTGGGAGGCTTGATAAGCAAGTGGTAGGTAACGCGGCATAGCGATAGAACGAAGCAACTAGCATAGCAATGATAGTAATGAGATCCAAGGTGTCGGTCATCTTGCCTGAAATCCCGCTAGGAAGAAGAATGAGTCCATGAAGAAGATGAAGCCACGAAGACGAACCAAGCGTAGCCGAACGAATCCTCATGATCGCAACGAAACAAGAACTAACAAAAGAAGCAATACTGGAAAGAAACAAACAACATGGTAAACATGCAAGCACAATCATGGCATGATGCTCAACCCAGTATGATGCATGTCCGGTTTAATGAGGCATGGCATGGCAAGGTGCAATAAACAATACTACAAGTTAAGTGGAGCTCAATATGCAACGAGTTGCATATTGACAAAACACCACATGCAATTATTTAGTTTGATCTCGTTATAAGCTACTCAACAATATTAACTGTTGTTAAACATGGCAAGAGGTGAAGCATAATTAAACTACCTATCTAGGCAAGTTTAAATGAGGCCGGAACAACAAACAACAATTCCGGAAAATCCTCATGTGCATATTTTAGATTTGGTACTGTTCTGTCCTAAGCACAACTTTAACGTTTTTAAACAGCAAAATAAAGTGCACCAAGTTAAACTAGGCATTTTTCCACCCCATTTACATATAAAGTTTATTAAATTTGGAGCTACGGTTATTTAGTTATGAAATAAATCATTTTAACATGGCATTTGAACAAATTTAAACAAACAACATTTAAAACATTTAAAACATGGATGAAAGTGTCATATTGTGAAACTAGAATGAATTCTAAGCATTTTACATGTTTAAAACATTTTATTATGATGCACGGTTAATGAGTTTTTATATGCATGAAGAGCAAGGGGTTTTCTGCAAAACTCAGAATCACCGGATAATTAGCAAAACGTCTGCACAGGAAAAACGATGCGGGCCGAATCTGGATCGAACGGGTTGGCTGGGATGCTCACCTAGCTGGGCTCGCCTGTGTCGGTGCGGTAGGCTAGGCAGGCCGTTGGAGGGGAGGCAGGTGGGCGCCGGGCCTTGGCGAGGCAAGGAGGCCCACGCGACGACGCGGTCAACGAGCGGGCGAGCGTGCTTCGCCGATTCTCGACCGCTGCTGAAAGGGGGCGAAGCAAGCCCGACCGGAGGGACGGCGAGGACGAGTAGATCTGGCCGGGCGCGGGCGACTGGAGCCGTGGACGAGGCCGGGGACTTGGGGCGGAGCGGCGACGGCAGGCTGGTGCATGAGCTCCGGTGGCTTGATCCCGCCGAGCATCGGCGACCATGGAGAGGCGCACCACGACGGGGAAAATTCAGAGAAGATACAGAGAGGGAGGACAAGAGATAGAAGGAGAAGAGAAGGCGCGAGGCACAGGCCTGCTGGTCCGGCGGCTCTTCTCATAGAGGTGGCCGATGGATGAGCTTGGACGGCGTCGAGGCGGTTCCCATTGGTTCGGTCGGCCTGCGGTGGGGCGGACGAGGTGCACGGGAGGAGGAGGAGGTGTTGGTCGTCGTTGTAGAGGAAGCAGAGGCCGCGGAAGGGGATGGCGAGGCAGGGGACGACGACGCTGGGGCTTGGAGCTTGAGGAGGAACCGGGCGGCGGTGGCTTGCAGCCAGGGCGGGAGGTGAGGCGGAACAGCACTCCAGGACGGCTCCAGTCCATGGCGGCAGCGCAGGCGAAGCTCCTGGAGAGAAAGGAAGGCAGAGATGTTGAGAGGAGAAGGAAGGAACCAGAGGAAGGAAGGGACGGCGTTTTGCTCATCTGTGGCGGCGACGGCGAGGTTGTTGTTGCTGCTGCTAGGATGACAGGGGCACAAGGCCATGGGCGCCAGGAGGAGCCTGCCTCCCGGGTCGATGAGGAGAGCGAGGAGGTTGGATCGAGGGAGGCCTCTGCAGGAGGTTGGAGGGGGGTCGACGGATTAGGTCACAGGGGAGATCGAGCGCAGGAGGAACTCCACTCCTCTAGATCGAACGCAGGAGGCAAAGGGAGGAAGCAGCGGTGGTTGGTCAATGGGATCTGGGAGGATCCCGAGGGAGATTTTGGAGAGAGTGGCGGTGGCGGCTGGCTGGTGAAGGGACAAAGTCCCTAGATTTTAGGGTTAGGACTATTTCTATAGTATAGGTGGTAGGTACGAGTGGCATTTGGATCATCGGATTAAAATCGAACGGTCGAGATAAATGGCTTAGGGGAATCCAACAACTAAACGCAGATATTTTATAGATGTTTGGGGATGATATGAATTCAACGGTAACAATAACCAGGTTCAGGTTCGGAGCAGTTTTCGGGCGCGCACGCGAGGGGGCTTGAGCACTTTACAGAGAGACTCCGGTTTAGGCAAGAGGGAAAAACGAAGAACAAGGTTGGTCTCGGAACGGTCAACAAAAGCAAGGGGCGACGCAGCAACTACGAGCGAATGCATGTTTTAAAAATAATGGCAGCAACGAGTGCTGATGCAATGCAAATGATGCTATGAGATGAGATGCATGACATGAACAAAATGCAAAACAAAAGACAAAAACCCAACCACGGAGGAAATAATATATCGCATCTCCGGAAAAGGCAAGAGTTGGAGTTACGAATATGGAAAGTTGTATCCGGGGCATTACACTAGGCCTCGCCGTCGTCCACCGCCCTGGTGCTCTCGGCGCGGCGTGGTCAACGTGGTCAAGGAATGACTTCCATCGGACGTGGATCTGCGCGGAGAGGCTCGACACCGGGTCCACGGCCGCAGCAAGGAAGTGCCTCCTTATTACACGGAAAATAATGATTCCTCCACCTGACAGCTGGGACCCACCGGACGGGCCACTATATTTCGCGAAAAAAACATTTCCCCCTAACTGCTGGGACCCACCAGCTACATCTTCGCACGCAAGGAAGTGCGTCCGGGCAAAAAAAACGATTCGCCCCCCTGACTGCTGGGACCCACCAGCTACATCATCACACGCAAGGAAGTGCCTAACAGTCGGGACCCACATGGTCGAAGCGTACGTAGCGTTGTCATTCTGGTCGCGAACGTGTACGTACATACATACTGGTGGATGTGGAGGCGCGTACGTGGAAGTAGAGGCGCGCACGTAGCATGTACACGTACGTACAGCAGCCAGGGTGCAAGAAAGAAAATACAGCCACGTATGTGTACATACGGGCGGGGTCTCGAACGCCTACTCGCGCATACGTACGGCGAAGGCTCGTGTACATGGCTGGGTCGAAACGGAGAAACAACGTCGTTGTCGTGTTCATGGGGAGGCAACGGAATGCGCCGTGTTCATGGGGAGGCAACGAAATGCGTCGTGTTCATCGGGAGGCAACGGAATGCGTCGTGTTCATCGGGAGGCAACGGAACGCGTGGGAGCCAACCGGCTGGGTCGGAACGGAATGCGTGGTCGTGTTTATCGGGAGGGCTTGGATGGAACAGGCGATGGAAATGAGACCTGGCGGACCGCAGAAGGGAGGAAACGGACCTCCTACGGTCGAAACGGGTGTCCTGTTGATCGAGAGGGGTATGGCGTGCCGCAAAACAAAGGAAACGGACCTCCTACGGTCGAAACGGGGGTCCTGTTGATCGGGAGGGTGTGGCGCATCAGAAACGGATTTAAACGGACCTCCTACGGTCAAACGGGGTCCTGTTCATCGAGAGGTGTGGCGATCGCAAAACGGACTCCACGGATACCGCTCACCTCCACCGTCGACCCCTCCAGCCTCCACAGCTACCATCGATCTCCTCCACCTCCACGGCCCTGCTCATCCAGCCTCCAACGCCGCACTACCCATCGCGCTACCGCTCAACCACCCTCCACCGCCTCACCGCTCATCCAGCCCTCCACACCACGGGTCCTGTTCAACCACCCTCCACGGGCACCCTCCACCGCTCATCGCTCATCCAGCCCTCCACACCACGGGTCCTGTTCATCCAGAGGCAACGCCACCGCCATCGCTCATCCAACCCCCCACCCCCGCAACACTCACTATTCATCCAATCGGTCGGCTTCGCTTAGCAGCAGAGCGAAGGATCGCCGATCGGGTTCGATTATCAGCCATCGATCAATCGCTTGGGTTCAGTTACGCTGTAGCCGCGCAGGTAATCGCCGGGTTCGATTAGAGCCCAACGCCGCCGGGTTCGCGCGAGCCAACGCCGCACACACGCCGCATGCATATGTACGAGAAACGCGATCGCCGCCCCGACCTCCCACCGTGAATCGAACTCCTGAAATTTTCCTCCCCTTGCTTCTACCACGGTTTTTTCCATCATGGACGGCCCAAAGAATGTCATGCAGCTACGCTCGCCCGCCCAGTGACTAAAAAGCCCATTTTCATCATGATTTTTGTCATAGAAGTAGGAGCCCACCACATCTATGATGATACCGGTTTTGTCACAATTGTCGCCATAGAAGAGTCATATGTATGACAGTAAAAAATTGCTCGCCCAAAATGTCACGGATGTGTCTTTTTTGTAGTGTTGGCCAGCCCGAGCAAAGGTCACCGCCTGCGAAGACCTCGACCCAGGCCCAGCGGCGTGAGCACCGCCCAACATCAGGCGCGGCGGCGCGGCCAGGCGTTATCCAGCCTCACTCCACGCCAAGTGCGAGCCGCTGCAAGGGCAGCAAGCCATGCCGCAGAAAAGGCGCCACACACGTGGCCGGAGCAGGCGAATATGCGGGCAGCACTCACATTGGTGCGAGAGCTGCTGCGGTGCCGGCTGATGGAGACCAGCCGGGAGGCACTGCTGGAATGCGTTGTCGAGCTGCTGGATGCGGCGGCATCGGGAGCGCCGCCCTTCTGCTATCAGCTTCCCTCTCAGGCCACTACGGGGCCTCACGGCGGGCCTTGCCGCAACCACGCACCCCTGGGTGTGCCTGGGGGCTTCGTCAACACCAGCACGGCTGGCGGCGCCGGGGGCTCCACCGCGCCCATGCCGCCCGCGACAAGTACGGGCACAAGCGTCGCCTCCCATGGTTCCAGTGAGATGCCGCGCTACCATCCTCAGGATGCCACGCTGGGCCGGGCAACATGGAGTATGGGGCACCACGGCGAGGTGTTCGGGGTAACGGCCCCGGAAGCCTACGTGCCCCGCATGATGGACCAGGAGTACGCGCCGGAGGACGACCCTGGCTCTTTCCTCGGAGAAGATTGGGAAGAAGGAGGTCTAGAAGTCAAAGCCTTCCAGGAAACGACGGAGAATCGCAATGATCGCGCCAGCAACAACAACTACAGGGTACCACTAATCTCTCAGGAGCAAGCTTACGCTAACCGTGGGCTGCAAGTGAATCAGGTCACAGCGTCGGTCGATGACCCCGACGCAACAGCATCCCTTCCACCGGGGAAAGCACACTGGGGGCCACGCGGAGGGAGCCAGGAGCAAGGCCCCTCCCCACTTCACGCGAATCCAGGCAACGTCTGGAGGTAGGCCCTCTGCCGGGAGCCTTCCCCGGACAGAGCACCCGTGGTCACCGAGGGCACCGCTGGCGTCCCCTTTCCCCCCTTTGTGTCGTCCAGGTTGCCGGTTGGCTCAAATGTGGTCGAGGGTGGTGCAAGGCGGGGCCCTCGTCTGGCGATATGAAGCAAGGCCGGTTCCTGTGAAGAAGGCCCAGTTGTTGGAAATATGCCCTAGAGGCAATAATAAAAGGATTATTATTATATTTCCTTGTTCGTGATAATTGTCTTTTATTCATGCTATAATTGTATTATCCGGAAATCGTAATACATGTGTGAATACTTAGACCACAACATGTCCCTAGTGAGCCTCTAGTTGACTAGCTCGTTGATCAACAGATAGTCATGGTTTCCTGACTATGGACATTGGATGTCATTGATAACGGATCACATCATTAGGAGAATGATGTGATGGACAAGACCCAATCCTAAGCATAGCACAAGATCGTAGTTCGCTTTGCTAGAGCTTTTCCAATGTCGGTATCTTTTCCTTAGACCATGAGATCGTAACTCCCGGATACCGTGGGAGTGCTTTGGGTGTACCAAACGCCACAACGAATCGGGTGACTATAAAGGTGCACTACAGGTATCTCCGAAGTGTCTGCATTGGGTTGTCACGGATCGTGATTGGGATTTGTCACTCCGTAGACAGGAGAGGTATCACTGGGCCCACTCGGTAATGCATCATCATAATGAGCTCATAGTGACCAAGTGTTTGGTCACGGATCATGCATTACAAGATGAGTAAAGTGACTTGCCGGTAACGAGATTGAACGAGGTATTGGGATACCGACGATCAATCTCGGCAAGTAACATACCGATTGACAAAGGGAATTGTATACGGGTTGCTTGAATCCTCGACATCATGGTTCATCCAATGAGATCATCGAGAGCATGTGGAAGCCAACATGGGTATCCAGATCCAGTTGTTGGTTATTGACCGAGAGCCGCCTCGGTCATGTCTACGTGTCTCCGAACCCGTAGGGTCTACACACTTAAGGTTCGTGACGCTTAGGGTTGTATGAATATGAGTATGCAGCAAACCGAATGTTGTTCGAGTCCCGGATGAGATCCCGGACGTCACGAGGAGTTCCGGAATGGTCCGGAGGTAAAGAATTATATATATGAAGTGCTATTTCGGCCATCGGGAGAGATTCGGGGTCACTGTATTGTACCGACCACCGGAAGGGTCCCGGGGTCCACCGGTGCGGCCACCATCCCGAGGGCCCTCTGGGCTGAAGTGGGAGGAACCAGCCTCGGTGGGCTGGTGCGCCCGCCTTGGTCCCCTCGCGCCTAGGGTTGGAAACCCTAGGGTGGGGGCGCCCACTTGCCTTGGGGCAATCTCCCTTGGCCGCCGCCTTTGGGAGATCTGATCTCAGGGCGGGCGCCTCAGGGGCCTATATAGGGGGGAGGGAGGCAGCCGCACCTGAAGTCTTGGCGCCTCCTCCCCGCTACACCTCCTCCTCCTCCCGTAGTTGTTTGGCAAAGCCTTGCCGAGTTCGCTGCATCCACCACCACGCCGTCGTGATGTCGGATTCATCAACCTCTCCTTCCCCTTGCTGGATCAAGACGGCGAGACGCTATGCTGACCGTGACGTGTGTTGAACGCGGAGGTGCCGTCCGCTTACGCTAGGATCTCCGGTGATTGGATCACGACGAACGACTCCTCAACCCCGCTTCTTGAACGCTTCCGCACGCGATCTACAAGGGTATGTAGATGCATCTCTCTCTCTCTCTCTCTCTCTCTCTCTCTCTGCTAGATGAACTCAGAGATGTATCTTGGTGAACGAGGAAAATTTTATTTTATGCAACGCTCCCCAACACCAGTGCTCGTGAAGCTCGCCGCCTGTGACACTCTCACGCATAATGAGTGGGGCTGTACACGCCCGAGTCTCGGGGTGCCGCCTCAGCCCCGGGCCCCTCCCACGCCTAATGGCAGCACTTAGCTCCGTGCTGGTGAGAAGACTCAAAGACCAGAAGACTAGACTAGGTGCCGAACGCGGCCATTTGCTTTGGGTCTCTTTTCTATAGCCTTGCCTCCTGGTTTTGAATTTAAGTTGAAGTCAAGCTTTTTTCGATGCGTGCGGGGGGTGCATTTTCTCGTTCAAGCGATTTCTTGCCATCTGGTTCTTGCCTTGTTCTGGAGCTCACGCCGCCCCCTCGTCAGGCCCTCATGAAGGGCTGGGCACAAGACGCTGCACACGCTACCGATCGGGCGCAGAACCTCACATGGCCCTCTCAAGTGGTCACAGACCCTTTAGGAGCCCCATGGCGACTCCCAACCTTACAACCCGATTCAGGGCCCGCTCCAGCTAAGGTAAGCCGCAGCGGCAAAATTTGCCGTCAGACTCATGACTGGCCAAAACGCCCCCTCGGTTCGGCATAAAGGAGTAGAAATCATGATTTGCTTACATGAGGGGCCCCCCTCCCAAAATTCTCTCACAATCTTTAGGGGCCATGCCCGAGTTTTGCATACAGGGTGAAGCAGTAAAGAGATAAGGAAATAGCCAGATATGTCGCCGCCGCTGCCCTCCGCTGCCGCTTTCAGACGCTGCCGCGTCACCGTTACCATCGCCGGCGCCGCCGCCACCGTCACCAGCCGCCAACGCCCCCATCATCGACCACGCCGCCTCCGCTCTCGCAGCCGACCACCACCGCCGCCCTTCCGAGGTGAAGTCCCCGACCAACGCGCCCACGTTGTCTCTACCCACCGTGCCAGGTCGTCCCCGACGACCGTGAGGTACGGGGCGATGGCGGCGTTGAAATCAAAGTCGGGTTGACTCTCTCTACACGAGCCTGCGAAGCCACGATTGGGCCTCCAAAGGGTAACCACGCTTGAAGAAGCGGAGGTGACTGGCGTAGTCATTCACCTGAGGATGGGGGGCGTTCGCGTCATAGACATGGCCTAGGGCAGTGTTGGCCCTGTTCCGAAGATCCTGAAGCATGGGAGCGTTAACGCGCTCCAGCGACCGCCTCTCCAGCACCTCCTCCTGACTCTGCCGCGCGATGGACTCGACGTCATCAACCCGCCTCCGGAGGGAGAGCAATTCAGCGTGGGCGGAGGCCAGCTCCGCTGCTGCGCTGTGGCGATGGCCATGGCCTCCGCGGCCTCCGCATCACCGGCTCGGGCCTGAGGGCAGCAGCCCTGCCCGCATCCTCCGTTCCCGCGAGCTTCAACTTCAAGTCATACCTACCCTCCAGATCTGCTGAGCTTCGGCCACCTGATGATCAACCTCCTCCTGAGCCATGGCCTCACGTGCGCTGACGGCATCTTCCGCTTGGGCAACTTGGCGCTCCCTCGTCTCTAGATGCTCAAGCTCAAGGCTGCGCTCCACGGCCTCCAGAGCCAATGCCTCCTCACGCTTTCGGACCTCTTCCTCCTCGGCGGGTGCCCCCCTCAGCGACGCAAGGGCAGCTCTGCGCGCCTCCACCTGCTGCTCAAGGGACGCACTCCAGGCCTGGAGCTCCCACGCGCGCTTCTCCGCAGCCTCGCGACGGCGGTCAGCCTTGCGAGCCTCCACCAAGGCTTGAGTGCAAGCTTTGCGGGAAACCTTGAGGGACGCCTAGGCCTTCGCATTGTCAAGATCGCGCTGGTAGCGGCCCAAGTTGATGGCCACCCTCAGCTTACGCCACCCCTCTGCCAGCCGAAGACCTTCCGCCTCAAGACGCGAGTCGACACCCGCGAGTTCTTCACCAAGTCGGCTCATCGCGCCCATCGCCTCCTGGAAGAGCTCATGGCGAACGATGCTTCGCCCACGCCGCACTCAATGCACGCCCACCTCGGCCCTCCATTGTCGGTGTTCGGGAACGGGATCCCTGACTTGCTCGCCTGCGGCCCGCGGGCGTGGCTCAAGCGGGGCCCAAAGACGGTCCAGCTTCATCACCAAGCTCAAGACCTCGCGAGGGGCTGAGATTGCTGGGCGGACGACAGAAGCTTCCTCAGAGCAGCCTCGCCAGCAGGCTCACGAAGAGGCGGAGAGATCAAGGCAGGGTACTCACGAGGGTGCCCCGTGACGCAAGCCATGACGACGAGACCAGCGGGCGCCGGCGGTGCAAAGGTCCTCGCTTCCCTTTGGTGCAAAGGAGGCGAGGACAGGCTAAGGCATCAGGCAAAGGTTACCGCTTCGGTGCAACAAGACCAAGACCAGCAGAGCGGCAGGAAGGAGGTCATCGTGGAGCCCAGGACGATGTCACCGTCAGAGCCTTTGGCACCCGAAGACCAACTTTAGTCAGGATAAGTGTACTAGATGTTCCCCTTCAAAATGGCCAATTGTTGGCGCCCTTCCCGCTCGTTATTTGGAAGAGGCCCAGGGCCTCCCTCTATAAATAAGACTAGCCACCAAACGAAGAGGAGAACAAGGAGGACAGGGGACAGAGGAGAACAAGTAGGACAAAGGACAAAGAACAGGTCGAACCCACGAGAGAGAGTGGGAGAAGCGACTGGACTCACCCAAGCAGTCCATCGCACCAGCTCAAGAACAGCCCCTCACGAGGCTGTTCTTCCTTTGTATTGTTCATCATCAGCCCCTGAGGCAATCCACCACACCACACACTGGATTAGGGTATTACACCACAACGGTGGCCCGAACCAGTATAAACCTCGTGTCCCTTGTGCTGTTCTTTGTTCCTAGTATAGATCCCTCGCTAATCATTCGCGTGTGAGCTGGTAGGGGAAAGATCTCCGCGCGCACCCTAGTGTTCGAACCTCAAGGGTCTGCCGGAACCCGAAATCCGACATTTGGCGCGCCAGGTAGTGGTGCGCCGGAATCTTTCTTCCGCTGGTCGTGTGTGATCTCCCGTCAGGTTCATGGTCGACGCCGAGCTCGTGGCCGAGCACCGGCTGCTCGCCGCCGAAGTTGCCCAGACGGCTCCCCCTGCCGGCGACACCCCGCTGCTCCCGCCACCTGCCACCAACGCCGCCATCGGCCCAGCGAGGAACGAGCAGCAGGCCTCGTCCCTGCATCCATCGGTGAGGCGAGAAGGCCGCACCGCTACTCCTTCGCTCGCCCCTACTGGTTCTTCATCCCGCGCGCACCACGTTCCCATGGAGGCCCGAGCCGCCATCGCGCGAACCAGCCCCACGCCACCGCCTGGCCGATGACGCTCACAAGGAATGGCTCACCACGCCGTCGAGCCTGTCCGCAGCAGCAGGGGCCCTGCCGCCCGTCCCTCGCTGCCTCGCCTTCACCCCCGCTGGGAGGCAGGGAGCCCGAGGTGCCCCCGCCACCTCCTCCCCAAGAAGGCCCCTCGCCAAAGGCACGTGGCCCCGGCCGAGACCTCCGTGATCCGGGCGCCCAAGAACAAGAAAGGAGCTGCCAGGATCTCCTCGTCCCCAAGAAGGTGCTCAGATGCTCCCAAAGACCGAGCGCCGCGACTCGCCCAGCGCCATCACACAAGACCCCTGCTCCAGCAGCGGTGCGCTGGAACCCACAAGAGCAAGCTCCGTGACGCCAGAGCCCCCTGGGCCACCGCAGGCTGCCGCTTTCACCGCCGAAGCCACGCAGCGCCGCATGGCTCGGCATGTTCAAGCCGCACCTGCCTCCTCGCTACGACGGCACCGCCGACCCCGTGGAGTTCCTTCAGATCTACGAGATGAGCATCGAAGCCGCCAACGGGGACGAAAAGGTCATGGCGAATTGGTTCCCCATGGAGCTGAAGGACGGAGCCCAAACCTGGCTCCTCGAACTGGCTCCCGACGATCTCCTCCTCGACGAGATGCGCTCGCCCATTGCCAACTTCCAAGGCACTTCGCGACCTGCCTCCGCCGTGAGCGACATGCGCCACATCAAGCAGCAGCCGTGAGAGACCCTGATTAGTCATCCAACCGCTCAACAACGCCTCTACCAAAATCCCTAAGGTGATCGAGGAAGCCATCATCTCGCCTTCTCTCGACAGCCGCGTGACGCCAAGATGAAGGAGGAGCTAGCAATGCATGAAGACTCGTGCACATCCCTCGAGCTGTTCAACTTGGCGACCAAACACGCCAGGCTGAGGAAGGGCGCCTCTCCCTCCTCGAGCTTCCGGCTGCCGATCCAGAAGAGAAGAAGCCCAAGGCTAAGGACGTGAAGCACAAGGGGGCTGACGTGCTCGTGGCCGAACCGCACACCAAGTGAGGCAGGGATCAGCCCGAAGTCATCCAAGGGCAGCTGCATCAGGTGGTACCACGATCTCCACACCCACAACACCAACGAATGCCGGAGCTCAGGTCAGGCGAGAGTATGACGGCCGACGCCCGAAAGCGCAATGATCGGGCTACGACCGAGGAGGGGGAAGAGGCGATGACGCTGGGAAGACCGTGGCCTCGCCAAGGATGGCGTGACAGACCACAAGGACCGGGCTGCAGGACCAGCCTCGCGAGGGAGGTTGAGGACCAGCCTCGTGAGGACCGGCCCACAAGGCAACGCAGGCTCCCACCTCTGCCACAGCCACCAAGGAGGTAACAAGACAATCATCGTGACAAGGGGGGTGGGGGCTGAGCTGCCACGATCGCTGCATCCCGGGTGACGCCAGCCCCACCTCTTAGCCCATCTTCAAGCAGCTTGTCTCGCGAGGTGAATGCAATCCTCCCTAAGCCCGAGGCCACACGCCTCGTGGTCGTCGGCCCTATCACGCTCAGCTCAATGGATCAGCTCATGTGCGCTGCAACGGCCGGAGTCCTCCCCATGCTTTGCCCACTACCATCAAGAACGCAAGTCATCAGACCTCATCGACGGTGGAGCAGGGCTCAACGTCCTATCTATCGAGACATTCAACGACCTCCAAGTGCCACACGATCAGCTTCACCGACCAAGCCCTTCTCAGAGTCACCGGTGGCTCCAATCGTCCCGATAGGGTAAGTTCGCCTTCCGCCACCTTCGTGACAACAAGAACAACCACCGCACCCAGCTCATCGACTTTGACGTCGCCCACATTCGCCTGCCATACAATGCCATCCTCGGGTACCTAGCTTTGGCCAAGTTCATGGCAGTGGCTCACCATGGCTAAAATTTCCTCAAGATGCCAGCAAGCAGAGGAGTCATCACAGTGCCTTGTGAGGAAAGGGATGCAGTGTGCTCCCTTGAGCGTGCCTTCCAAGCCGCAGCAATCGAAGACTCAGATCACAGGAGCGGGAGACTTCCCGAGAGGATCCCTAAGAAGAAGAAGGCTTCACCTGGTCCATGCCCCTCGTGGGGCGTGCACCTCCGAGGCGCAGCAGGGACCCGCGCCCGCTCAAGGGCGCCACCTCTATCGAGATAGGAAGGAGCGCCTGCTCCCTCCTCAAAGCGGGCTCTGGGGCTCATTCATGGCGAGCCACCCACCCAGCCGGGTCACGAGGGAGGCGCCGGGCACCACTTGGAGGCGATTTCAAGGCACGCTTCTCATGAAGGTATGAGGCAAGGAGGGCCAAACCCCGGGAGTTCATCACGAGGAGCACCCAGAGCTACAGGAGTCAAGAGTCATGGGCGGCTCGCCGCCACATCTCCGTGGCCCCACATCCAGCGAGGATGCTCGGGCTGCGAATCTGATCAATATACCAGGCCCAACCGGTCGCTGCCTCAGAACGGCTCGCCTCACGCTGGGCGCCATGAGGGGCCACTCACAGCCACGTCAGATGCCTTCGACCTGCCGAACACGGTCGCCACCCATCACCCGCCGAGGTGCGCTTTGAGGCTCAAGAGGTCAAGCAGCAAGGGTCCCGGGCAGAGATGGAGATGGCTCTTGAGGAACCCCCAGGCCCCCTGAGCCTCCTCATGCTCCAGTCCGGAGGGCTCGTGAGGGCCGCTTCCTCATCACGTGTCATCCGCTACCTCAACATCCCGCCATCTCCGACCATATCAGTGACACCTTCAAGTTCCGCCAGCAGTGGAGCCTCGGGCTGCATCATTCCAAAGTCATGGGTCCATCCCTCGCGTATGTATCCGCTTTGCTTATGTTTTTACTTACCTTGTTGGGGCGCCTGGCTGCCCCTCGGCTGCATTATCCCCAAGCTGCTCGGGTCGCACCCAGCATGTGCTTTCTCCGCACCTATCTAGATGGATTTACTCCTCCGACTTAACCTGATTCACGCAATTGTTGCATACACCGTCATGGGCCTCTCCGCCTCTAATGCAAAGCGCTTGCACGTTAAAAGGGGGTACCGAGCATCGCGACCATGGGCTTTCATCGCTCTCCACCTCACCCCGGCCTGACCCACGGCATCGCGACCGCCATACCAGCGTGGCTGAGCTCACTTGAGGGCCGGACCGAGGACGAGAGCATTTGCATTCTAACCCCGCAGAACACACCAATGATAAAGGCCTGCAGCCAGCACAACCCGCCGAGGTAGGGCCTCGTGAGTCCCGCTGGCTCATGGGTGCCCAGACACACCTCTCCTAGCCCTACTGCAAGCCGGGCCACATGTCGTATGGGCTGTACACGCCTGGGTTCCTCCCGGAGGGGAGCCCTCCCATGAACCAGTGGAAGCACCATGCTCCGTGACTGGCCGACGACATCTGCCGAGGAGCGGCTATGCCCGCACACACACGGAAGCGCCATCCTCCGCTACCGGTGATAAACAACCGAGGGCGGCTCACAACCAGATCAACCTCGTGGAGCCCAGAGCTCAGTCCGGTGCCATCGCAACGCCTCCTGGAGTGCCGCGAGGGCTGGACACGGGGGCTGCGCCCGGGCCACGCCTAAGTGTACGCCACCCAGCCAGGTCCCTCGGACCTGGTCGTCGCGTGCCTCCCCGAGCGGAGCCAAGGTATGAAAATTCATTTGAACGTCAAGGGGGACTCCTAAGCATCGCGACTCAGGAGCCTAACTGGTCACGTAGCCCCTCACTCCTTAGTCTCGTCTTGGTCTCCGGTCGGAGCTAACGGTGGCTGAGGTATGCGCGGGGCCAGGCCCTGCCGACGTAGAACGACCAATCCACTCCTATGCCTCCTGTCCCTACTTGTTGTTCACACAAGGGGACTCGAGCATCGCGACTCAGAGCCTAATCTTGCCACGTAGCCCCTCACCCTTGGTCCTGCACTTGGTCTCCGGTCGGGCTAACGGCGGCTGAGGTATGCGAGGGTCGGCCCCGCCGACGAGAACACACGCAAGTAGGAGGAAGAATGCGAATTCAAAGAAAATATTACAAGCCATAAGTCGCTTCACAACGCCAAACACAAGTTTAAATGCTCACGAGGTATGGCGATGTTGCAGGAATTAAAAGAGCGGAAGCTGCTAAGGGATCACTCTCCGTGGCGCCCCACCTCTCGAGGTCAGCGGAGCTGGCGGCACCACGCCAGCAATGTGTCAAGGCGCAGAACTTACCCAGCAGGCCTCGCTCGGCCTTTCATGGCCTCAAAGTCCGCAGCGGCAAGGTCGCCGCCACGTGCCCAAAGAGGGCTATCAAGGTCGACGCTGGGTCGCCAAGGTTGACGTATGAGGACGCGATCGCGCTGCAGTAAAACAGTATGCGCGCTCGCTCTCGCCGTGGTTAAGGCCGTCCGTGACATCTTCAAGTGCACGGACCAAGAAAGGAAGCAGCTCGCGGGGCCATCCTCTCGCGCCAGCCAACGGCTTCTCCAAGCCACCCTCGTAGAGCATCTTCAACGCGGCGCGAGCCTTCTCCTCCAACCTGGCGAAGGCCACCCGATCCTCAGCCAGGATATTTGCCTTCCCTGCCTAGCTCGATCCTCTCCGCTTTCAGCGATCGCTCCAGCGTTTCCAACCGCCACGGCAGTCATCAAGCTCAAGGCCCCGGTCCCAGACGGCGGCCTCCCGAGCCTCCATCTCCTTCTCCTTCTCCGGGCGGCCGACCTCCTTAGCGAAGCCTGTCGCGCAGGCCTTGCAGCTCGACCTCCGCCGCTTTGCAGCGTCCCGCATCCGCGCATCGCTTCGCAAGATCGCGAGCGCCCTCGCTCGGCAGCGGCTTGTTTCTCCCCATCGGAGGCTGATGCGGCTTGGCCAGCGCCGCCGGACGGAGGCAGCAGAGCGGCCCAGCAGGTTAGCTCCAGCGCCCGGCTACCAGACGGGATCAACATTCCGGAGATCTCTTGCAGCCGGCTCGCCACGCAGCAGCCTGTCCAGATGGCCGAGGGATCAAGGGACCGGAGCTGGTGGAGCAGTGTAGAAGACGGCAGCGTGATCACGGCTTGGGAAGAAGGAGCCTCGGCCCTGGCACCTCAACAACGCTGCGCAGTACCTCCAGAGTCAGCGGGCCACGCGGGCTGACTCCATCGCCAGAGTGCTCATGCTGCCTCGTGAAGATGATCGGGCAGGGAGGCGCGAAGCCGCTGCCTCCTTTCTCCGCAGACGGAGTCAAGCAGCCCCGGCAGCTAACCCGCCAAGTAGGGCCGCAGGTTTCTTCGCCTTTTTGCTGCAGGTGCCACCTGGCTAAGAGAATACAGACGCAAGCCTCGCTGCAGAAGCAAAGCAAAACACGGATCGAACACTTATCGGTTGCCGCCCGCTGACTCAAGCAGCCTCCCCGAACTTGAAGCCCCGAAGCCTGCAGCTAGGGTCAGCCTTGGGAGGCCCGGACGCAGAGGCGCGGCCAGAAGGCCGAGCTGGCCTCAGATCGCCTGTAGCCGTGAGCGGACCTGGGGAACCAGCCCGACCTGCCCTTCCTTGGAACCAGGGGAGAATCATCCTCTCGCCTGCACCGCCTCACATCGTCCCAAGCATGGAGCGAAGGGCGGGACCGCGCCAAGGGAAGGAATCCCGACTCGCCACGCCAAGTCGATTCTTCCTCCACCTCCTCTTCTTCCTCCTCACTCTCACTGAGTTGCCGGAGGAAACGCTCACCGCCGCCAAGATCATCGATCCCTGAGCCCCAAGGCACCAGCCCTCACCATTGAAGGTGGGCAAGGCGCCACCACTTGCTCCCACTCGTCCAAGGAACAGGGGACGGAGCGCCCGGCCGCCACGCCTCCCTCGACCAAGGAATGGAGAGCCGCGGCCAGATCTTCATTAGAGAGGGCTTCTGAGCTAAGGCGAAGGGTGTCACCTGCCTCCCCAAGCCTCCACAACGGGAGCGGATGCTCCCGGAGCGGAGCCACCCGGTGTTCCAGGAACTACCTCAGGAGCGTGGCCCCGGTCAGCTTCGCCGCCCTGCTGCCTCGGCCTCAGTCCGCTTATCCTTTTCAGCACCATCTTCGCACGAGAGTCGACGAGCTCCGCGCGAGACCATGCATCAACAGTCTTGGGCTGCCCGGACGGCAGCGCCAGTCGAGGGTGGATGCGCCCGACATCCACCATGACCCACTTGCTCCTGAAACCTTCGATCCTCTTCCCGGGTTTGGAGATGGAGTTGAAGCTGGAATATTGGACAAAGCTTGCGCATGCGGTGATAGGGCCATGAGAGACCCAGAGGTAAAAGTAATGGCGCAGCAAAGCCACTGAGGGCTTTATCCCAACGTGAGCCTCACAATAGTAGGTGAAAATTGCCAGAAGAAGAATAGAGTTGGGGTGGAGATGCAGAGCTTGCAAGTTCTATTGGCGGAGAACGGCAAAGAAGAACTCGGAAAAAGGAGGGACCAGATCGGCGATGATGGCGCTCACAAAGAACGGGTAGAAGCTGCTCCCCTGGCCTTCAGGCTGATCAGAGCCGGCCTTGAGCACAGTCGCTCCCTTGTCGCCCGGCGCCACCGTCCTCTGGCGCACAAGGACTAGATTCTTCTCTGACACAGTCGGAGGATCCAGAGCTAGAAGGTACCAGGCCTCAGACGGGGTCTTGCGAGGCGCCATGGCCTGCAGGGTGGAAGGATTGAGACAGATCTGGAGGATTTCAGAAGCAAGGAGGAGAAGGGCGAGAAAGGGGATCTGGAGCGAGACGAGCAAGAACGAGCACCAAGTCTGGCCCGGGCCTCCTTTTTGTCAGAAGGACGGTTGCCGAGGCGTCGTGGGGAGCGGAGACGCCCACGACCAATCAATTGCCACGTGGCGCCCAAGGCCGCAGGCTGTTCGGGCATGCGGTGTTTCACACTTGCCCCTTCGCTTCTCTGCTAAGCCAAGTCCGGGCGCGCCTTGGGCCCGGGCTACTGCGGCTGCTCCGGGAACGGGATCCCTGCACTTGCTCGCCTGCAGCCTGCGGCGTGGCTCAAGCGGGGGCCCAGGCCCAGCCTTCATCACCAAGCTCAAGACCTCGTGAGGGGGCCAGATTCGGGCGGACGACAGGAACCTTCCTCAGGAGCAGCCTCGTCAGGGAGGCTCACAAGGAGGCGAAGAGATCAAGGCAGGGTACCTCATGAGGGTGCCCCATGACACAAGCCATGACGATCAAGACCAGGCGGGCACCAGGCGGGCGCCGACCTGTGCAGTGTCCTCGTTTCCCCTTTGGTGCAAAGGAGGCGAGCATAGGCTAAGGCATCAGGCAAAGGTTACCGCTTCGGTGCAACAAGACCAAGACCAACAGAGCGGCAGGAAGGAGGTCATCGTGGAGCCTGTGATCTGCCATTGTCAAAGCCTTTGGCAGCCAAGACCAACTTTAGTCAGATAAGTGTACTAGATGTTCCCTTCAAATGGCCAATTGTTGGCGCCTTCCCGCCATTATTTGGGAAGAGGCCCAGGGCCTCCCTCTATAAATAGGACTAGCCATCAAACGAAGAGGAGAACAAGGAGGACAGGGGACAGAGGAGAACAAGTAGGACAAAGGACAGAGAACAGGTCGAACCCACCAGAGAGAGAGAGAGAGAGAAGCGACTGGACTCACCCAAGCAATCCATCGCACCAGCTCAAGAACAGCCCCTCGCGAGGTTGTTCTTCCTTTTCACTGTTCATCATCAGCCCCTGAGGCAATCCACCACACCACACACTGGAGTAGGGTATTACACCACAACGGTGGCCCGAACCAGTATAAACCTCGTGTCCCTTGTGTTGTTCTTCATTCCTAGTTTAGATCACTCGCTAACCGTTCACGCGTGAGCTAGTAGGGGAAAGATCTCCGCGTGCACCCCAGTGTTCGAACCTCAAGGGTCTGCCGGAACCCGAAATCCGACATCCACCTCAGGGGCTGCGGGCGGGACATCAAGTGGCGCACCGCCTCTCGGCAGGGTACTGGAGGCTAGTGCTGCCTCAGGCGCCTGCCAGTCCTCGCAGGGGGCCCAGCCGGTCGGGGCCCGATGCTTGAAGATAAACTGAACGTCGAGGCCAACCGGCTACTATCCATGACCAGAGGACGGGCCCTGGGCACCCCCGCCAAGCTCCATGCCAAGCTGCAGGGGAAGAACGACAAGGTCACAGGATCAGCGTGCCATGAAGGCAAGCGCGCCCCTTCAACCCACCCTGCTCCAGGGGCAGCAAGCAAACTCGGAGCGCTCAAGGTCAATGGGGAAGTCGAGGAAAGAGGAGGTCAAGTCAGAGGCGCAGTGTGCTCGATTTAAAGGAGCCTCAAGAATCAAGCGCCAAGAGACGGAAACAACACACAAGAAGCCATAGCGGTACGGTACTTACACATCGACGGTGATGTACTTCCTTCGCTTCAGCGGCACGAAGATGTTGTTGCCGCTTGGGGATCCTTTCCTCTTACGGAGCTCCTCGAAGTCCATGCAAAGCCGACCGAAGCGCTGGACCTGGCGGCCAGCACGGGGCGAGGCCGAGGAAGAGCTTGGAGGGACAACTTCAGGGGTGCCCAGCTGCGGTGAACAGTCAGGCGCCATCTCACCACGACCTCCCGAGGCTTCTAGGGCTTTCACCTCGGGAGCCGCATGCTGGGTCGCCTCGGTAACCGACGTCCCAGGGCAGGGATTGCGAGCTCCCGAGGACGATGCCCCAGGATCACCAGGTGGCCCAAGCTCCTCAGCACTCAAGCCGCCAACCTCCATCGGAGCTTGCCCCCCTGCACCCACACTTGGGACGAGCTCGGCGCCGATGGCAAGGAAGGGAACCATGTTCGACGGGGTTCTCGCAGGGCCTCACCAGGCCAAGCGGGCGCAGCCCCCACTCATCAAAGGAGGGCATGCTTTCGGCAAATTCATCCTTGTTCTCGCAGCGGTACAACAGACAGCTCTTCCTGGGCATGTCGTCCGGCAGAGGGGCACCCGTCAGGATCGTAAGCACCATTTGCCGCGTCTTAAGAGGAAGCCCCTCCTCCTGAAACCTCATATGGTCCTGACTACTAAGCAAGGCCCACATCGGGCGGGAATGGCATTGAAGCGGAGCGACTCGGCGCTTGACGAACTCCTTCACCACCATAGGCGTGGTCACGCCGTGGTCCTTCAGCCTCCTTAGCCTGAGCTAGACGGGAACGAGGCGGGGGCTCGCGAGCCTCTGATGGCCCCAACTGGAGTTGGGAACAGCAGGCCCTGGTGGAGCATGGAGCAGAGGGCTGAGCACACCAGCATCGACAAACACCCATCGTGTCCGAAACTCGCTCATGGATGGAGGAAGCTCAAAGTCGATCCCCGCGCCCGCTGTCGAAGCCATGGCCTGGAAGCTCACGCACCCCAAGCTCTGCCAAGGGCCAGTCTGTTACAATGAGAAGAAATGGCGGAAGAGGGCCACCGAAGGAGCGATGCCCACCATGGCTTCGCACACAAAGGAGAAGACGGTGAGAAGAGTCACAGATTGAGGGTCGAGATGCAGCATGTGGATCTGATAATGCTTGAGCACAGCATTGAAGAAGGCGTCGAAGGGAGGAATCAGGCCAGCCCAGAGGGCATCTATGAAGATTGGGACCTCAGTGGCTGCCCGGGCAATGCGAGGGCGAGACGCGGGCCAAGCCACTGTCTCTCCCCACTCATTGAAACTGGAAGCAAGCATGGGGCGCACCTTGTCCATGGCCTCGTCGTTGAGCACCAGGGGTCAGCCGAGCGCAGGCTCGAAGGACGGAGGCGCACTTGGCGAAGGCAAGGGCTTCTTCCCCTTGTCTGCTCGCCCAGCGTCATAGCGATGAGTCAAGCAGGGCGCAGATCAGATTGGAGGGGAGGAGCAGAGTCTCGAGAAAGTAGATAGATTGGGGGAGCCAGGCGTGGACAAGGGAATAATAACTATGTAGGCTGCGGGGGCCGCATAGCCAGGCGGATTCAAAGGCAACGTGGGGAAGTGGAGACGCCCACGCCCAATCAACCGCCACGCGTCAATCGAGGCTGCAGGCTTTTTGGGGTTCAAGGCTACGCTGCTGGCCCTTGGCTTCACCATGGGTTAAGCCCGAGCACACCTCGGCCCGGGCTACTGCTGGTGTTCGGGAACGGGGTCCCTGTGACTTGCTCGCTCGCTGCCCACGGCGTGGCTATATGCGAGTAGGCCCAGACGCCCATCTTTGTCAACAAGGCATTCAAGACCCTCGCGAGGGGCCAAGTCTCGCGAGGCGGACGACGCAAGACCTCCTCAGGAGCGGCCTCTCCAGGCAGGCTCACGAGGAGCAGAGATATCAAGGCGGGGCAAACCTCACGAGGCTCTCATGACGTGAGCCATGATGATCGACACCAGAAAGGCGCCAGGCGGGCGCCTGCGCGGGTAGCGTCCTTGTTTCCTCTTTGGGGCCAAGGGAGCAAGCGCAGGCGCGGAGTACCGAGGCATCAGGCAAAGGTTTCCATATCAGTGCAACGAGACCAAGACCAGCAGGCCAGTAGGATGGAGGTCACCGTGGAGCCCAAGACGGCATCATCACCAAAGCCCTTTTGCAGGCGAAGGCCGCTTTTGTCAGGATAGCTTGTACTAGCTGTCCCCTTTCAAATTGGTAGCCGTTGTTGGCTCCCTTCCCGCTCAATATTTGGGGAGAGGACCAGGGCCTATATAAGTAGAACTAGCCACCACAGCAAGGGGCGACTGGATCTCATCTGATCGAGAGCCTACCCTTAGCCACACCGAACACAAGAACACCTCAACCTCAAGAGGTTGTTCTTCCCCTTGAACTGTCCTTCATCAGCCCCAGAGGCAATCCACCACCACACACTGGAGTAGGGTATTACACCACAACGGTGTCCCGAACTAGTATAAATCGTGTGTCCCTTATGTTGTGAGTTTGTCGAGTTCGTCCGCAAGATCTTAGCGAGCTAGGGCGTGGATCGGTAGGAGGGAAAGAACTTCCGCGCACCCCAGAGTTCGAACCTTAAGGGTTTTGCCGGAATCCAAGATCTGATAGAATGTGTCCTCATGGATAGCTTTTCATCTCGCCGTCCAAAATGCCTAGAGGGTTACTACCAACTTAACGAAATCAGCATGAGATAGAATGTCTTGCGTTCTAAAAAGGAAAAGCCAATACTTAGCATTTGTTTCTTGTGTCTTCACTAGTTGTTCATCTAGTTCTCCATCATCCAATGCCCAGACACACCTTGCCATGGTGCATTCAAGCAATGAATGCCCCCAAGAGTCAATGTTCTACCTCGTGTGGTGAGCGTGGGGATGAGGAGGGAGCGCGCTGTAAGTGCATCTAGTGCCACCCCTAGTTGGTTTTGGAGTATTGACGACAAACTTGGTTGAGGGACTAATGTGTTTGTGAGAATTTTTAATGCTATATCCTTATTTCCTGAATACCGGAGAAGCCGGAACGACCACCCGACAATCCAGGCGTGCGTGTGAACATGTAACAACTTCCAATAAGTTGCATGCAAGCCACGTGTCCTTCAGATGTGAACCGCTAGGGGCACCTACGTAATTACACTGTGATGTCCCTTTCCTTGTAAATATACACTCACTGCGGTCATTATCTCTTATTCCACCTCGACCGCATTGCTCAAACCCTAGCGCATCCGCTAGCTCGCGTCGACGCCGGAGACGAAGCGCTTTGCTGCTGCAACTTCTTCGGCGACGTCCTCACGCCGGCCACGGACCTCGTCCTCTCCGCCGCCACCGTAGGTGTCTTCGCCGCCAAGTTAGGGCACGGGAGATTGAACTGCTCGGCCTCTAACTCTGTCTCATCTAGCAGTTCAACAGCGGTAATTAAAACTTACTTTTTACTGCCTTTTTTATCCGTCAGATCCATCCACTTCAACCAAAAGTGGTTTCTTCACTTCCAAATCTGGGTCTGTCTTTATCTGCATCTCATATCATGCTTAGTATATTCACTTATGCTTCATAACTAGTTAGATTCCTCACCTGTACTTATTCATGGATTCGTACAAATCTGGAATCAACTCTCTTCAAGTAAGTGAATGTCTTCGCTCTATGAGGTCAATGTCTTCAAACCATTTTTTCTTCAAAATCTTCTGAGAATGCATATGACCTCTTCCCCTTCCCTCGCATCTCTAATGCTGTCACAGGTACATATCCATGGGAGAATCCCATGGTTCTCATAGTCTGCATTCATTTGAAGAAGTCTTACAGCGTCATATTCACTCCCCTAAAGCCAGCTCTTGTCTGACCAACAAAAGTAAGCCATTCATTGTTCTGAAGCCATTCAGTCTGAATATAATGGCAATAGAGAAGTCAATAAGAAAAGGTGGCAGACAGCACCGTGGTGATACAACTAAGGATTAACCTCCAGGTCTGTTTGAGCTGTACAAGTCAGATCCCGAGGAAAGCTATGGCCAGCGCAAGACCTGAATCCAATGGATTCGAAAATATTGGGCTGAACAGTGGTTCAAGTATATAACTTTGTCACTGCCGAATATGCAGAGAAGAATTCTATCAAGCGCCCATGGGGAGATATTCTGTACAAAAATCTGCAGCCCAAGTCCAAGTCTGAAGCCATTGCTCAAGGCTTCTACCCATGCATGGTCAGAGGACCGGTTGCGAGAATGCCGATTCCATCATCTATGTTATGGTGTCGAGAAGACAATCTTTTCAAGCGCAACTATCAGTTTGCAAAAGAGTCAGCTGTGAAGAACAAGAAAGATCTTGGACTCAACTTCAACCCTGGCACGTCTGCTCCAAGGGCTGATGGCACACGCGATGTCAATCCAAATGTCATTGGACCCTTCAACAACTTCGATGGCCTCCTCTCTCACATAGCTGCTCAAAGGTCCACTGTGGAGCAATCAACTGATGACGCAGATTCTGAAGATGCGCTAGCTCCACCAAAGCAGAAAAACAAGAAATCAAAAGCTTTGAAGCCCTCTGCCGCACCAAAAGCTTCGACTATGAAGCCATTGGCCATTGCACCTCCTGAACCCAGTGTGCAGTCTGAAGATTTGTCTCGTCTCCAAGAAGACTGAGAAGTCCAAGAATACAAAGAAGCCCATGAAGAGTTTTGGGCATGAACTAACTCATGCTGCCATTTTGCTCAATGAGGAAGACACCATCGATCTGTCCAGCGATGAAGATCTTGGTGATGAAGCCCTTGAGATGCTGATCAAGAGCAAGCAAGAGGCAGAGATCTTCAACGATCTGCCCCTCTTTGATGTTGACATTCTGAACAACTTCATCGTTGAGTGCTTCGATGACCTGAGCATCAGCATTGATGATCTTCAGCTGCCTGTGGACATCAGCATCACATTCCACAGAGCCATTGCTAATGAACTGACCTTGGCTCAGAAGATTGTCGAACTCAACAAAAGATTGACTATGAGAAGGATCACTTCAAGAAGAACATGGCTAAGCTCAGCGTGGCAGATGTTCAAATCTTCAAGAAAATGTTGCATGACCTCAAGGAAGAGTTTCACAAGAAGCGTGAAGAAGCTAAAGGTTCAAGAGAGCGCTTGAAGTACTTTGCACAGAAATGTGTTCAAGCACACAATGAAGCTGAAAAGCGCAAAGCTCTTGGGTGTCCTGGCATTGACCCCAGAATGGCTGCCAAGCAGAAGAAGAAGTCTGTTGTGACCCAAACTGAAGCATCAAGGTAGGAAGAACCTCGCATTGACTTCCCTACCAGCATGACAGGCTCGAAGCCTAAGGTCACCACAGCAGCTTCAGAGCTAAAGAAGACAAGGGCAGCTGAAGCGGAAGCCCGGAAACTCAAGCACAAGGATGCTTCTGATGATGCCCCATCCAAGAAGAAGCTGAAGACAAAGTCTTCAAAGAAAGCGCGTGCTGCTGCCTATGAGCCCCTCAATGTTGAACCCATTTCTGTTGCACTTCCAGCTTCAAACAACCAAGAGCATCATTTGGTGATCCATGAGCCTGCTTCCATAGCGGCTCATGAAGATGAAGAAGTTCCAGCTGTTGACCCCATCACAGCTGAAGACATTGGTCATGGAGACAATGTTGATGATGATGAAGTCCTTCCTTAGCTCGAGCCAGTCAGTATCATCGCCTGCTCCAACGAGTAGTGAACTAATCAGCGTTGGTCGTCCATTGATGCCAATTGCTCAGGATGACTCATGGGCCGAGCGCCCCCAACAAGACACCCCCATTCATGATGAAACACCCAGAACTCCATCACCTCAAGTCACCACTCCGGTACTTGACGATGAAAACTACATGGTGCAGACCACTCTCTCACCAAAGGCGTCCCCCGTATTTCGAAGGCTTCACAAAGGCCTCAGGCCACAGGTCACCATGTCGAGCATTCTGGAAGGTGAAGTGCACCACAGCTCAGTAGCACGCCAAGTGTTTCCTGAAGCCACCCCTACTGCGAATGTCTCCCAGTCTGAAGCTAAAGCTGCTAAAGACATTCTGGCTGCATCAGCCGATGAAGATCAAGGAGAAAGAGAGGAAGAAAGAGTTGCCACACCCTCTGCTGCTGATCCAGTCATTCTCGAGGAGAATGTGACCGTGCCCGACCCTCCTGTTATTGAAGAAACGGAGGTTGAGAACACTAAGGCTGCCACAAACAATGCCACTTACGCCACTAAAAATGTCATGGCTGAAGACAATGTGGAGCCTGAAGCTAATGTGGTGCCTGAAGCTCATGTCCAACCTGAAGCCACTGTGAATGCTGAAGCCACTATTCCACCTCCAAGGCCTCAGACAATTGAACATGCATATGATCATGGCCATCTTGTTACAGTGAGATGGACCATTATGGTTCCTCTCACAGCTCCTGGACCACAGTACGAGCCTGCCAAAACGCATGTATATCTTCATAATGTTGATCGTCAAAGCTTCACACAACCAATAGAAGGAATTCATGTCCCCAATGCTGCAACTACTGCTTATCCTCTGGCTGGCAATATGCGTGTGCCACATCATGCCAACACTGAAGCCACTGCTAGTACAATTGCCCAAAGGCCTCGGAAGCGTTCTCGCGTACTCAATGACTGAGAGCTTCTTGCGGCCTTACACCAGAAGCAGGATAAGCATCATGACTGGCTCAAGCGTCAGATGCAGAGTATCTTGGTGCACATCAATCGCATTCGAAACCTGGCCGGCAAGAATTCATCTTTTTCCCATGAAGCCTGTCGGCGGTCCTGGAAGAGCCTCACACTACTATGTCCTGAAGAAGATCTTTGCGATGATGGCTTCACTGAGGATTTCAAGTTTGATTCCAGGCCTCTCCACAAAATGCAAGCTGGTGTCGCACTCCATCCATTGAAGATTCTGAATATTCATCTTTGACTGCAACTATTGTTGTGAGAGTCGTCGATGAAGAAGCCGACGCCACTTCACCGACCATGGCTGCACTGCATCTCGACATTGCATCAGGTCCTTCTGCACCACCAAACTCCAACGTCGACCCTGCTCCATCATCTGCTCCTTCTGGGAATGAGTAGATGCTCTATGTCTTCAAACCTTTTTGGTCATTACTAACAAAAGGGGGAGAAGCATATGAGTTGATAATCTTCAATCGGGTCCTTATGGGTGGTTGCATTATTTTTGCCAAGTATTTACAACTCTCGTCTTTTGATACATTTGGTTCTTTGAGTGGTAACACTTAAACTCGATGGTCGTCTGCTACTTTTTCTGCTACTTTGGGATGCGATGATAAATTCCGCATGAAGCCATTCCGCAGATGTCCATCTTTCATTATGCATGTCATTATCTTCGTTATATCTTTATATGCATGATCAATTGTCTTCATAAGTTGAAGAGGATCTCCACAAAGTAAAACATGCCATGTGCATTTGCATTCGAAAGCAAATTACTTATATGCACATCTTCAGGGGGAGCCTTTTGCTACATAGGAAGACAAACACTTAAATCTTAACTTTCACATATTTTTATCCCCGTTGAAAACTTCAACCTGTTTGTCATCAATCACCCAAAAGGGGTAGATTGTAAGTGCATCTAGTGCCACCCCTAGTTGGTTTTGGAGTATTGACGACAAACTTGGTTGAGGGACTAATGTGTTTGTGAGAATTGTAGGATAACACAGGTAGTAGTCCCATAATGATTCGGTCTACCTACCAGAGATGACCCCTAAAAATGTGTGAAGACATTGAAGACAATGGTGGTCTGTGAAGATATTCACAACGAAGATTATGACTTGAGAAGACATTCACGTGAAGACTATGGAGTGCGAAGACATAGTTATTTCGTAGTTTCCTTTTCTTCTTGGTTGAGTCATAGGAACCACCGAATTGTTAAGTGGGGTCCAAGTGAACAAAGTCAGAGTGACTGATGTGATGCTCAACCAAATCCTATGTCTTCGAGCGAAGACAATGAGAGCAAATCTTATCCAAAGCTGGATGAGTCAGCTTTATTTGTAGCCCAAGTCAAGCTGCCGCATGTGTTTGAAATCTGACCGTTGGACACCGCTGGCCTTAGTGACCTGTGGTCATTTCTGCATATATCAGGTCGGGTTGCCTCCTGGCTATAAATAGCCCACCCCCTACACCATAAATTGGTGGCTGCTTAGAGTTAGTACACGGCTTTTGTCATTTGGGAGCAACCCACCTCCTAAGCTTTTGAGAGAGAGATCCTTATGGCGACAAAGCCCAAAACATCTAGAGCCAAAGATTGTTAGGCATCATCAAGTCTTTCTCGTCTCACTGGATCTCAAGACTTGTTACACTTGAGGACTGTGGAATCCTCCACCGTTAGCTGTCGCTGCTCGAAAGCATCCAAGGGTCATTGTGGATTGCCAATGAAAAAAGTCTGTGAAGGTTTGGAAGTCTACTGTCGGATTTCAGGTTCCGGCAAAACCCTTAAGGTTCGAACACTGGGGTGCGCATGAAGATCTCTCCCTTCCCTAGCTCACACGCTCGCCACGATCCCAAGGCTCAGCACCTCAAACTCGAAGAACAAGGGACACAGGGTTTATACTGGTTCGGGCCACCGATGTGGTGTAATACCCTACTCTAGTGCGGTGTGGTGGATTGCCTCGTAGGCTAAGGATGAACTAGTACAAGGGAAGAACAGCCTCCTGAGGAGAGGTGTTCTTGGGCTCGATGAGCTTGTGTGGATGAGGATGATCTGGATCCTTCGTCCGTCCCTCCGTCCGTAAGGTGGTGGCTAGTCCTATTTATAGAGGCCCGAGTCCTCTCCCCAAATATTAGGTGGGAAGGGATCCCACAACAGCCAATTTGAAGGGGGACAGCTAGTATCCTAACAAAAGATGGTCTTCGCCTGCCAAAGGCTCTGGTGGTAACGCCGTCGTGGGCTCCGTGTTGACCTCCGTCCTGCCGTCCTGCTGGTCTTGGTCTTGTTGCACTGATATGGAAACCTTTGCCTGAAGCCTCAGTACTCATCGCCTGTGCTTGCCCCTTTAGAACCAAAGAGGCAACGGGTACTATGCGCCCGCTGGCGCCCGCCTGGCCTTTGTCGTCACGGCCCACATCACGGGAACCTCACGAGGTGCCCCTTGCCTTGATCTCTCCGCCCTCGCGAGCCAGCCTAGTGAGGAAGCCCCTGAGGAGGTCTTGTGTCATCCGCCTTGCAAGGCTTGGCCCCTCGCGAGGGTCTTGAATGTTTGCTGGTGAAGATGGGCCATACCAGGCATCGGTGGAGCACGCCGGGGCCGAGGTAGGCAAGTTCGGGGACCCCTGCTCGTAACGCCGACAAGAGCTCCCGCCCAAGGCGTGTTTCGCATTTGGCTTTGAGGCGAAGCCAAAGGGCAAGTGCGGAGCGCCGTGGTCCCCAACCGCCTGTGGCCTTGATTGACACATGGCGACTGACGGGGCGTGGGCATCTTCGCTTCACCCCGCTGCCTCGGCAACTGCCCGACTTGACGAGCCCCTGGTGCATGTAGAGAAAACGATCATCACTTGTGATCGTGGGGGTCGCCGGTTGGCCTTCTCCTGCTATAAATGAAGAAGGGGGCGGAGCTCCTGTCGCCCATCTGTTTCTGGTCCGCCCGCTTCTTCTTCCTTGCTTCATTGCTAGCAGCGACACCCATGGCACCGATACGGAGATTCTCGACCATAGAGAAGGGAAAAGCCCCCCGCGACGAGCCGGGGCCGCTTCCGCCGAAGAAGAGGCTGGCCCACCGCCGCGACGTAGTCATGAGGCCAGAGGTGTCAAGGCCTTGGTATGAACGGCCTCCCCCCGGGTATCCGCTGCTTTTGTACGCCCAGGTCAAGGATTCCGGAGGAGGAGGCGGCGACCAACGCTGTCCGCGCCACGGCCGTGGTTGCCGAGTCGTGGTGGCGCGCTCCATCGCCCGAGGAATCCACACCAAGGGCTCCTCTCAAGAACTCATGATGTAGGTGGCAATGCCACCGCGCACCTGGATCCGCTTCCCGCAGCTCTTCTCTGCCGAGATGCCGCCGAGGGGTCCCCTCGAGCTATGGCTGCAGCACGCCGAGTGCGATGCCCTGGCGACAGGGACGGAGGTTGAGGTCGTCTCCCCGGGCAAGATCTTCATGACCCGAGGCTGCGGTGAGGTCGCCTGAGTTTGCCGCACGGAGGGCGCTGTCGGTGTCAAAACCGGCGGATCTCGGCAGGGGGTCCCGAATCAGCGCCTAGGCGGATGGTAACAGGAGACAAGGGACACGATGTTTTACCTGGTTCGGCCCTCTCGATGGAGGTAATACCCTACTCCCGCTTGATTAATATTGATGATATGGGTAGTACAAGAGTAGATCTACCACGAGATCAAGGAGGCTAAACCCTAGAAGCTAGCTTATGGTATGATTGTTGTTCGTCCCACGGACTAAAACCCTCCAGCTTTATATAGACACCAGATAGGTTAGGGTTACACGTAGTCGGTTACAATGGTAGGAGATCTACATATCCGATCGCCAAGCTTGCCTCCCATGCCAAGGAAAGTCCCATCCGGACACGGGACGAAGTCTTCAACCTTGTATCTTCATAGTCTTGGAGTCCGCCGTGATGATAGTCCCGCTATCCGGACACCCCTAGTTCGACTCCTCAAGAGCTCCATTAACCAGCTTCAATGACGATTTAGTCCGCGCGCATATTATCTTCGCATTGCAAGGCGGGTTCCTCCTCCGAATACTTCATAGAAGGTTTTGAACACAAGGATAGTGTCCGCTCGCAAAACAAGTTCCACATAACACCGAGAGAAAATAACTTGTGCACGATCTCGCCGACGATTCCGCGGTGTGACATCACACCATGGCCAGGCCTTTATATGAATCGCTTACCGCTTCACCTTAGCGCTTAGCGAGGCAGTTTCCGGCATGCCTTATCAAAGCATAGATCGTGCCCGCCTTTATTCCGGGATTTTCATCAATACGGACGGGTAACCCAACCGCGCTCCGCTGGCACGCCTCTATCAAAGGCGAGTCCTAATCGACCACGGGTGGGCTCTGGTATTCAACCTCTTTATAATGAGACCAAGGCCATCTTCTTTACACCTTCCATCGAAGTTCGCCTCACGCTTCAAGTTCCAACACCCAAAGCTTAAGATTCAGCGCTTCAGACTTATGACGATGTCCGCCCGACCAGCACAGCCGATGGATGTCTTCCTCCGTCACGTAAGAAGATGTGCTAAAGCTGCGAGATACCGTGTATCCGACCGGCGAGATCTCAGATAGGCTACCTGCTCCAGTGGCAGGTCATTCCCACTCCCCGAGCCCGGCGAGAACGTGGTGTTCGTGGTCCCACTTCCTTCGGGTTTAGGCTTCCCGACAGATCCCTTTGTGCGGGGGCTCATGTTTTATTATGGGCTTGATTTCCATGACTTGAATCCGGAGTCCATCCTCCATATCTCGTCATTCATTGTCGTATGTGAGGCCTTCCTCCATATCACCCCCCACTTTGGATTGTGGCTCAAGACCTTCAAGGTGGAGCCAAAGATGACCGAGGGGCAACAAGCAGAGTGCGGAGGGGCGGTCATAAGCAAATTTGCTGATGCTCCATGGCCCGAGGGCTCTTTTCAAGAGGAGCTTGGTTCGTGGCAACAGGAGTGGTTTTATGTCACCGCTCCCCGGGGCACCAAATGGGCGGTGATCCCCGCTTTCTGCTCAGGTCCACCACAGCGGCAAGCGCCATGGGTCAACAAGGGGCTCGACTGGGGCCATCCAAGGACGCTCCTTGCTGCAGGGCCGATTCGAGACCTCCAGAAAGAGAGATCAATCTGCTGCAGTGGCGCAGGTTATGGTGATCCGCGCCTTCTTCCCTACAAGCATCGCCTCCGCCTGTGGGAATTTAATCCGAGGGACCACGAGCCTCCAAAATTTTATGGGCACGACGCCTGTGGAGATGTATAAACTGTTCTTCGGATCACAAGAGAAGTGTCCGACTGACCGAGGATGCAGGACTAAGCTGCAATCGCCAGATACTCAAGTAAGTAGTCCCAGAACTGGACAAGCTGTTCATTTATTTATCATATATATATATATATATGTCCTTTAAAGGAACCGCTTTTTGAACAGGAGTGGATAGACAAGGCAAAGTTAATAAGGTGTCCGCTCCCATCCCGAGACCACGCCGGATCTCATGTTGACCAAGATGTTGAAGGTCGCGCTTTTTGAAGAAGGCGAAGGAGGAGCGGGAAGCAACTCGCCTCTATGAAGGAGGCTATCCAGAAGGAGGGATTAAAAGTCCCGCCTTTCAAGGAGAGAAGAGGACCGCTCGAAGATCCGGAGGTCAAGGCCTCAAAGAGGGAAGGAATCTTCGCTCGAGAGTCCGGCGCCGGGAAGTAACCCAGCCGCACTATTTCCCAAGGGGTCAGCCTCCAATGAGCCGTAAGTAAAAAGAAGGGATCTTGTAAATAAGGAACATCCTCAGATTTATTTATGAAGATAACCGAAATTGTACCTTTAGTAGTTCGACCTCAGCCCCGCTCAAGCAGAGCTCGCCTTCGGGGATCTTCTTCCGAGATGATGGAGAGCGAACGCCCACCTGTCCTACCTCATGTGAAGCGGATGACCCGGAGGTGTCGCCGCGGAGGGTTCCCTGTCCGCGGGCCGGAAGGTCCGCGCCAAGTGGTGTGCGGTCGGAGGAGTGAAGGATCTGCACGGGCGAAGCGGTTATTCAAAAGATCACCGTGTTTCTAATGGGTACGGTGATTGAAAGAATTGCATCCGCGAAAGCGGATTGCATGAAGCCGCCGAGAGCTTATCGACGGGTTCGAGGTACGCAAAAATGATGTACCTTCCGACAGCTTATGCATATAAAATGCGCCTCAGATAGATAGTAGCCCTCGAGACTCGTATGTTGTCAAAATTGACAACGCGTCGAGGATCAAATTTCAGTTATAATATATCGCTGCCCCTAAACAGTAGCGGGCATCCGTGGCCAGCCGATCGATGAATATGCCGAACTAAAGCGGCAACTCGACGAGGCGGATGCGACATCGCCCGTCAATAAACGGTTTGACGAAGTCACAAGGTATGCGACTTCTATGCGGACACCTAGTAAGGGAGCTTGACGCCCATGTCTTACTATTTGTATGCTTAATGCAGATGGCGCCGCTGCTGTGGAAGAGCTGGGGGCGGAACTTGCCCGAGCAAAAGAGCAAGCCAGAAAGAGTAATGCGGCTGCTTTAAAGGCGGCCGAAGAGCTAGAAGCCGAACGGGCTGCTCACTGCCGAAGCAGAGAGGAAATGGCCGATATGGCCAGCAAGCTGCGAGGTTCTTGAAAAAGAACGCTGCGGAGCACGAGGGCTCGAAAAGGCCGCCGCCAATCCAAGAATGCCCATTCGGCTTTGAGAGCTGCCAAGGAGGAGTTGAGTCGCCGGGCAATTGCGCTCGAAAACCGCTTTCGCTATGGAGGAAATATACGGATCCAAAGTATGCTCAATTGGACAAGTTGTGGAGTCCGAGATGCTTATCTCGACTTGGCGGCGAAGCCGCATGACGCTGTTGAGCACTTCCGAGGTCGGAAGGGACACGTAAGGGAAGAGCTATATTGGTCGCAGCCCATAGCCCGGAGCGCCTTCTTCGCTGACCGATCGGTTGGCCGAATGGGCCGAGCTGAATCGATTATACGGACTTGCCATGCAGCATGTCATGATTCACTTGTGGCCGGGCGACCCCACCAAGAGTTATTTTTGTTTAGTGCAGCAGCTCTTGCGCGGTACCGCCAGACGATGCAATGAAGCGATCGGCGTATTGAGGGAGCGCTGGATGGCTCGCCCGTTAAGACATACCGGGCAGAGATGAAGGTCACCGACGTTGCATCCCAAGATTCGGATGTAGCCGAGTACCTGCCGAGTACCCGCCGAGCACTACTTTGAAGAAGTCTCCCCGGCGCTGCTTAATAGAGACGCAAAGCTTGAAGGATATTATGTTTAAATGACATGTATGATTTGTGAAAACAATGTTTTCAAGATAATATAAGAGCTTTTTATACTTGTGCGCTCAAGTAGTAAACTACTCCCAGGCGGCCGCTTATGTGTATGTATATATAACCTGAATGATGGCAGTCCTTGGTTTAGCCCCCACGCATTATAGTGCGGGATGTTTGCAAAGAAAGCGCTTCCACACTTATCCAACGCCTTGGTCCTGTTAAGGAGGTGATAGCGAGCAAACCGTGCAACCGGACTATAATGCTTTATCACTTTCACTTAGCCATAGGAGTTCGAGGGTGGGCTACTATATAGCCCCCGGGGCACCGCACTCTCCGAACTGGGTGCTTATGTGCCCGACCGAAAACTGGTCCTTCGTTAATGCGGAGGAATCCTAAACATTCCAGGAGTCATCGATTAGTTGACCAGCCTCTCGCTATATCATGACAACAATTTTCGCTTTCATCGAGGTGCTCGCCCGCCGAACCGGGCACAATCGCAGAGTTCTCCGGTGCCGCTGCTAGCCGTGAAAACGGAACGTAAGGCAGCAAAACACAGGAGCCGGCAACCAAACATTTGACCAAATACATGATTCGAGCTGATGCATATAAGGCCTAATCTCGACGCCGAATACTCCCTAAGGTATTCGGTCTTTATGAAAATGGGCAGAATAATGCCCTAAGCCCCCGTGTCTAGGTACGCCGCAAAAATTCTGGTGCGCTAATGCCAAAACGCCAGCCCCTCCTCGTTATAGTAAGGAACCGGGATGTATATCAACAAGAGACAGAAAAAGGTTTACGCAGGTCTTAATCAAAAGAATCTTGCAACGGGTCCCTTACCGCACGCCCGCTCCGGTTCCGCGTGTGCCGTATCCTCGATGGGTGTAGCACGCCGTTCGCCTCAGAAAAGAGAGGAACTTAGTTTAAAAAAAGGATCGTGCAAAAGATGTACTGTACATTAAATAAACAGAGTACGAATCGAAGGAGTGAATAAAATTGAGATTTAGTGTCTCTTATGATATATGCGTGCAGCCCCTTGTATGGGGTATGCCTCTAGTAGGCACCGGACTCGTCTAACCGTGTCCGGGGTTCGAATGACCAATTTAGGTTCTTTGCCTAGCGGAGCCGGATAGGTGTGGGGCTGTCAATGCAGTCTCCCGTTCTTCCGTGCTCGAGTAACACTTAATACTTCCTTTTAATGAGATGATGCCGTGGACCGGCATTTTAAGTGTTAGAGATGCGAATGCGGTATTGTGTTAAAGCGGCAAAGCTTCAAGGCCCCAATAGTGCTTGATGGCTACTTTTAAACGGGGCGACATGGAAGATTAACTTCATGGACGGAAGTTGTCTGATGAACCAACACAACTTCTAGCAAAGATGGAGCCCGTCGGAATTGTCATGGCGTATGTCCTAGTGTAAGGACTTAGTCGCGAGGCCAACGATCTATGTGGTAGCTTGAGAGGGTTGAGCAGAATCGAGAGACGCAACACACAAGATGAGGATTTAGACAGCTTCAGGCCCGGAAACATCATCCGGTAAAACCCTACATGCTGTTTGAGGCTAGGTCTCATTATCATCACGAGGGAGTCGCCAGAAACCGCCTCCTCTTTGTGTCTAGCCCTAAGATTGTTTCTTCTTGCTTGTAGCTTGTCCCTCTTTGGGGAGCCCTGCCACTCCTTATATATGTTGAAGGGCGGTTACATGTGGAGTCCTATTAGGATTAGGACTAGTCTATCTCTAATGCAAACCGGATACAAGTCCCGGTCTTAATTCCTTGTAAGGTAAATATTCCTCATGCCTTTCCTCTTAAACCGCCCACAATAGTTGAACCGCCTTCATGAGCCGCCAGACGGGCCACCGGTCTTGTCGCTTCTCCGACCCGTCCGCCGGGTCACCAAAGTGAGTTACAACGCTCGGCGGGTCATCCGTAAATTGCCGTGTCCGGGCGGGTCACCGATGAATATCGCCAAGTGCCGCTGGACCTCAAATAAATCGCTAAGTCCGCCGGGTTAACTTCCGCCGGTTTACACCAAGGGTATATCCTCGACATTAGCCCCCAAGTTTAGCTTGGATTTATCCATGGTAAACTTATGCCGCAAAATAAAGACCGTAACAAATTTGGCAGGTTGTGCTCGGGTTAAGAATTCTTGTAGACCGCACCGATCGCCCTAAGTCCTTTGTCATTTCCTCCTTCTAGAAAATCCGGTCAATAACCAGCTTCATACTCAAATTGATGATGTTGGCTTCAGATAGAAAAATATTGTGAAGAATAATCCACTTGAGTCGGCTTCCAAAGCGCCGGTTTAAGAAATATTGGTCTTGAAATACTCATCCGATATTCAACCGGTTTGAAGATGCGAACTTGCCGGTTTTATCATTGCCAAAGACTGTCGGGTTATAAAACTTGATAATTTCGAGTCATGATTGTTGCGTACATTCAGTTCATGATTGTTGCCAACTCCGTTCATGATTATTAATGACGCCGGGTTGCAGCCATTGTGGTCATAATGATTGGTGACGCCGGTCAACCTAGTTTGCTCAATCGTAGAATTTGAAAATATTTCTTCGATAATAATATAATACCTGTAGCCCCAAGTCTTTGAGCGTAACAAAGTGGTGGCTTAAGACTTTGCTTCAATATAAATATCGCCACTTTCAAAGAAATCCATGTTGTTCATCCCAAAGGACTAGTAAAACTGAATACTCCATACTATGTAGCCCCAAGTGTCGGGTTGTCATGCTTGCAAAGAACTCGAGTTGTAATTGTCTTATACTCATAAAAACTTCAACCAGTGTATCCCCAAGGGCCGCTCAAGAAGATAATATTGAGTGGACTTAATATATACTTCAATGAAAATAACATCATATGATGTAACCCCCATCATGGGACTTGAATCCACGCCCACAAGGTTAAGAGCCTTGTGCTTACTAATCGAGCAAAGGACCCTTCAATATAATGGAAAAGCTTTGTACCTTCAACTGCTGATGGAGCAATTGGTAGCCTCAAGGGCCACTCATTATAATGTGATGAGTCGGTCTTCATAATATGAGCAAAAAATTACTTTGCATTAGCCCCAAGTGTCATGGTGCATGCTTGCAAAATGACATGAGACTTACACATTTGATGTAATCTCAATTTAAATAATGTAGCCCCAAGTGCCGGGTCGTAAGCCTGCAGCGACTCGGGACTATTCCTTCAAAAATAAATCATATCCATTAATAATATGATAACCATTGCGCTAAAAGCGACTTTGAAAACCTCAATTATAATATTGGTTATTGATAACCATAATAAAAATCCAGCCGTGTTGGCTATTAAAGATAACATAATCTGGTATGAAAAACCTTATTCATTCAATATCATAATGAAAATTCAGCCAAGTTTGGCTATTTGAATAATATAACCCAATGATTTATAAGTTTATGATTCCAATGGCGCAATCCAAATATGTACAGCGATTTATAGTCCAAAGCCAGCCGGTTAACAAACACCGGATAATTTCTCATCATATATCGGGCGATTTATCATCTTAAAGCCAGCCGGTTTAATAAACACCGGATAATTTATCATCATGCTTTATTCAACCTGTCTCGCATACAACAAGTTTAAAGTGTCCCGGCGGTTTATCACGGACGGGTCATAATGCCCAACATATAACCTGTGTTTATAACCAAGGCTGCACTTAAGAATAATCAATGAAATATATCATACCTGTGAGATTGAATCACATCATTGGTTTACCAACTTTTGTAGTAAGGGTGATAACCCCAATCTTGAGTAATGATAACTCCTTTCATAATCGTGGTCGGTTTATGATAAAACTGCATCGGGTTGTGATATACCCGTTTAACCATATATAATATCATGCATCAGAGTCAAACCGCATCGGGCGGATAGTCTCCGGATTATGATTTGATCATGTATCGACAATTTGTAGTTGATAGTCAAGCCGGGTTAATGAACACCGTTTACTCCATAATAAGATGGTAACATAAAATCAAACCGGCAGATAGTCTCCGGATTAGATTTGACCGTTTCCGCCAATTTGTAATTGACAGTTTGAACCGGATTAACAATGTCGGTTTAAAAACGCAATGTAAGTAAAAGTTCTTAGCAAAAAGAACAAAATTCAAGCAAAGGCAAAATAAAACCATTGCAAATGAGGCTTTGAGCCGATCAAGAGGCATTACTATGGTCGGACACCCACCAAGCCCCCAAAAGGCGTAGCTATGGTTCGAGTCAGCCAGTCCCCAAATGATGCTTTGGCATTACGCCGATCAATAGGTGTAACTATGGTTCGGGTTCGACCAAGCCCCCAAGTGATGCTATGGCACTAGGCCGATCAAGAGGCGTGACTATGGTTCAGACGTGACCACAAGTCCCCAAGTGATGCTTTGGCATTACGCCGATCAAGAGGTGTAGCTATGGTTCGGGTTCGACCAAGCCCCCAAGTGATGTTGTGGCACTAGGCCGATCAAGAGGCGTGGCTATGGTTCGGATACGACCAAGCCCCCAAGTGATAAATAATATGATAAGCCAATAAGGCATGATACCCATGTTTGAACCAAGACATCATGGCAGCAGTCCTCTTGGCACCTTTTAACTTATTGTAAGAGATAAATCCTTCTTGAACCGGATTTTGAACCGGATATCGAGCTTCAAAGCTTCGTGGAGACGCTTTTCCTTGAACCGGATTTTAAACCGAATCTTTATTTTCACCGGAAATTTTCCGACGGCCTTTAAACTCGAACTTGCGAGAAGCTAATTCCTTTTTGAACCGACATTTTTAAACCGGATTCTTAGAGCTTCGTAGCTTTGCAGAGAACAGATTTCCTTGAACCGGATTGTAACCCGGATATTTGAGAGCTTCAAGAGACGATTTCCCTTGAGCAGGATTTTAAACCGAATCTTTCTGATGACCCGACCTCTTCATTGAGTCCGGATTTTGTAACTGCCATATACTTTCTAAGACGGAAATTTTCTGACGGTCTTTAAGTTTTTATCAATATAACAGAGCCTCCAGACCGGGTTATCTTTCCTCCATCGCCCTAGGGTTCTTAATTTTGCCGAAACTGCAAGATTTGTTGAGTCATGTCATCGTAGCCCCGAGTTTCAAAGGTGACTCGAGGAGTTGGCTTGAGACTTCCATATGTGACCGTGATGTAAACCGCATAAGTTGTATATCATCGGTGTTGATAGTCCGATGTGAATCCACGTAAGATTGAGGTGACCGCGGCGCTTATAAATGATCCAAGATGAGCTATGTCAAGAATCTCGCCAATGGTTCCTTCCAACTGGTGATTTGAAGTTAACCAAACTGTAGTGGTGGCGACTTGTGCACCTGCCCATTGAGCCCGTACAATGGGCATATGGGCCTGGCATTACTCCTTTAAAGGAGGTGTTGCTACGGAGAATTTTGGTTGGGTCTATCCTCATCCTCATGGATTGTGTCCTCGACATATCGTGTTTATGTCATCGCCGCCATCCATGAGGACTTGTGTAAATTGAACTCCGCCAATTATAGGATCCAATATCAAGGCAGTCCATCCTGCTGCTCCGGATATTTTCGAGTAGTCCCGATGGTCGAATGTGATTGGCTTTGACAACCAAAGGTGCCGCGGCGCATTTTAGTGGGCGCCGCCTGCTTTTTGATCACATGAAGTGAGTTTACTGCTTTGACCTCTTGTGGGAAATTCTTTTGTTTTCCGGGCTCGCTTGTGGTGCTCCATCATCCTCACTTTGTGTGTCGAGCCCCTTGTGTTCGGGCGTTGAGTCTGCCGGACTATTTGAAGACCCAACAATTTTCGTGGGTATGGTTTGCGTGCCTCCTGTGGTACTGTGGATTTGACATATCTTGTCCAAGATTTTGTTGAAGTTGGATAGCTCATCGCTATTGTCCTTAAGGGCAGTTTATTGTTGTTCGCCGAGCTTTTGAATCCGGGCTGATCGCCGTGTTTTGGACTGTTCTTTTAATCCGCGCCGGTCCTTGTTATACTGCGTGGTTTCCCATTTCCATCCCTGATTTCGGATGTACTTGGGTCATTGGTGCTGCATCTTGCTAGTCACCTATCCTCTCCGCGCAAAGCGGGTCATGAGGCTTGTTAATGCGCCATTGTTCTTGGCTTTTCTTGGCCGAGGTGTCCGGCGAGCCATTCGTCTCTTGACGCTGTGTTTGAAAGCTGCTAAGGCTTCAAGCACGGACAATGACTATTTGGTTCTTTTTAGTAAGGAACCTGTTCCAGAATTTTCGGCTGACTCTCCGGGCTGTTGAGTTATGTGACTTAGATCGTCTCAGATCCGGAGGGCGGACATAAGTCCCTCAAAATTTGCCCGAAATGCATCCTCGAGCTCTTCCCAGCTTCCAATGGTATTTTCGGGAGGCTTTTAAGCCAATGCCGAGCTGGCCCTTTGAGTTTAAGGGTAAGTATTTTATGGCGGAGATCATCTCCTCTAGCTATGTGTATGTGGAGGATGTAATCCTCAATCCGCATCTCGTGGTCCGTTGTTCCGTCAGATGCCTCTATGTTTACGGGTTTGAATCTCGCTGAAATTCATGATCCAAAGACCTCATCGGTAAAACATAGTGGTGCGGCGCCTCATTTGGGTGTGCCGTGATCTTCGGAATTTGGGCGACAGTATTGCTTTGACGAGCCTGCTTTTGGCCCATAGATGGACCTAATCGGGCCATCCTTTTGATGTGAATCCTTATGTGGATCGCATATTGCTTTTTGTGCGGCGCCATTCGCCGCCTTCTTTTTTGCCGTGGGGTCGCCCATCCGACCGGTGGCCTTTCTTACTTTTTAATTGTGGGGTCTAAGGCTCTCATCAATTCGGCACTAGCTTTCTTTTTCGGTAGTTTTAGTTCGCGATCGTCGCCGCATTTGTTCATGGTGCTGAATATTTTGCTCCATCTCGATCCTCGAAAGCGCCTTCCGCTGTTTTGAGCTTCCGCTTCGTTTTTGAAGCTACGCAGTGGCGACGAGCCTTTTCTCGGAGGTCATTTTGCTCAATAGTTTGTCCGGCGTGAGATCGTCTGGACTGTTGTCTTCGCCGGGACAGATTTTTATGCAAGTTGTCTTGTTCGGATGATCGCTCGATAGCTTGTTCGTTGTCCACCGGTTCGCCTCGCTCTATGGCTGGGTCTTTGTTGAGGGCGGATTTTGTTCGGCGCTTACATTGCCGCTTTGACTGCCGAGGGATTTATCCTTCGAGCGCCCCGTTGTTCCTCGCTCTCATTTCCTTTAGGTGTATCCACCATGTATACATCATGAGATGAGGTGGTTGTCCAAAGATCCTATGTGTGCTGGTTCATTGTTGTCTCCTACATCGCCGCTTCATACCGCCGATTTCTTCGAGTCGAAATCGAGCACGCCGTAAGCTGACTGGCTGGCTAAGTGGGTGGTGGTGGGCGTTGAATTTCTTCGCCGTCCGCATCTCAACCTTCCCGGCCGTTGTCCGCCAGGCTCTCCGGATAAAGAGAGAGACTTTAGTGAATTTAGAATGTCGCAAAAGGGCGAAGTGCCGAAAGATGTCCGCGCCGTGAACTCCATAACGGGCGCCCAATCGGATTCGATTGGCAAGGGCGCTGGAGGGTTCGGAGTCCGGAGAGGATTCCGCACCGAGTCGAGGTCTTCGCAGCGACAGGATGGAGTTCGCCCAATCGCCAGAGATTGTAGGCCCCGAGGCGGTGTCCAACCACTCGCCCTCGATCGGGGAATCCGCCCGGATTAAGGGTCGGAGCGGATGTCAGGTGCGGCCTCCGTGGCAATCGCTCGCTGCAGAGCTAGATCATGCCCATCGAGACAAGGCGGGCGCTGCTTGGCTGCGGCTCAATACGCCAAGATCAAGTCTCCGCGATATCGGCCGATAGTTCAAACTTCCAAATCTGACCTGATGGCTGTGGGGCGAGGTTTCGATCTGCCCGATGGCTGCGAATTGGCCCGCAGCGCAAAGCCGCCGAATCACGAAGATCTGTCCGGGAGAAAAGTCTCACCGACCGCTGCTGTTGTTGATGATCAAGGAGCCATCGGGCCTATCGGTGACGCATACGCAGGAACTCTCAATGAAAGCACCAATGTCGGTGTCAAACCGGCGGATCTCGGTAGGGGGTCCCGAACTGTAAGCGCCTAGGTGGATGGTAACAGGAGACAAGGTACACGATGTTTTTACCCAGGTTCGCCCCTCTCGATGGAGGTAATACCTTACCCCGCTTGATTAATATTGATGATATGGGTAGTACAAGAGTAGATCTACCACGAGATCAAGGAGGCTAAACCCTAGAAGCTAGCCTATGGTATGATTGTTGTTCGTCTCATGGACTAAAACCCTCCGGTTTATATAGACACGAGATAGGTTAGGGTTACACGTAGTCGGTTACAATGGTAGGAGATCTACATATCCGCCTCGCCAAGCTTGCCTCCCACGCCAAGGAAAGTCCCATCCGGACACGGACGAAGTCTTCAATCTTGTATCTTCATAGTATTGGAGTCCGCCGTGATGATAGTCCGCTATCCCGACACCCCTAGTCCGGGACTCCTCAGCGCCTTGCCATCCACTTCGACTGACGACGGCGCCCATGATGCCTCGGAGGTCGCCAGACGGCGCAGCGGCAGAGTTGTGCCTGCCGCTGGCCTCGCCAGCGGTTCCTCCAACAGCAGCGGTGGCGCTTGGGAGTCCAACGACTCTCCCGAGCCCTACGAGACTCCGGAGGCGAGCAACGATAGCTACATGCCCTCAAGCTCTCGCCATGCCCGGAGTGCGGCCGCAACGTCCGACCGTCGCCGTCGTTGATCTGGATGGGGTCGGCGCCGGCCTCCCATGGCCCACTGTTGATGATGGCGTCGGCGGCGTTGGCGCGTGTAGATAGGGTTCCTAGAAACCTTCTTCTTTTTTTCCCTGTGAGGAATCGAGATGGACCCCGTGGGGGCGTGTAAGGGGTCTGTGATGCCTTCTGTTAATATCTTCCTTATTATGAAGTTTTATGAATGCATGTCCTGCTTCGGCTCGGTCTCCCCCTTCCAACTTCGTGGTAGCTTGGTGCTCTACGCCGACATGTCCCGGTCCCCAGGCAGGCTGCAGCCGCCGCAGGTATCCAGGTCGCGATGCCGTGGTCAAGGCCAGGAGGTGAGCTGTCCGAGGTCCAGTAAGAGCTCCTTAGGCGCGATGTTCAAGAGGTCCCCTTTAGCGTGCAAGCAGCTAACTGAAGATTGGAATGGGAGGCGACGTTACCGTAACAGGGCTCCAAGAGATGGGAATCCTATGCCGCAGCACTCGGCTCACCCGGGTGCGAAACTTATCTTAGTGGTCCAGAGTCGACTACTTGGGCAGCGCCAGACTCCTTGTGTGTCGACGGCCATAATGTTGCCAGGTTAGGCCCGTGCGAGCCTCCCCTTTCCACGCTCTTCCGTGTGCTCTACATCCTCGGGTCCCGGCCCTCGAGTGAGCTCAGTCGCCGCTGGTATGCCAGGTCGCCACGCCGAGCTGGAGAAATTGGCGAAGGCACAGGTCACGGAGCATAGCCGGCTGGAGAAGCTGGAGCAGGAGATGAAGGCAGAGAAGGCCGAGCTGGAAGCCAAGGCGAAGGTCCTGGTTGAGGACCGCATGGCCTTCACGTCCCTTGAGGAGAAAACCCGCATGGTGCTGCGGGCACTCTACGAAAAGGGCTTGGAGGAGCCGCTGACAACCGACAACGAGGGCCGCACCCAGCTACTTCCTCATTTGGTCGAGGCTCTTGAGGGAGTCGTGGATGGAATTGGACCCTTGGTGGAGGGGGAGGCCCGCGCACTCTCCTCGGCTGCACTGACGCGCGTCTTCAGCCACCTCTGTTGGTTTCAAACCGCGGATCTCGGTAGGGGGTCCCGAATCGCATGCCTAGGCGGATGGTAACAGGAGACAAGGGACACGATGTTTTACCTGGTTCGGCCCTCTCGATGGAGGTAATACCTACTACCCCGCTTGATTAATATTGATGATATGGGTAGTACAAGAGTAGATCTACCACGAGATCGTAGAGGCTAAACCCTAGAAGCTAGCCTATGGTATGATTGTTGTTCGTCTTTACGGACTAAAACCCTCCGTTTATATAGACACCGGATAGGGTTAGGGTTACACGTAGTCGGTTACAATGGTAGGAGATCTACATATCCAGACGCCAAGCTTGCCTTCCACGCCAAGGAAAGTCCCATCCGCACACGGGACGAAGTCTTCAATCTTGTATCTTCATAGTCTTGGAGTCCGCCATGATGATAGTTCGCTATCCGGACACCCCTAGTCCAGACTCCTCAAGAGTCCCTCGAACCAGGCTTCAATGACGACGAGTCCGGGCGCGATATTGTCTTCGGCATTGCAAGGCGGGTTCCTCCCTAATACTTCATGGAAGGTTTTGAACACAAGGATAGTGTCCGCTCTCCAAAACAAGTTCCACATACCACCGTAGAGAGAATAACTTTGCACGATTCGCTGACGTATTCCGCGGCGTGACATCACACCACGCCAAGCCTTTATATGAATCGCTTTTCACCGCTCCACCTTAGCGCTGCTTAGCGAGGCGGTTTCTTTAGCACGCCTTGTCAAAGCATAGATCGTGCCCCTTATTCCGGGATTCTCATCAATACGGACGGGTAACCCAACCGCGCTTGTTGGCACGCCTCTATCTAAGGTGAGTCCTAATCGACCACGGGAGGGCTCTTGGTATTCAACCTCTTTATAATGAGACCAAGGCCCTCTTCTTTTTACACCTCCATCGAAGTTCGCCTCGCTTCGAGTTCTAACACCCAAAGCTTCAGATTTAGGCGCTCGACCTTGACATGTCCGCCCGACCAGCTTGGTCGATGGATGTCTTCTTCCGACACGTAAGAAGATGTGCTAAAGCTGCGAGACGCTGTGTATCTAAACGGCGAGATCTCAGATAGGCTGCCTGCTCCAGTGGCAGGTCATTCCCACTCCCGAGCTCGGCGAGAGCGCAGTGTTCGTGGTCACACTTCCTTCGGGTTTAGGCTTCCGACGGATCCCTTTGTGCGGGGCTCATATTTTATTATGGGCTGGATTTCCATGACTTGAATCCGGAGTCCATCCTCTATATCTCGTCATTCATTGTCGTTCCATATTACCCCTCACTTTGGATTGTGGCTCAAGACCTTCAAGGTAGAGCCGAAGATGATCGAGGGGCAACAAGCAGAGTGCGGAGGGGCGGTCATAAGCAAGTGTGCTGATGCTCCGTGGCCCGATGGCTCTTTTCAAGAGGAGCTTGGTTTGTGGCAACGGGAGTGGTTTTATAGCACCGCTCCGAGGGGCACCAAATGGGTGGCGCCACCCACCTTTTCGCCAGTCCACCATGGCCGGCATCATGGGTCAACCGGGGGCTTGACTGGGGGCCGTCCAAGGACGTTCCTCTGTTGCAGGGCCGTATTCGAGACCGCCAAGAAAGAGAGATCAATCTGGTCGCAGTGGCGCGGGTTATGTTGATTCGGGCGCTCGCTGCAAGAACGCCGCCTCCGTCTGTGGGAATTTAATCCGGAGGGACCACGAGCTCTCCAACATTTTATGGGTACGACGCCCGTGGAGATGTATAAACTGTTCTTCGGATCACAGGAGAAGTGTCCGGACCTGATTGAGGACGTAGGACTAAGCTGCAATCGCCCAGATACTCAAGTAAGTAGTCTTGTCCCCGGACAGGCCGTCCGTTCATTTATCGTAAACTTGCTCTTAAAGGAGCTGTTTGTTGAACAGGAGTGGATAGCGAAGGCAAAGTTGATAAGGTGTCCGGCTCCCCTCCCAGAGACCATGCCGGATCCCATGCTGACCAAGATGTTGAAGGCCGCGCCTTTTAAAGAAGGCGAAGGGGGAGCAGAAGCAACCGCCCATGAAGGAGGCTATCCGAGGAAGGAGGGATCAAGAGTCCCACCTCCAAGGAGAGAAGAGGACCGCTTCGAAGATCCGGAGGTCAAGGCCTCAAAGAGGGAAAGAAATTCGCCGAGAGTCCGGCCGGGAAGTGTCCCAGCCGCACTATTTCCCCAAGGGATCAGCCTCCAATGAGCCGTAAGTAAAAAGAAGGGGTCTTGTAAATAAGGAACATCCCTCAGATTATTTCTAAAGATAACCGAAATTGTACCTTGTAGTTCGGATCTCAGCCCTTCTCAGCAGAGCTCGCCTTCGGGGATCTTCTTCCGGAGATGATGGAGAGCGAATGCCTCCATCTCGCCGCACTCTCATGCGAGGCGGACGACCCCGAGGTGTCATCGCGAGGGTTTCAAGTCCGGGCGGGGCGGAAGGTCCGCGCCAACCGGGCGTCTTGGTCGGAGGAGCTGAAGGATCTGCTGGGCGAAGCGGTTATCTCGTAAGATCACCGTGTTTCAATGGGTATGGTGATTTAAAGAATTGCATCCACCGAGAGCGGATTGCATGAAGCCGCCGTAACTTTATCGACGGGGTTTGAGGTACGCAAAAGTGATGTACCTTCGGCGCTTATGCATATAGAATGCGCCTCAGATAGATAGTAGCCCCGAGACTCGGTATGTTGTCAAAATTGACAGCGTGCCAAGGATCATAATCTCAGTTATAACATATCACTGCTCCTAAATAGGTGGCGGGGCGTCCGATGGCCAGCCGGACTGATGAATATGCTGAACTAAAGCGGCAACTTGACGAGGCGGATGCGAACATCGCTACCGGTCAATAAACGGTTTGACGAGTCACAAGGTATGCGACTTCTACGCGGACACCGTAAGGGAGCTTGATGCCCATGCCTTACTACTTGTATGCTTAATGCAGTGGTGCCGCTGCTGTGGAGGAGCTGCGGTGGAACTCGCCTGAGCTAAAGAGCAAGCCGAATAGTAATGCGGCCGCTTTAAGGGCCGCCAAGAGCTAAAAGCCGAACGGGCTGCTCATCGCCAAGAAGAGGAAATGGCCGATATGGCCATAAAGTTGAAGAATACTACCGATTGCTGCGAGGTTCTTGAAAAGAACGCTCAAAGGAGCAAGAGGGCCTCAAAAGGCCACCGTCGAATCCAAGGATGCCTGCTCCGCTTTGGGAGCTGCCAAGGAGGAGCTGAGTCGCCGGGCTATTATGGCTGGAAAACCGCTTTCTCATGGGAGGAAATATACAGATCCAAGTATGCTCGCTGGACAAGTTGTGGAGTTCGAGGATGCTTATCTCGACTTAGCGGCGAAGCGCCGCAGACGCTGATTGAGCACTTCCGAGGCCGAAGGGGCACGTAAGGAAGAGCTATATTGGTCGCAATTCCATAGTCCGGAGCGCCCTCTAACGCTGACCGATCGGTTGGCTGAATGGGCCGAGCTGAATCGATTATCCGGACTTGCCATGAAGCATGTCATGACTCATTTGTGGCCAAAGGACCCCACCAAGAGTTATTTTGGCTTATCGCAGCAGCCTTGGTGCGGTACTGCAGACGACGCAATGAAGCGGTCGGCGTGTATTGAGGGAGCACGGATGGCTCTGGCCCGTTGAGGGAGTCCTGGATTAGGGGGTGTCCGGATAGCCGGACTACCATCATCAGCCGAACTATCATTTGCCGGACTATCATCATCGACCGGACTCCAAGACTATGAAGATACAAGATTGAAGACTTCACCCCGTGTCCGGATGGGACTTTCCTTGGCGTGGAAGGCAAGCTTGGCGATACGGATATGTAGATCTCCTACCATTGTAACCGACTCTATGTAACCCTAGCCCTCTCCGGTGTCTATATAAACCGGATGGCTTTAGTCCGTAGGACTACAATCACAACAACCCTTACAATCATACCATAGGCTAGCTTCTAGGGTTAGCCTCCTAGATCTCGTGGTAGATCCACTCTTGTAAACATCCACAATATCAATATCAATCAAGGTAACGTAGGGTTTTACCTCCATCAAGAGGGCCCAACTCGAGTAAAACATCGTCCCTTGTCTCCTGTTACCATCCGCCTAGACGCATAGTTCGGGACCCCTACCGAGATCCGCCGGTTTTGACACCGACATTGGTGCTTTCATTGAGAGTTCCTCCGTGTCGCCACCGATAGGCTTGATGGCCTCTTCAATCAACAACGATGCAGCCCTGGTGAGACCTTTTCCCCGACAGATCTTCATATTCGACGGCCAGATCCGGGCCAACTCACTTGGCCATCTAGAGCAGATCGAAGTTACGCCCGGCCGTCAGGTTTGAAGCCTAAACTTCACGGCCGATATCCGCGGGACTTGATCCTCGATGGATCTGAGCCATACCGAGCGTGCCGTGGCTGTCACGATGGGCATGACCTAACTCGCCACGGACAGCACCTTGAGGTCAGACCGGACCCGCCCGACTCATAGTCCGGAGCCGATCACTCGAATCGAGGACGGATGGCTGGACACCGCCGAGCCGCAATTTCTACAGGATGGAGCCGAACACTTACCTTGTCCCACGAAGCCCATGACTCGAGGTGCCGGACTCGCCGACCAACCTCCTGCGCTACCGCCAATGAATCCGATTGGGCGCCGATCATGGAATTCACCGCTGCGACATCTTTCAAAGACTCGCCCTTCGCGATATCATAAATTCATTGAAGCATCTCTCGCTATCCGAGAGCGCTGGCGAATCCACGCCAGGACCGTTGGGACGCGGATGACGTAAGAAATTCAGATCCCACCCACCACCCACTTCAGAGCCACCGCCGATGATTTAACCGACATACTCGACTACGATTCAAGACATCGACGGTATGGACGACGATGCCGAGACTTCCCAAGAACCAGTGCCTTACAGGACATCGGAAGACCACCTCGCCATACGACATATACATGGTGGACACCTCAAGGGAAGCGATAACGAGGAACAACAAGACGCGAGCAGAGGATAATCTCGCCGATAAAGAACCAAACGGCGACGAGACGCCGCCTAAGTCCCACCTCGATCAAAGCAGCCTTCCTAACGACCTCGCGATAGAGCAGGGCAAGCCAGCGGACGCATTTAACAGGACGAGCCGGATAATCAACCCCTTCACGGAGCAATCAACAGTCCGCCACAACACCAGAGCATAAGAACATACGCAAAAAACTCGTCGCCACTACAAGAAGTTTGAAGAAGGCGAAACGAAGCTCAAAACAGCGAAGACACGCCGTAATGAAGTGGAGCAAAGTATTCAAGACCGCAGACAAATATGGCAATGGCCATCAAACTAAGAGCTACCCGAAGCGCAAGTTGCTGCCAGAATTTGACGAGGAAGCCATCGAGCCTTCACAGTCAAAAAATAAAGAGGCCGCCTGGCCGGATAGACGGCCAGATGACACGCCCAAAGCGACAAACAGGGCTGCACACAAGCCGAATTATAATCCTAGTAAAACGGACGGCCCAACTAGGTCCATCTACGGGCCAAAAAAGAGGACCCCAGGAAGTAACACACCACGACAAGTGTTCAAGACAGCGCACACCCAAATACAGGGCGCCAGACACCCGCTATGTTTCACTGATGAGGTGCTGGATCATGAATTTCCAGCAGGGTTTAAACCCATAAACATAGAGGCATATGACGCACAATGCCTCGGAGTCTGGATAGAAGACTACATACTACACATACACATGGCTAGAGGAGATGATCTCCACGCCATAAAATACCTACCCTCAAGCTCAAAGGGCCAGCTCGGCATTGGCTCAAAAGCCTCCCGTAAAACACAAGTTGGGAAGAGCTTGAGGACGCTTAGAGCAAATTTTCAAGGACTTATGTCCGCCCTGGATGTCGACGATCTGAGTCATATAACCCAACAGCCCGGAGAGTCAGCAAGAATTCTCGAACAGGTTCCTTACCAAAAGAACCAAATAGTCGATCGTCCGACGCGAAGCCTTAGCAGCTTTTAAACACAACGTCCGAGACGAATGGCTCGCCATACACCTCGCCAAGAGAAGCCAAGAACAATGGCAAGGCTAATAAGCCTCATGACGACTTTTGCTAGAGAAGACAGCTGGCTAGCAAGATGCAAAGACCAATGACCCGAGTACATCCGAGATCGAGATGGAACGGAAAGTCACGGCGCAGGAAAGATCAGCGCTGAATAAAGAAAAAGCCCACAGGCACAGCGGTCAACGCCGGATTCAAAAGCTCGCGCCGCATAATAAAACACGGCCTCTTAAGGACAACAGAGACGAGCTATCAAATTTAAACAAAATTTTAGATCGGATATGTCAAATCCACAAGACTTCTAAGGCTCGCAAACCATACCAACCAAATTGTTGGGTTTTAAACAGTCCGCAGACTTAACGCCGGACACAAGGGGTCGATATGCCAAGCGAGGACGATGACGAGCCCCACCAAAGAGAAAGCACCGAAGTCAAAAGACTTTCCTCGATAAGTCAAAACAGTAAACTTGCTTCACGTGATAACACGGAAAGCCAACACGCACTCGCCAAGACAAGTGTCGGACGATCCACCCTGGGACCAAGGTTGATGCCAAACCAATCACTTTTGACCATCCGGATTAGTCCAGACGATCCGGAGCGCAGGCTAGACTGCCCCGATATCGGATCCCATAATAGACGGACTACAATTAACGCAGTGTTGATGGACGGTGGCGTTGACTTAAACTGCTATATCCGGGCACAATCCGCAAGTGGGGATAGACCCTATTACACCGCATAGCCGCACTTCCTTCAAAGGAGTGGCGCCAGCCCTTAAGCCAGCTATCAAGCACCACCGGGACGGAAGCTCTCGCCCACTTCAATACAATACCACATTCCGCGCTCTTACGCTTCAAATGCCCGGTCCACGTGGCATCGCTTTCATCAAAGGGTCGCCGAGACCCGGACACGGCCGACGAGTCCGAATAAATAAGCTAGGGGCTACCTAGCCGCACACCCCTTCACAAGGGTTTGCACATACAAGCCATAATGAGCTAGCATAGGCTCAGCTTTCTTAATCTATATTTCAATTTTATGCACTTTCTCGCACGATTTCTTTTCCAACCAAGTTCCTCTCTTTTTATAGATGAACAGCATGCACACCCGTCCGTGATACGGCACAACGGAGACACAAGCGCAGACGTAGTAGGGACCCGCTGCAAGGACTCTTTTCGTACTAAGACCCTACGTAAACCTTTCTTACTATCTCTTGTTGCTATAATCCCGGTTTTTCAAGATAACCAGAGTGGAGATCTGGCGTTTTGGCATCGGGCCGCTGTAAGAACCTGCCCGCACTGGACACAAGGGGCTTAGGGCTTTGTTTTGCCCGCTTATTATAAAGACCAACACCTTTGGGAGTGTTCGCGCCTCGAGTTAGGGCCTTATATGCATCAGCTCGAATCATGTCTTTGGTCAAATGTTGGGTTTGCCCGGCCCGTGTTTTGCTGCCTTACGCTCCGATCATCGGCTAACGCGGCTCCGGAGAACTATCGCGATTGTGCCCCAGCTGGCCGGGCGAGCACCTCAAGAGAGAAAGCCAAAACTGACCGCATGATACAGCGAGAGACTGGTCAACAACTCGATCGACCTTGGGAATGTTTAGGATTCCTCCGCTGGACGAAGGGCCGCTTCCGCCAGTACATACGCTACTCGAATTCGGAGAGCACGGTGCCCCTGTGGGCTATGTCGTAGCCCCACCCTCGAACTCCATGGCTAAGTGAAAGTGATAAAGCATTATAGTCCGTTGCCTCGCTTGCTACGCTACCACCTCCTTTACAGGACCGAGACGCCGGATTAAGTGTGAAAACGCTATTTTTTATGAACACCCCGCACCTTGTGCGTGGGGGCTGAAGCCGACGACTACCATCTTTCAGTTATACATACGTATAGATGAACGGCCGCAGCGGAGATATTCTATTACTTGAACGCACTAGTATAAAAGGCGCTTACATCATAAAATCGCTTTTACATCATATAAACGCTCATTCGAACGTAACATTTTTCGAGCATCGCGACTCTATTACACGAGCACCAAAAGCACTTCGCCAAAATAGTGCTCGGCGGTAGCCGTTATTATTCGAACCCGGGTCGCAACAGCGGTGGCATCCATCTCGTCCATGTGTCTTCACACGGCGAAGCGCCATCCGCAAGACCTCTATGCAGGCCGACCGCTTATCGCTTTGATATGCGGCACCGCCCCAAGAAATTGCTGCAATAAGCCAAAGTAACTCTTCGGTTCAGCCTATCCGCCGGATATGGGTCACTATATCCGCCATAGCAAGCCCGACAACCTATTTAGCTCAGCCCACTCAGCCAAGCGATCGGTCAGCGGAAGTGAACGCCCGGACTATGGAATTGAGACCAAAACAGCTCTTTCGTCTGGTGATCCTTCCGCCTCGAATGCAATAACGGCATCCGCCGCACTTCGCTAAGTCCATATAAGGTCCTCCGACACCACAGCTTGGCCCAGCTGAGCATATTTTGAATCCGTGAACCTTCGGCGCAGCGTAAAATGCGTGCCAGCCTACAATCTCCCGCCCGGCGCAGTTTTTCCTTCATAGCCCGCATTGCAGAGCGGGCATTCTTGGCTTCGGCGGTGGCCTTCCGCAGGTCTTCCTGCCCGCTAGGCACTCCTTCCCAAGAGCCTCATTGCGGTCGGTAGCCTCTTTAACTTCACAGCCATTTCGCTATCTATTCCCTCGCTCCGCAGCAGGCGCCCTTTCGCCGCTAACTCCTCACCGCCTCGAGGCTGCCGTGATTATTCCTTCCGCCTGCTCCTTGGCTTGAGCAAGTTTGGCCCAAGACTCTCCACGGCAGCGGCACTATCTGCATTTCACGACATATTGTAAGGAGTTGGCTTCGCCCTTACCACATGACCGCGCAGTAACACTTAACTTGCGACTCATCAAGTCGCTTCGTTGATCAGCGCTGATGTCCGTGATCCGCCACATCAAGTCGCCGCTTAGTTCAGAACTCCATCGGTCCGCTGGCCTCGGACGACCCGCCACCTGCATCGGCACGACGGGAATTTAAACTCATGATTTTGATCCTCGCACGCTGTCGATATCGACAACCCACCGAGTCTCGTGGGCTACTATCTATACAGGGCGATTCTATATGCAAACTGTTAAAAGGTGTGTCATTTTACGCACCTCAAACCCGCCAAGAACTCCCCGACGCAGATTATGCAATCTACTTCCGCGGATGAAATCCTTTCAATCACCATGCTCATCAATGCGTACGATCTTCCGAGATAGACGCCTTTCTAAAGCAGATCCTTCACCATACACCGGCTTGGCGCCGAACTATCCGCTTTGCCACACCTGGGGCTCCTCTCGGATTTACACTTCAGGCTCGTCCGCCTATCCAACGGCGCCGGACGGGGCGCCTCGCTTCTCTATCATCTCCTGGACGAAGGTCCCCAAGACGAGCTCATCTCGCGAAGGACGGAGATCCGAACTACAAGGTAAAAGCTTTAGTTATCCTCAGAAGCACACATAGGGATGTCCCTTATTATAAAACTCCTTTCTTTCTACTCACGGCTTGTTGGAGGGCTGGCTCATTAAGGAGATTGTGCGGCCGGGCCTCCTGAGACGCAGGACCTCAGCGAAGATTTCTTCCCCGCTTAGGGCTTTTTTCCCCGGTCCTCGTGAGGCAGTCCTCTTCTCCCCTTGGTAGGAGGGATTCTCGATCCCCTCGCTTAAGAGCCTCCTTAGGCGAGGCAGTAGCTTTCCGCTTCCCTTCGCTTCCTCCAAGGCGCAACTCAAGCATCCGGACCAGCACGGGATCCGCGCGTCTCGGGGGGGGCCGACACCATATTAATTTTGCTTCCGCTATCCACTCCTGTAGAAGGAGATCGGTCATAAGGCGGATCACCGAAAGGCAAACAAACGGTATGTCCGGATTTGAACTACTTACTTGAGTATCCGGCGATTGCAGCTTAGTCCAGCATCTCGGTCAATTCCGGACGCAACTCTTGCGATCCAAGAATAAGTTATACATCTCCGTGGGGCGCATACCCATGAAGTGTTGAAGAATCTGTGGGCCCTCCGGATTGAACTCCCATAGCGGAGAGGACGGCGCTTGCGTAGGTGAGACGCCTAATTAGCAAAACCTGCATTACCACCACCATATCGATCTCCCTCGCTAAGAGATCTCAACTGCCTCGCAAAGAGGGGCACGCCCTTGACGGCCCCCAGCTGAGCTCTTGGTTGACCCACGACATCAATTGTCGTGGAGGTCCCGGAATAGGGCGGCGGCTTTTGTCTCGCGCCCCTTGAACGGTAATATAAAACCACTTGCTGCCACAGTCGAGCTCCTCTTGAAGGAGCCAGCGGCCCACGGGCATCGCCTCCTACTTATGGTCGCCCGCCATACTCCGCTTGACGCCTCGATCATCTTCGGCGCCACATTGAAAGTCTTCACCACAGTGCCAAAGTGTGGGTGACGCGGAGGAAGGCTTCGCAGATGACAATAAATGCGGATATATGGAGGATGGACCTCGAGCCAAGTCGTGGAATTCCAACCCATAGTAAAACATGAGCCCTCTCACAAAAGGATCCATCGAAGCCTAAACCTCGGACGGTGGTGAGATACGAAGACGACATACTCGCCAGCTCGGGGGTGGGGATGGCCTGCCCTTCGGCAGCAACCTGTATGTAAATCAGAAGACAGTGTACTTGGCCTCCCGAGCTTTAGCATGTCCTCCTCCGTGGAGGAGGGCGCCCACCAGCCCCGGAGGTCGGAACCAACATCGTTGAAGGTCGAAAGCGCCAATCTGGGGCTCTAGGTGCTGGAACTTGGAGCGTGGAGAGGATTCGATGGAAGATTGAAGAAAAGAAACGAGCCTTGGTCCCGTTATAAAGAGGAGGATACTAAGAGCCGCCTCCGTGACCGCTTGGGACACGCTTCGATAGAGGGTGGCGAACGGGCGCGGTTGGGTTACCCACGCCTGTATTGATGAGAATCCGGATTCAGGGAAACACGATCTCGCTCGACAAGACGTATAAGAAACCGCCGCTAAATGCGCTGAGGTGGTAAAGTAAAAAACAATTCGAGTAATGGCTTGGTAGTGGTGTGACGCCATGCCACGGAAAACATCAGCAGATTGAACTTGTGTATATATTATTATTCTCTCTACGGAATGTGGAATTTATTTTGCGAGTTTTACACTATCCCGGTGTTCACAATCTTCTATCATTTGAGGAGGAACCCGCTTTGCAATGCCAAGCAATATACACGCCGGACTTATCGTCATTGAAGCCTCGTTCAGGGCTACCGAGGGAGTCCTCGATTAGGGGTGTCCGGATAGCCGGACTACCATCATCACCGAACTATCATTTGCCGGACTATTATCATCGATCGGACTCCAAGACTATGAAGATACAAGATTGAAGACTTCAACCCGTGTCCGGATGGGACTTTCCTTGGCGTGGAAGGCAAGCTTCATGACACGGATATGTAGATCTCCTACCATTGTAACCGACTCTATGTAACCCTAGCCCTCTCCTGTCTATATAAACCAGATGGCTTTAGTCCGTAGGACTACAATCACAACAACCCTTACAATCATACCATAGGCTAGCTTCTAGGGTTTAGCCTCCTTGATCTCGTGGTAGATCCACTCTTGTAAACATCCACAATATCAATATCAATCAAGCAGGACGTAGGGTTTTACCTCCGTCAAGAGGGCCCGAACCTGGGTAAAACATCGTGTCCCTTGTCTCCTGTTACCATCCGCCTAGACGCATAGTTCGGGACCCCCTACCCGAGATCCGCCGGTTTTGACACCGACACCCGTGTCAAGACATACTGGGCGGAGATGAAGGCCACCGATGTTGCATCCCAAGATTCGGACAGAAGCCGAGTACCTGCCGAGCACTATTTTGAGGAAGTCCTGCAGGGCGCTTGTTTAATAGAGACGCAGTGCTCGAAGGATATTATGTTTAAATGACATGTATGATTTGTGAAAACAATGTTTTAGTATAATATAAGAGCTTTTTATACTTGTGCGATCAAGTAGTAAACTACTCCTTGTGCGGCCGTTGATGTATATGTATATATAACCTGAAAGATGGCAGTCCTTGGCTTCAGCCCCCACGCACATAGTGCGGAGGTGTTTGCAAAGAAGGCGCTTTTTCACACTGAATCCAACGTCTTTGTCCTATTAAGGAGGTGGTAGCGTAGCAAACTAGGCAACCGGACTATAATGCTCTATCACTTTCACTTAGCCATAGGAGTTCGAGGGTGGGGCTACTATATAGCCCCTGAGGGCACCGCACTCTCCCGAATTCGGGGTGCGTATGTGCCTGACTGAAAAACAGCCCTTCATTAATGCGGAGGAATTCTAAACATTCCGGTGAGTCATCGAGTGGTTGACCAGTCTCTCGCTGTATCATGACACCGCTTTCGCTTTCATCGAGGTGCTCGCCCGCCGAACCGGGCACAATCGCAGAGTTCTCCGGTGCCGCTTAGCCGATAGAACGGGACGAAGGCAGCAAACACAGAGCCGGGCAAACCCAGCATTTGACCAAAGACATGATTCGAGCTGATGCATATAAGGCCTAACTCGAGACGCCAACACTCCCTAAGGTATTCGGTCTTTATAAAAGCGGGCGAATGATGCCCTAAGCCCCCGTGTCCGTGCACGCAAAATTTCTGGTGCGGCCGATGCCAAAACACCAGCCTCCTCCTCGGTTATAGCTAGAAACCATGGGATGTGTATCAACAAGAGACAAGAAAAAGGTTTACGCAGGTCTTAATCTGAAAAGAATCCTTGCAACGGGTCCCTACTTCACGCCTCACGCATGTGTCTCCGCAGCCGTATCCTCGACGGTGTAGCACGTTGTTCATCTGTAAAAGAGAGGAACTTAGTTGAAAAGAAAAAAAAGATCGTGCGCAAAATGTACTTTATATTAAATAAATAGAGTATGATTCCAAAGGTGAATAAATTTGAGCTTTATTATCTCTTGTTGTACATGTGTGCGGCCCCTTGTATGGGGGCATGCTGCTAGTAGGCGCCGGACTCGTCTAGCCGTGTCCGGGGTTCGAATTACCTATTCAGGTGCTTTGGTTAGCGGAGCCGGGTTGGTGTTGGGCTGTCAAGGTAGCCTCGCATTCTTCAGTGCTCGAGTAACACTTAATACTCCCTTTTAATGAGATGATGTCGCGTGGACCGGGCATTTTAAGTGTAAGAGATGCATAATGCGGTATTGCGTTAAAGCGGGCCAAAGCTTCGCGTCCCAATAGTGCTTGATGGCTACTTTTAAATGGGGCGACATGGAAGACTAACTTTTCGTGACGGAAGTTGTCGGATGAACCGAACACAACTTCTAGCAATAGGGAGCCCGCATAATGGGCATATGGGCCTGGAATTACCCCTTTAAAGGAGGTGTTGCTATGGCTAATTTTGGTTGGTCTATCCCCATCCTCATGGATTGTGTCCCGACATATCAGGTTTATGTCACCGCCAACATCCATGAGGACTTGTGTAAATTGGAATCACGATTATAGGATCCAATATCAAGGCAGTCCATCCTGCTCCAGATACTTTCGGAGTAGTCATGTGGATGAAGGTGATTGGTTTTGACAACCTGTTGGTAATTCGCTAGGTATGTGCGCGCGCATCTTAATGGGCGCCGCCTGCTTTTTCCCTTTTATCACACGAAGTGAGTTTACTATTTTAACCTCTTGTGAGAACTTCTTTTGTTTTCCGTGCTTCGTTTGGGTTCGCATCATCCTCACTTGGTGTGTCGAGCCCTTGTGTTCGGAGTCTGCCGGATCGCTTGAAGACCCAACAATCTCGTGGGTATGGTTTGCGTGCTTCCCGTGTACTGTGGATTTGACATATCTTGTCCAAGATTTTGTTTGTTGGATAGCTCATCGCTATTGTCCTTAAGGGGCAGTTTTTATTGTTCGTCGTGAGCTTTTGAATCCGGCGTTGATCGCCGCTTCTTTGGATCGCTCCTTTAATCCGACGCTGGTCCTTGTTGCACCGTGGTTTCCCATTTCCATCCCTCGACTTCGGTGTACTTGGGTCAGCTGGTGCTGCATCATGCTAGCTAGCTATCCTCTCCCGCAAAAGCGGGTCATGAGGCTTGTTAATGCGGTCATTGTTCTTGGTTTTCTTGGCTGAGGTGTCCATGAGCCATTCGCCCTGGACATTGCGCTTTGAAGGCTGCTAAGGCTTCGCGTCCGGACAATCGACTATTTGGTTCTTTTAGTAAGGAACCTGTTCCAGAATTTCCGGCTGACTCTCCGGCTGTTGAGTTATGTAACTTAGATCGATGTATCCGGAGGGCGGACATAGGTCCCCCAAAATTTGCCCAAACGCATCCTCGAGCTCTTCCCAGCCTTCCAATTGTATTTTCGGGAGGCTTTTAAGCCAATGCCGAGCTGGCCCTTTGAGCTTGAGGGTAAGTATTTTATGGCGTGAGATCATCTCCTCTAGCCCTGTATGTGGAGGATATAATCCTCAATCCGCACCTGTGGTCTGTTGTTCCATCGTATGCCTCTATGTTTACGGGTTTGAATCTCGGGAATTCTTGATCCAAAGACCTCATCGTTGAAACACAGGGGGTGTGCGCGCCTCTATATTTGGGTGTGCCGTGATGTTCGGATATTTGGCGGTTGCATTTCTTTGAAGAGCTTGCTTTCGCCCATAGATGGACCTAATCTGGCCATCCTTTGATGTGAATCCTTATGCGATCGCATCGCTTGTGTGGCGCCATTTGCCGCTTCTTTTGCCGTGGGGTCATCCATCCGACCGGTGGTTTTCTTACTTTTTGATTGTGGGGTTTCTATGGCCTCCTCATCAAATTCGGGAAGTAGTTTTCTTTGGGTAGTTTTTGTTCGGCGATCGCCGTCAGATTTGTCTCGGTGTTGAATAATTTGCTCCATCTGATTCTCGAGTGCATCTTCCGTTGTTTTGAGCTTCCGCTTCGCTTTTTCAAGCTACGCCAGCGGGCGACGAGCCTTTTGTGGAGGTTATTCTGCTCCAACAATTTGTCCGGCGTGAGATCGTCTCGATCTGTTATCTTCGCCGGGACGGGTTGTTTATCCAAGTTGTCCTGTTCGACGGTTGCTCGATAGCATGTTCGCTATCCACCGTTCGCCCCGCTTATGGCTAGGTCTTTGTTGAGGCGGACTTGGTGCGGCGCTTATGTTGCCGCTTTGACTGCCGAGGGATTTATCCTTCAGAGCATCCCGTTGTTCCTCGCCTTCATTTCCTTTAGGTGTATCCACCATGTATACATCATGCGATGAGGTGGTTGTCCAAAGATCCTATAGGCGCTGGTTCATGGTTGTCTCCTACATCGCCGCCCATACAACCGATGTCTTCGAGTCAAATCGAGCACGCCGTAAGCTTTCGACAAGGGCTACGAAGTGAGTGGTGGGTGGTGTTGAATTACTTCGCCGTCTCGCATCCCAACCTTCCCGGCCGTAGTCCGCCAGGCTCTCCGGATAAAGAGAGAGACTTTAGTGAATTCAGGATGTCGCCAAAGGGCAAGTGCCGAAAGATGTTCGCGTGTGAACTCCATGACCGGCGCCCAATCGGATTCGATTGGGGGCGCGGAGGGTTCGGAGTCCGGAGAGGAGTCCGCACCTTGGAGTCACGGCTTCGTAGCGACAGTGGATTGTGTTCGCCCAATCGCCAGAGATTTCAGCCCCGAGGTGGTGTCCAACCAACCATCCTCGAACGGCGAGATCGGCTCAATCAATGTTCGAGCGGACACTAGTGCGGCCTCCGTGACACTGCTCGCGGCAGAGTTAGATCACGCCCATCGAGACAAAGGCGCGCACTTGGCTGTGGGTCGAATCTGTCAAGATCAAGTCTCCGCGGCGCTACCGATAATTCAAGGTTACAAATCTGACCTGATGGCTGGGGCGAAGCTTTCGCTCTGCCCAGATGGCCAAGTGAATTGCCCGCAGCAAAGCCGCCGAATACGAAGATCTGTCCGGGAGAAAAGTCTCACCGACCGCGCCGTTGTTGATGATCAAGGAGCCATCGGGCCTATAGGTGACGGCTACGCAGGAACTCTCAATGAAAGCACCAATGTCGGTGTCAAACCGCGGATCTCGGTAGGGGTCCCGAATCGTGCATCTAGGCGGATGGTAACAGGAGACAAGGGACACGATGTTTTACCCAGGTTCGGCCCTCTCGATGGAGGTAATACCCTACCCCGCTTGATTAATATTGATGATATGGGTAGTACAAGAGTAGATCTACCACGAGATCGAGAGGCTAAACCCTAGAAGCTAGCCTATGGTATGATTGTTGTTCGTCTTACGGACTAAAACCCTCCGGTTTATATAGACACCGGATATGGTTAGGGTTACACAGAGTTGGTTACAATGGTAGGAGATCTACATATACGTATCGCCAAGCTTGCCTTCCACGCCAAGGAAAGTCCCATCCGGACACGGGACGAAGTCTTCAATCTTGTATCTTCATAGTCTTGGAGTCCGGCCACGATGATAGTTCGGCTATCCGGACACCCCCTAGTCTAGGACACCCTCAACCTCCATCTTCGTGATCCTCACGCTGACCTTGATGAGCTGCTCGAGCCCGTGGACGACGAGCGTTGTGCAGCTGCTGCCGAAGCCGTGAAGAGCCAGGTGGAGGCCTTGCTGAAGAAGTTATGCGCCTTCGATCATGTGCCCTCAACTGGCGGTGCTGCTGAACCTGCAACTCTGGCGGGCGGTGCAGGTGAGGGCAACACTGCTGTGGAAGGGGCATCCCTTGCAAGTGACAGCGGCGTCCAAGGATGACGAGATGGCTTGCTGGTGGCTCCTTTCTTGTTTGGCTTCTGCAATATGCACCATGCCTCATGGAGGCGTTTAAACTTGTGTTTGGTACTGGGATAACAATATGTTTTGTAATATTTGTTTGAGATTTTGTGATTTCCTTCCCATTTGCTTGGTGTTCTGTGTCGGCCGGGCCCGACCCCGCGCATACCTCAGCTGCCGTTGGGTCGTCCGGATCACCAGGACGAGACCAAGGCGTGAGGGGCTACGTGGCCAGTTAGGCTCCTGAGTCGTGATGCTCCGGAGTCCCCCTTGACGCGCAAACAACTTACAGAAAGGAGGTGCAGGAGTAGGCCTAGTGTTCTACGTCGGCAGGGCCCGACCCTGCGCATACCTCAGCCGCCGTTGGGTCATCCGGATCACCAGGACGAGACTAAGGGGTGAGGGGCTACGTGGCCAGTTAGGCTCATGAGTCGTGATGCTCAGGAGTCCCCCTTGACGTCCAAACGACCTTCATACCTTGGCTCCGCTCGGGCGGGCGCGTGACGACCAGGTCCGAGAGACCTGGCAGGGCGGTGTACGCTTGGGCATGACCCGAGCGCAGCCCCCGTGCCCATCCCCCTCGCGCGGCTCTCCCGAGGGGAAAGCGTTGTGGTGAGGCTGGACACCGAGTCGAGTGGCTCCCTGAGGTTGGTACGGCTAGGGGCGCCGTCAGTTGTTTATCACCAGTGCAGAGCATAGCACTTCCGCACTTGCACGGGCATAGCCGATCCTCGACCGTGTCGACTACCAGCGCGGAGCATGGTGCTTCCACTGGTGCGTGGGTGAGGGCTCCCCGTGAGTGGAGCACCCAGGGGCGTGTACAGTCCCGCCCTGACATGTGGCTTGAACGGAAGGGCTGGACGAGGTGTGTCTGGGCAGTCGTGAGCCAGCGCGGGACTCACGAGGCCCTACCTCAAGGCGGGTTGCGCCTGGTCTTGATTCCCGATTATGTGATGGTCTCAAGAGATGGTTAGGCAACCATACGGGCGAATCTCCTGAGGAGATCACATGAGAAGGCCAGACACCAACGACCCCAGGAGGTGATGTGAGCGGGACTGGCCCGCCGGACAGAGCTCAGTTGTTGGGTTTATCGATGCTGCAAGGACGGACCCGAGCACAGACGCCGTGCCAAGTCTTCTCATGCGAAGAATCCTGAAGAAAGACGACCGGCACGCGGCTCCCGCGGTGGCGAGGCAAGCTAGCTTAGATAGATGCGAGAACGATACATGCCCTGGGACGGACCCGAGCGGCCTGGGGATGATGCAGCCCGAGGGGTGCCCCCAGTAGAGTAAGCTAAAGATGCAAAAGGATACATGACGTAGGGACAGGCCCATGCGACCTAGGAATTGTGCAGCTCGAGGGGCGCTCCTAGCTGAGTAAACTTGGAAAATGTCACCTGGTTCCGTTGTCGAAGGAGTGTTGGGGTAGCCGTAGACGCGTGATGAAGGAGCCGCTCCTCATGAGCCGCCAAGACCCTGAGCCTCGGGAGGCTCTGGGGGCTCAAGTGGCTCTTTGAGGACCGTCTCCATCTCCGCCAGGACTGCGTGATGCCTAGCCTCCTGAGTTGCCAGGATGCTCCGTAGGTGACGCTGGTAGGTGGCCGCCACGTTCGGCAAGCTAAATGGCATGCAGACATAGCTGTGAGGTGGACCCACGCAGCGCCCGCGCACGAAGGCCAGAAGTGCTCCTGAGACGCGGCTCTGTTGAGCCCTGGAATGTCGATGCAGACGCGCAGCCCGCCGTCCTCGCCGGGATGGGGAGCTGCGCCAGGTGGGCGGCAGTCGCCACGCATGGTCCTTGCTTCTTGAAGCTCCTGGGTGGCCTTGACGATGAACTCCTGAGCGTCGGGCGCTCCTCGCCCAGTGCCTCCTGAGGGAAACGTGCCGCAAAGCACACCTCCACGTGGTGCTCGAGCGCCTCCCTCGTGATGTTGGCTAGGTCTGAGGCCCTCCAGAAGAGGGCCCCCAAGCCTCGCCCGAGGAGGGCGCCGGGCGCGCCTTCCTATGCGAGGGAGGGAGGCGCCCCAGGTGCGGGCGTTGATCCTGAGGCGGCGCCGCTGGAGACGCCACCCTCCTGAGGCCCTGTGCGGAGTAGTTGCTTCTTCTTCTTGGGGGAGGCCTCAGGAGGGTACTAGACACCCACGCTGCTGAGGTCTTCGATTGCTGCGGCTTGGAAGGCGCGCTCCAGGGAGCACACTGCGTCTCTTTCTTCGCAGGGGACTGTGATGATTCCGCCGCTTCCTGGCATCTTGAGGACGTTGTAGCCGTGGTGGCCACTGCCATGAACTTGGCTAATGCCGGATACCCAAGGATGGCATTGTATGGCAGACGGATGTGGGCGACGTCGAAGTCGATGAGCTCGGTGCGGTAGTTGTTGCGCTGGCCGAAGGTGACAGGGAGGCGGACCTGCCATATCGGGGTGGTGGAGCTGTCGGTCACTCCTGAGAAGGGCTTGGTAGGTTGTAGTTGATCGTATGGCACTTGGAGGCTGTCGAATGTCTCGACGGACAGGACATTAAGCTCTGCACTGCCATCGATGAGGGTTTTGGTGACTTGGATGTTGCTGATGACAAGCGAGCAAAGCATCGGGAGGGCGCCGGCGATCAGCACGCACTTAAGCTGGTCTGACGAGCTGAAGGTGATGGCGCACTTGGACCACCTGAGCGGGCGCGTGTCCTTGCGCCTGGGAAGAGCCGCGTTCACCTCGCGAGTAAACTGCTTGAAGACGCACTGGGATGCTGGGGCCTGAGGTCCACCCAAGATGCAGGCGATAGTGCGTGGTTCCTGGAAGCCCCTAGCCCCTCGTCCTGATGGTGGTCGTCGTTCCTTCTTGGTGGTTGCGGCAGTGGAGGGAGACTAGCATTGCCCTGAGGGCGGTCCTCGCACGGCTGGTCCCTCCAGGCGCCCTCACGAGGCTGGTCCTGCCAGCGGTCCTCACGAGGCCGGTCGCGCCACTCCTGGCGGGGGCTGCGATCGTCCCAGCGTCCTCAACCTCGTCCTCCTCCTCGGCCGTAGCCCCGGTCGTTGCGCTCGGGGCGTCGACCAAAGCGTCCATCACGGATGGCCCTGAGCTCCTGACAGTCATTGGTGTTTTGTTGTGTACGATGTGGAAGGCGCAGAACGGACGGCTGCTCTTGGACGACTGGTGGTCTGGCCGCAGCCGGTTCTCGCTCCGCCACAGCATGGCCACCCCCTTGCGCTTCATGTCCTTGGCCTTGGCTTTATTCTCCTCTGGGTCGGTAGCAGGGAGCTCGAGGAGGGAAAGGTGCCCTTCCTCAGCTCTTGCGCACGTGGTCGCCATGTTGAACAGCTCCAGAGCCGTGCATAGCTCCTCGTGGATGGCGAGCTCATCCTTCATCTTGACGTCGCAAACACCATCGGAAAACGCTGAAATGATGGCCTCGTCCGTCACCTTGGGGATCTTGAGGCGAACGTTGTTGAAGCGCTAGATGTACTTATGCAAAGTCTCTCCTGGCTGTTGCTTGATGCGGCGCAGGTCACCCGCCGTCGGAGGGCGGTCGCGAGTGCCCTGGAAGTTGGCGACGAAATGGTCACGCATCTCACCCCAGGAAGAGATCGACCCCGGGGGCAAGTTTAGGAGCCACGAGCGAGCACCATCCTTGAGAGCCATGGGGAACCAGTTCGCCATGACTTTCTCGTCGCTGTTGGCCGCCTCGATGCTCAGCTCGTAAAGCTGCAAGAACTCCACTGGGTCGGGGGTGTCGTCGTAGCGAGGAGGCAGGTCTGGCTTGAGCTTGCCCGGCTAGACAACACTACGCAGCTCTGGAGTGAAGGCGCAGCAGCCAGCTGTGGCCACCGGGGGCCTTTGCAGAGGCAGAGCCTAGCTTTGATCTCCGCGCACCGCCACTGCAAGCGGCACGCGGTCTTGTCGTGGTGGCGCCGGGAGTGTAGGAGTGTTTTCTTGCGGCCGGGAAACTTCTTGGCAGCTTCCTTCTTCTCGCACGGGCGCCCGGCGCGGTGGGTCACGCCAGGGGGCCGCGCGACTTGGCGCCAAGGTGCCGTCTTGGTGCGGAGGTGGTGGAGGCGCCCCTTGGGCTACATCACCCGCAGCTGGAGAAGGGCGAGGTAGTGAGAGAGACGGGACAGGCGAGCCCCAAGCGGCGCTGACGAGCTCAGCGATGCGGTCCAGCCAGTCCTCGTAGAGGTCGTCGACTGGGCGGTAGCGCAGGAGCTCGCGTGCCATGAGCAGCCGGCCTGCGCGTCTGTGGGTGCGCGACGAGCGTGGGATGATGAGCCGGCCGGAGTCAGTGATGGGGTGGCGGTGTGGCTGTCTCGCCGCACCGAGGGGTGCAACGAAGATGCTTGCTGCTCGTTTGCCGCCGGGCCGGTGGCGACATTGGCAGCGGGTGATGGAGAACGATGGGGAGGCCCGCCGACAGGGGTCGTTTGAGCGACACGGGCAGCGAGGGCGGCCTGATGCTCGGTGCGTGCTCGACGTGCGTCTGCCATGGGCGCGATAGAGTGGTGGAGCATGGATCGATGAAAGGAAAGCTTCAGCGCACCCCTACCTGGCGCGCCAAATGTTGGATTTTGGATTCCGGCAAAACCCTTAAGGTTCGAACACTGGGGTGCGCACGAAGATCTGTGCCTTCCCTAGCTCACACGCTCGCCATGATCCCAAGGCTCAGCACCTCGAACTCGAAGAACAAGGGACACAGGGTTTATACTGGTTCGGGTCACCGATGTGGTGTAATACCCTACTCCAGTGTGGTGTGGTGGATTGCCTCGTAGGCTAAGGATGAACAAGTACAAGGGAAGAACAGCCTCCTGAGGAGAGGTGTTCTTGGGCTCGATGAGCTTGTGAGGATGAGGATGATCTGAATCCTTCGTCCGTCCCTCCGTCCGTAAGGTGGTGGCTAGTCCTATTTATAGAGTCCCGGGTCCTCTCCCCAAATGTTAGGCGGGAAGGGATCCCACAATGTCCAATTTGAAGGGGGACAACTAGTACAAGTTATCCTGACAAAAGGTGGTCTTCGCCTGCCAAAGGCTCTGGTGGTGACACCGTCATGGGCTCCGCGATGACCTCCGGCCCCGCCGGCCCCGCTGGTCTTGGTCTCAAGTAACCGAGCATGGAAACCTTTGCCTCGATGCCTCAGACTCTCGCTGCTGCTTGCCCTTTAGCACCAAAGAGGCAATGGGTACTCTGCACCCGCTGGCGCCCACTTGGACTTGGTGGTCACGGCTCACGTCACGGGAACCTCACTAGGTGCCCCTCGCCTTGATTTCTCCGCCCCTCGCGAGCCAGCCTAGTGAGGCCGCCCCTGAGGAGGTCTTGTGTCATCTGCCTCGCGAGGCTTGGCCCCTCGCGAGGGTCTTGAGTGTTTTCTGGTGAAGATGGGCCGTACCAGGTCGCTGGTGGAGCCACGCCATGGGCTGCAGGCAGGCAAGTCTGTGGACCCCCGTTCCCAGAACACTGACATCTACCTTGAAGACTTACCAAAGTGATTGGGCGAGGACTAAGTGTCCTTAGCTCAAGGGGAATAAGGTGAATACGCGGTCTTCTGAGTTTAATCACAGCCTCCCTAATCTGACGCATAGCTTGTCACAAAGAATCGAACTGGTCCAACAAATCCTTGTCCTCACCAAGCAACTGGTTCTATCCTTTACCTCTCTTTACATAAAGTTTGTCTTCGTGAAGTCATTGCCTGCCTGTCTGATCTGACTGATTGTCTTCACTGAGTGAAAACTGTTGTTGTTTGGCTTCATACTATCTTCCATCCTGATCCATACTAATTAGCTGATAATAGTCTTCGTGCTTTCACTTCATTTCTTACTTGACTATGGCATGTCTAGTGTAGTCTACCTTCCCCTGCATATCAATAGGTTTATTTCTACTGTTTGTCTTCAAAGCCCCCGTGTTTTGAAGACTTTCATAAAAATCCCTTATTCTTCCCCCTCTAGTCGATAACTAGCACTTTCAATTGGTATCAGAGCAAGGTGCTCCCTTGTTTTGTGTGATTCGGTTTAACCACCTTTAGTTTTAGCTATGTCGACTACAGGGATAATCAAAGTCTCTGTTGCGTGCCCTGTCTTGCACTGATTACCCCTACTGGAAGAATAAGATGCGTACGCATCTTGAAGCCATTGATGTTGATCTCTAGTATGTCGTCAAGAACGGCGTTCCCAAGGTCGGTGAAGGTGTCACCGCTGCTGATGTCAAGAGGTTTATTCAACTGGACTTGACTGCCAAGAACATCATCTGTGGTCATCTGACAGTATGGTCGTGTGAGTGTTCTGGAAACTGCGAAGCTAATCTGGGACTAGCTTTCCAAGTTCAACGAAGGCTTCTCAACCCAGAGAGACTCAAGGATCAGTGTTCTTCACAACCTCTTCAACCGCTTCAAGAGAAATGACAATGAGAATGTCCAGCTCACATTTGATCGCCTCACTGATATCACAAATGAGCTTCACGCACTCGGCGCCACTAAGATCACCAAGCACGAAACCGTCAAGACGCTTTTGAGATTGCTTGACAGCTCATTTGACACCCTGGTCCTAATGATTCAAGAACGCCCTGACTTCAAGACTCTCGATCCGTCTGACATACTTGAGAGGCTCAACACACATGAGTTCCAGTTATCTGAGAAAAGAGATATCTATGATCCCAACTATGGCCGAACTCGCGCTTTGAAGGCAAAGGTTGTTTCCTCATCTGAAGAAGAATCTGAATACTGTTCCATGGATCCTGAAGACATCGGAAAGGAGCTTGCTATGCTTGTGAAGAAGTTCTAGAAGTTCACCAAGAAGAAAGGATTCGGAAAGTCTCCAAGATCCAGCTCTAAAATGATGAAGCTTCCACCCGTGATCACAAGAAGAGAACATGCCACAAGTGCAAGAAACCTGGTCACTACATCTCTGAATGTCCACAGTGGGACAATGAGACCAAGAAGAAGAAGAAGAGCAAGGAATATGATTCTGATGACAAGAAGAAGAAGAAATCCTCAAAGTCTTCTTCAAATTCTTCGTCAAACTCTTCATCGCACAAGAAGAGCTCATCTGGCAAGGCTCGTGCTTTTGTTGGCAAGGAGATGGATTCAGAGGAGGAGTATGCTTCTGAGGAGGCAAAGGTGGAGTCTGAGGAGGAGTCTGATTTAGGCATTGCGAGCCTGGCTCTAGATACTGCCTATGTTGCCAAGTCCATCTTCAACACTGAAGACAATGGCCCCGTCACCAACGATGATGCTGATCATGAGGATGACTCTGCTCCCACCTACTGCTTCATGGCACGTGGTGCCAAGGGTATGACACCAAAGGCTTCAGAATGGATTATGGACAGTGGATGCACTAACCACATGACTGGTGATAGAAGTCTTCTGATGGATTCAACCCTACGTCCATCTGACAAGAGTCACATCACATTTGCTGACACTGGTAAAAGCAAGGTATTGGGTCTAGGTAGAGTTGCAATCACAAAGGATCAGCAAATGGATAAAGTGATGCTTGTTGAATCCCTTGGTTTCAACTTAATGTCTGTCTCAATGCTTTGTGACTTGAACATGATTGTGATATTTGGAAAATATCGTTACCTTGTGCTTATGGAATCTGACAAATCTCTAGTCTTTGAAGGGTATAGAAAAGATGATCTGTACATGGTAGATTTCTCAGCAGGACCATAGTTGGCCGTATGTCTTCTAGCAAAAGCTTCAGAGTGCTGGCTCTGGCATCGGAGGCTAGGGCATGCTGGCATGAGGAACTTGTACACACTCGCGAAGAAGAAACATGTCATTGGCATCGTGGGCGTCAAGTTCAAGACGGATCATCTGTGTGGTGCCTGCGAAGCTGGAAAGATGACTAGGGCCAAGCATCTCTCGAAGACAATCATGACGACGACTCGCCCTTCGAGCTGCTTCACATGGACTTATTTGGCCCTACTCACTACTCTACCCTTACTACCACTGCGCGCCTCTATGGCTTCGTCATTGTTGATGATTACTCAAGATATACATGGGTGCATATAATCCTCTACAAGAATGAAGTGCAGGATGCCTTCAGACGATTCACCAATCGTTCCATGACGAACTATGGCATCAAGATCAAGCACATCAGAAGTGACAATGACACAGAGTTCAAGAACACCGGCCTCGACACTTATCTTGATACATTGGGCATCACTCATGAGTTCTCAGCTCCATACACACCTCAGCAGAATGGCATCGTGGAGCACAAGAATAGAACACTCATTGAGATGGCTCGGATGATGCTTGGTGAGTATAAGACTCCAAGGAAGTTCTAGCCTGAAGCCACTGATATTGCATGCCACGTCATCAACCGTGTTTATCTTCACAAGCTTCTAAAGAAGATATCCTATGAGATCCTAACTGGTAAGAAGCCAAATGTCAGTTACTTCAGAGTATTTGGTGCTAGGTGTTGGATCAAGGATCCACATCACACTTCAAAATTTGCACCGAAAGCACATGAAGGTTTTATGCTTGGCTACGGAAAGGATTTGCACTCCTACAGAGTCTTCAATCTCTTTCACTATAAAGTGGTTGAAACTGTGGATGTGCGGTTTGATGAGACTAACGGCTCACAAAGAGAGCACCTGCCTAATGTGCTAGATGAAGTCTCACCTAGTGAATCGATCAAGCTTATGGGTACTGGAGATATCATACCTTCAGAGGCATGGGCTGAAGAAGAAATCATCATTTCTGCACCTAATCAACCTGAAGACACTGCTCAGCCTGAAGCCAATGCTGAACACGAAGACAATGATCAACAAGGGCAAAGTCTTCGTCCAGTTCATCCTCGTGTTGCAAATGAAGTACATATTGAGAAGATAATTGATAGCATCAATGCACCTAGTCCACTCACTCATTCAAGAGCAACACAACTAGCAAATTTCGGTGGTCACTTTGCATTTGTCTCTATATCTAAACCCAAGAAAGTTGCTGAAGCCTTCATGGAACCTGAATGGATTCAAGCGATGCAGGAAGAGCTTCAACAGTTTGAGTTGAACAATGTGTGGGAATTGGTTAAGCGTCCTGATCCTCGCGAGCATAACATCATTGGCACAAAATGGATCTACCGCAACAAACAAGATGAGCATGGTCAAGTTGTCAGAAACAAGGCTCGTCTCATTGCTCAAGATTACACTCAAGTAGAAGGGATTGACTTCGATGAAACATTTGCTCCGGTGGCTAGGCTTGAAGCCATTCGTATACTACTAGCCTACGCCAACCATCACAACATCCTCCTGTACCGAATGGATGTGAAGAGTGCCTTTCTCAATGGCAAGATTGAAGAAGAAGTGTATGTTGCACAACCACCTGGTTTTGAAGACCCAAAATATCTTGACATGGTATACAAGCTTAACAAGGCACTATATGGCCTCAAACAAGCTCCTCGCGCTTGGTATGACACACTCAAAGACTTCCTGAAGAGCAAAGGCTTCAAACCTGGTTCCCTGGATCCCACACTCTTCACGAAGACATATGATGGTGTACTGTTTGTGTGCCAAATCTTTGTGGATGACATTATCTTCGGCTGCACTGACAAGAGATACGGTGATGAGTTTGGACACATGATGCAAGAGCAGTATCAAATGTCCATGATGGGTGAGCTGAAATTCTTCCTAGGTCTTCAAATCCGTCAGCAGAGCAACGACATCTTCATATCACAAGAGAAATACCTCAAAGATTGCCTGAAGAAGTTTGGAATGCAAGACTGCAAAGGGTACACGACGCCAATGCCAACCAAAGATAAATTGGGTCCCGACGACAATGGTAAAGAGTTCGATCAAAAGGTATACCGCTCCATGATTGGTTCTTTACTCTATTTATGTGCATCTAGGCCAGATATCATGCTTAGTGTTTGCATGTGTGCCCGATTCCAAGCGGCACCAAAGGAATCACATCACTTAGCAGTGAAGCGAATTCTTCGATATTTGGCTTACACCCCAACACTAGGATTATGGTATCCAAATGCTCATAATTGGATCTAGTTGGATTCTCAGATGCTAATTATGCTGGTGACAAGGTTGATCGCAAGTCCACATCAGGCACATGTCATTTTCTTGGACGATCTCTTGTCTGTTGGTCTTCAAAGAAGCAGAACTGTGTATCCCTCTCCACTGCTGAATCTGAATACATTGCTGCTGGATCTTGCTGCACTCAGCTTCTATGGATGAAGCAAACTCTCAAGGACTATGGTATCCACCTGAAGCAAGTGCCACTCTACTGCGCCAATGAAAGTGCCATCAAGATTGCCAACAACCCAGTTCAGCACTCGAAGACAAAGCACATTCAGATCTGTCATCACTTTCTCAGAGATCATGTCATGAAGGAAGATATTGATATCATTCACGTCAACACTGAAGAGCAATTGGCAGATATCTTCACAAAGCCCTTGGATGAGAAAAGTTTTTGCAAGTTGCGGTGTGAGCTAAATATCTTAGAATCCTCAAATGTCCTGTGATTGGACACACATCCTAACGCTTATGCATGTTGATGACTTAGATGTGCAACACACAAAGTAACATATATCTTCAATCAATGAAGACATACACTCTAAGTGTGAATACATTAATGCGGAATTTGACTATGGAGCGCCACGATAATTGTGCGCCGTGTCTGGGTCTAATACTTCCTATACGGTGGGTAACGCCACCACCAAATTCTTATTGGAGTGTTTCTTTTGGCGTCATAATTGCATAGTCTTTGCATTTGATTTATCTTCAACATTGATTTATCTTCACGTTTATCTTCACAATGTTGAGTTGGTCAGATATATCTATATACATTCGTGTTCTGTCTTCTACAGCATTCACTTATAGCTATGTCTTCATGCTTGAATTTTTTCTTGATCTAAGTGAATGTGATCGGACCCTAACCCCTTCTGTGCTTCTACCTCGAATTCTATCAATCCAAATCATATGCATTCTATTGAAACCTGTCGATTGTCTTCTCTGAATCCTTGTCAGCAGAAGACAAAGAGACAAAATTTTACATCTATTTTTAATGCTATATCCTTATTGCCTGAATACTGGAGAAGCCGGAACAACCACCCGATAATCCACGCGTGCGTGGGAACATGGAACAACTTCCAATAAGTTGCATGCAAGCCACGTGTCCTTCAGATGAGAACCACCAGGGGCACCTACGTAATTACGCTGTGATGTCCCTTTCCTTATAAATATACACTCATCATGGTCATTATCTCTTCTTCCACCTCGACCGCATCGCTCAAACCCTAGCACCTCCGCTAGCTCGCGTTGACACCGGAGACGAAGCACTTTGCTGCTGCAACTTCTTCGACGTCGTCCTCATGCCGACCATGGACCTCGTCCTCTCCGCCGCCGCCGTAGGTGTATTCCACCGCCAAGTTAGGGCGCGGGAGATTGAACTGCTCGGCCTCTAACTCTGTCTCGTCTAGCAGTTCATCAGTGGTAATTAAAACTTACTTTTTACCGCCTTTTTGATCCGTCAGATCCATCCACTTCAACCAAAAGTGGTTTCTTCACTTCCAAATCTGGATCTGTCTTTATCTTCATCTCATATCATGCTTAGTATATTCACTTATGCTTCATAACTAGTTAGATTCCTCACTTGTACTTATTCATGGATTCGTACAAATCTGGAATCAACTCTCTTCAAATAAGTGAATGTCTTCGCTCTATGAGGTCAATGTCTTCAAACCAATTTTTCTTCAAAATCTTCTGAGAATGCATATGACCTCTTCCCCTTCCCTCGCATCTCTAATGCTGTCACAGGTACATGTCCGTGGGAGAATCCCTTGGTTCTCATAGTCTGCATTCATTTGTAGAGTTCTTACAGCGTCATATTCACTCCCCTGAAGCCAATGCTTGTTTGACCAGCAAAAGGAAGCCATTCACTGTTCTGAAGCCATTCAGTCTGAATATAATGGCAACTGAGAAGTCAACAAGAAAAGGTGGCAGGCAGCCGTGGAGATACAGCTAAGGATTTACCTCCAGATCTGTTTGAGATGTACAAGTCAGATCCTGAGGAAAGCTATGGCCAGCGCAAGACCCGAATCCAATGTATTCGAAGATATTGGGCTGAACAGTGGTTCAAGTATAACTTTGTCACTGCCGAATATGCAGATAAGAATGCTATCAAGCGCCCATGGGGTGATATTCTTTACAAAAATCTACAGCCCAAGTCCAAGTCTGAAGCCATTGCTCAAGGCTTCTACCCATGCATGGTCCGAGGACCGAAGCCAGAGAATGCCGACCCATCATCTATGTTATGGTGTCGAGAAGACAATCTTTTCAAGCACAACTAGCAGTTTGCAAAAGAGTTAGCTGTGAAGAATAAGAAAGATCTTGGACTCAACTTCAACCCTGGTCCGTCTGCTCCAAGGGCTGCTGGCACACGCGATGCCAATCCAAATGTCATTGGCCCCTTCAACAACTTCATTGGCCTCCTCTCTCACATAGCTGCTCAGAGGGCCACTGTGGAGCAATCAGATGATGACGCAGATTCTGAAGATGCGCCAGCTCCACCAAAGCAGAAAAAGAAGAAATCAAAAGCTTTGAAGACCTCTGTCGCACCAAAAGCTTCGACTGTGAAGCCATTGGCCACTGCACCTCCTGAACCCAGTGTGCAGTCTGAAGATTTGTCTCGTGTCTCCAACAAGACTGAGAAGTCCAAGAAGACAAAGAAGCCCATGAAGAGTTCTGGGCATGAACTAACTCCAGCTGCTGTTTTGTGCAATGAGGAAGACACCATTGATCTATCCAGCGATGAAGATCTTGGTGATGAAGCCCTTGAGATGCTGGTCAAGAGCAAGCAAGAGGCAGAGATCTTCAGTGATCTGCCCCTCTTTGATGTTGACATTCTGAATAACTTCATCGATGAGTGGTTCGATGACCAGAGCATCAGCATTGATGATCTTCAGCTGCCTGTGGACATCAGCGTCACATTCCACGGAGCCATTGCTAATGAACTAGCTTTGGCTCAGAAGATTGTCGAACTAAAGAACAAGATTGACTATGAGAAGGCTCACTTCAATAAGAACATGGCCAAGCTCAGCGTGGCAGATGTTCAAATCTTCAAGACAATGCTACATGACCTCAAGGAAGAGTTTCACAAGAAGCATGAAGAAGCTAAAGGTTCAAGATAGCGCATGAAATACTTTGCACAAATATGTGTTCAAGCACACAATGAAGCTGAAAAGCGCAAAGCTCTTGGGCGTCCTGGCGTTGACTCCAGAATGGCTGCCAAGCAGAAGAAGAAATCTGTTGTGACCCAAACTGAAGCATCAAGGTGAAGGAAATATGCCCTAGAGGCAATAATAAAGTTATTATTTATTTCCTTATATAATGATAAATGTTTATTATTCATGCTAGAATTGTATTAACCGGAAACATAATACATGTGTGGATACATAGACAAACAGAGTGTCACTAGTATGCCTCTACTTGACTAGCTCGTTGATCAAAGATGGTTATGTTTCCTAGCCATTGACATGAGTTGTCATTTGATTAACGGGATCACATCATTAGGAGAATGATGTGATTGACTTGACCAATTCCGTTAGCTTAGCACTCGATCGTTTAGTATGTTGCTATTGCTTTCTTCATGACTTATACATGTTCCTATGACTATGAGATTATGCAACTCCCGTTTACCGGAGGAAACTTTGTGTGCTACCAAACGTCACAACATAACTGGGTGATTATAAAGGTGCTCTACATGTGTCTCCGAAGGTACTTGTTGGGTTGGCGTATTTCGAGATTAGGATTTGTCACTCCGATTGTCGGAGAGGTATCTCTGGGCCCTCTCGGTAATGCACATCACTTAAGCCTTGCAAGCATTGCAACTAATGAGTTAGTTGCGGGATGATGTATTACGGAATGAGTAAAGAGACTTGCTGGTAACGAGATTGAACTAGGTATTGAGATACCGACGATCGAATCTCGGGCAAGTAACATACCGATGACAAAGGGAACAACGTATGTTGTTATGTGGTCTGACCGATAAAGATCTTCGTAGAATATGTGGGAGCCAATATGAGCATCCAGTTTCCACTATTGGTTATTGACCGAAGACGTGTCTCGGTCATGTCTACATAGTTCTCGAATCCGTAGCGTCCGTACGCTTAACGTTTCGATGAGAGTTATATTATGAGTTTATATGTTTTGATGTACCGAAGGTTGTTCGGAGTCTCGGATGTGATCACAGACATGACGAGGAGTCTCGAAATGGTCGAGACATGAAGATTGATATATTGGAAGCCTATATTTGGATATCGGAAGTGTTCCGGGTGAAATCGGGATTTTACCGGAGTACCGGGAGGTTACCGGAACCCCCCGGGGACTTAACGGGCCATAGTGGGCCTTGTGGAGAAGAGGAGAGGCGGGCAGGGGAGGGCCGAGCGCCCCTTGAGGGAGTCCTGGCTTAGGGTGTATCCGGACAGCCGGACTATATACATCGTCCGGACTATTGGAGCGTGAAGATACAAGACTCAAGACTCCATCCCGTGTCCGGATGGGACTCTCCTTTGCGTGGAAGACAAGCTTGGCGATCCAGATATTATATTTCCTTCCTTGTAACCGACTCCATGTAAACCCTAGCCCTCTCCGATGTCTATATAAACCGGAGAGGTTGGTCCTTAGAAGGCCGATCACAATTACAATCATACCATCATAGGCTAGCTTCTAGGGTTTAGCCTCTACGATCTCGTGGTAGATCTACTCTTGTACTACTCATATCGTCAATATTAATCAAGCAGGAAGTAGGGTTTTACCTCCACCGAGAGGGCCCGAACCTGGGTAAACATTGTGTCCCTTGCTTCCTGTTACCATCAGCCTAGACGCACGCATCAGACCCCTACCGAGATCCGCCGGTTTTGACACCGACATTGGTGCTTTCATTGAGAGTTCCTCTGTGTCGTCGCTGCAAGGCTTGATGGCACCTTCAATCGTCAACAACACGGTCCAGGGTGAGACTTTTCTCCCCGGACAGATCTTCGTGTTTGGTGGCTTCGCACTGTGCGCCAATTCGCTTGGCCATCTAGAGCAGATCGACAGCTACGCCCTTGGCCACCAGGTCAGGTTCGGAAACTTGAACTACACGGCCGACATTCGTGGAGACTTGATCGTCGACGGATTCGGGCCTGTGCCAGGAGCACCGGACAGTCACGATGAGCACGGCTTAGACCTGTTGTCGGACAATGCTCGGGATATCACCCCTGCAGTAGCCCCGGACCTAAATCCGTAGCAGGCTGCGTTGTCTAAGGACGGAGGGATGGACCCCGCCCCGCAGGCCGCACACTCATCGGCGTTGGAGCCGAACATAGGTCTCACCTCTGTAGAAGCCTGTGACTCCGGACCCCCAGACTCGTATCCGGTTGTGGGTTCCAGTCCGCGCGCTCCCGAGCCAGCCGAGCCAGGTTGGGCCCCGATAATGGAGTTTACCGCTGCGGATATCTTTCAGCACTCTCCCATCGGCGACATGTTGAACTCATTAAAGTCTCTCTCTTTGTCAGGAGGCTCTTGGCCGAACTATGTTCGGCTCGAGTGGGAAGCAGGCGACGAAGGAATTTGCTGCCCACCCACCACCCACTTCATTGCCACGGTCGATGATCTAACCGACGTACTTGACTTCGACTCTGAACACATCGACGGTACGGACGATGATGCAGGAGAAGTACAGGAACCACCGCTCACAGGGTGGTGGACAGCCACCTCCTCCTATGATATATATATGGTGGACACTCCGAAGGAAACCAATGGCGATGAGGCAACAGAGGATAACCCCTCGGGGAGAAAAACAAAGCATGGGCGTTGTCGACGCCGCCCCAAGCCCCACCACAGTAATACCGGCCCAGGAGACGAAAAAAATCCGGATGGTGCCGAAGAGGAATACAACCCTGATCAGCCCGCCTTCGAGTAAGCCGAGCAGGAAGATGAGCAGGTCAGCCCAGACGAACAGGCGACGGACAGATATCCGGAGGAGGACAGCTACATGCCCCCCTCCGAAGATGAGATTAGCCTCGGCGATGACGAGTTCGGCGTGCCTGAGTATCCCGTAGAGCAGGAGCGCTTCAAGCATCGGCTTATGGCCACTGCAAGGATCCTGAAAAAGAAGCAACAGCAACTTCAAGCTGATCAAGACCTGCTCACAGATAGATGGACTGAAGTCCTCGCAACCGAGGAATATGGACTCGAGCGCCACACGGCTGACCGGCCACCTTGTGGCCGGGATAAAACGGCGTATCAGCCAGAATACCAGCCCGCACCCCCACGCCAATACACTACGGCCCGGGGCAATAGGCAGGACCTGCAAGATATACTGGAAAACAAAGCAGAACAGCCAAGATCGATCTACGGATCACGGGGGCACGCCCAAACGCGCGACGACGACCATCACGCCGGACACACTATCAACAAGTCCGGCCGGGCCGAACACAACCACCAAGAGCAATTCGAACTGCATAGCCATATAGCCCGGCACAGAGGCGCCGCGCACCCCCTCTGCTTCACTGATGAAGTGATGGATCATGAATTCCCAGAAGGGTTCAAACACGTAAACATCGAATCATACGATGGCACAACAGACCCCGCAGTATGGATTGAAGATTTCCTTCTCCACATTCACATGGCCCACGGAAACGATCTGCACGCCATCAAGTATCTTCCTTAAGCTCAAAGGACCCGCCAAAGATCGGGCTAAACAGCCTGCCAAAGAAATTCCATTAGCAGTTGGGAAAACACGGAAGACGATTCTCGACAACTTCCGTGGCACATATGTGCGATCACCGGACGCGATGACTTGAGCCACATTACTCAACAGCCCGGAGAGTCAGCCAGGAAATTCTGGACTCGGTTCCTAACTAAAAAGAACCAAATAGTCGACTGTCCAGACGCCGAAGCCCTGGCGGCCTTAAGCATAATATCCGTGACGAGTGGCTCGCCCGGCACCTCGGCCAGGAAAAACCCAAGTCCATAGCAGCTCTCACAACACTAATGACCCGCTTTTGCGCGGGCGAGGACAGCTGGTTGGCTCGCAGCAGCACTACGCCACATTTTGGCACTACGGATGGTCGTGACAACAACGGCAAGCCACGGCGTAACAGACATAAGCGACAGAACAACGGCGACAGCACTGAAGACACGGCAGTCAATGCCGGATTCAGCGGATCCAAGTCCGGTCAGCGGAAGAAGTCGTTCAAAAGAAACAATCAGGGACCGTCCAGTCTAGACCGTGTATACTGGAGCGCTCGTGCCAAATTCATGGCATCCCGGACAAGCCAGCCAACCACACCAATAGAGACTGCTGGGTGTTCAAACAGGCCGGCAAAATAAACGCCGAAAACAAGGACAAGGGGCTGCACAGTGATGATGACGAAGAGCCCCGGCGTCCGAACACGGGGGGACAGAAGAAATTTTCCCCCCAGGTGAAAACGGTCAACATGATCTACGCCACTCACATTCCCAAGAGGGAACGGATGCGAGCACTACGGGACGTCTATGCGATGGAGCCAGTCACCCCCAAATTCAACCCATGGTCAGCTTGTTCGATCACCTTTAATCGTAGGGATCACCCTACTAGCATCCGTCACGGCGGCTCAGCCGCATTGGTCCTAGACCCAATCATCGACCGATTCCACCTCACGCGAGTCCTTATGGATGGTGGCAGCAGCCTGAACCTGCTTTATCATGACACAGTGCGCAAAATGGGCATTGATCCTTCAAGGATCAAGCCCACCAAAACCACCTTTAAAGGTGTGATTCCTGAGTAGAGGCCCGTTGCACGGCTCTATAACATTGAAGTGGTCTTGGATCTCCAGATAACTTCCGGGCGAAGAGTTAATCTTCGATATCGTCCCTTTCCGCAGTGGTTACCACGCACTGCTCGGACGAACCGCATTCGCTAGATTCAATGCGGTAGCACACTACGCATACCTCAAACTCAAGATGCCAGGACCACGTGGGGTCATAACAGTCAACGGAAACATGGACTGCTCTCTCCGAACAGAAGAGCATACTGCAGCCCTCACGGTGGAAGTACAATGCAGCCTCCTCCGACAAACCAATCCGACAACAACTTCGAGCACCGACAATCGAGTCCAGAGCACCCAGCAACAGGATCATCAGGCACGCCAAGAGCGCGACTAGCAGTCCGGCCTCCGCTTAAGCCCCATCAAAGCAGCATTCGTGCCACGCGCACACAATTACGCACTCAAAATACCATGGGCATAGGCAGAGGCACAACAATGACTCAGTCAACAGTGCGGTATAACCGCTACATACCTTCATAACCCATCCTTCTTATTTTTCAGGACATTGCTTTAGAGCAACCTCTTCAGAAGAGCCGGATTGTCGGACTTACATAGGAGAGAAAACCAAGGAGGCAACAGGCTTTGCGCACAAAAGGAAATACCCAGGTGGAATCTGTTCACGATCGTTATACCTGTTTTACATACCTACATGCAGCCTGTCCTTGGATAGGACATGTTAAATAGTCCTATTTACTTCTGCTTAATGCTACCGTTGTAAATATACGCTTAAACGTATTATTCATCAATGGGAAACAATATATAGCGTCGGCTTATTATTCCTATTTGCGCATATCTCTTGCAAATTTTTATTTAATATTGCATCCGTACACCTTGGTACGGTTAGTTTGCCAGGGGCTTCTTATGACACCTCATAATACGGCATAACAAGTCCGAATACTTTCAACAGTGCGGCACCCCGAACTTATAGCACTGTATGCATCAGCTCTGAATCACGTCTTGGGTCAATAGTTGGGTTTGCCCGGCTCCCTTGTTTTGGTACCTTACGTTCCGTTATATCGGCTAAGGTAGCGCAGGGAGAACTACTGCGATTGTGTCCCGGTTCTTCCGGACGAGCACCTCAGTAGAGAAAGCTGAAAACTGACCGGCATGTGGCGGCGAGAGCTGGTCGCTGTTCGAGAGGTCTTAAAATCCTTAAAGATTTTTTCCGCTTTAGGCGATGAATCGGCCTCGTCCGATTTAGGCGTATATAGCACCCCAATTCGGCCCTCCGAATTCTAGGGGCTTCGCCGAAATTTAAAATTGTAGACTTCTATGGCTAAGTGAAAGTTATAAAGTCGCATGATCCGATTGCCTTGTTCGCTGCGCCGGATACCTCCTTAAGGGACCAAAAATTTGGATAAAGAGTATCCGGGTTTTTCCAGGAACACCCCGGTACTAGTTACGTCGGGGCGGAAGCCGACGACTGGCCTACTTTCAGAATTCTATAAACAGCCGCACAGAAGGTAATATTTTAAATCAAACAATGTTGCATAGCACAAGTAACTTCGTCTTTATATTACAACAATGACAGCGGTACATTTATTCAAAGTTCTTGTCCTTGTTACATTCATCGGCCACGTGACGAGCGCCCTTCATAACGCCATCGTAATACTTCTCGACAGCGATCGCGCTTGCCCTCAGCGCCCCGTCCTTCACCAGCTTCTCCGCATCCAGCTTGCCCCAATGCACCTTCAAGACGGGCAAAGGCCGGCGGCACCCTCAATGCAAACGGATCGCTTGATAACCTCAAGCCGCGACAGGCATTCACCATCCGCTTGATCAGGCCAAGTAGCTCTTGGGGCAGGGCTCACCAGCCACATCCGGACTATGAAATCTTTCATAGCCACTTCGCCGCCTTTGTGGAGTTCGACCAAGTGCTTCATTGGTCACTTAGAGCATTGGTGTTCGCCCCATCTACCGGGACCGAACAGCTTCTCCGTGGAGCTCCCTCCTCGCACGGTAGAACTCCGTATGCACGAGACGCTGCGTGGCAGATCTGCGAAAGCCCCTGGAGAGCTCAAAATTCGGGTAAGTAAAAGAAACGCCTCCTCCACATGTTTGCTTTGCATAAAGAAAGTATTACCCGCCGATATCTTCTTGGCCGCCTGGATTTCGAGCTGTGCCTTTTCGGCTTTGGCCTTGGCATCTTTCACACTAACAAGGGCCTTCGCAAGCTCAGTCTCTTTCATCTTAAGATCATGCTCCAAGGACTCAAACTTTTTGCCGAGCTCCTGGAGCTCTTGCTGTACCTCGCCCACTCTAGCATCTTGCTTTTCGTGCTCCTTGCATTCCAAGGCCGCCTTGTTTTTGGCCTCGGACAGCGCTTTCTTCAGAGACACCACTTCGGTGGTGGCCCCTGTTACACAGTCACGACGATTCGTCGTTATAATAACCAATTCTATCTATCCTTCATTACATGAGAGCGGGGAATCACTCACCTTTGTTCTCTTCGAGCTGCCTCTTCGTGAGGTCGAGCTCTCCTTGCGCCTGCTCCAGGTCCCGTTTTAGTCTGGCGACCTCGGTTGTGCGGACAGCAGTGACAAGCAGCGCAGCCTGCTTATTCATAAAGACTTACTATTAGGCTCCTGCGGATTATAATTGACCCTCCGTTTGGATTTTCTTTCCGAACACCAAACAGAGTATCAGGGGCTACTACCTATCGGGTGGTAATCTCACACATTTTTATTACTTACCTCAAAGCCTGTTAGGAGGCTGGTGCAGGCTTCGGTTAGCCCGCTTTTGGCGGACATAACCTTCTGAATCACCGCACTCATAAGAGTACGGTGCTCTTCATCCATGGAAGCACCGCGAAGCGCTTCCAGCAGACAATCCGACGCCTTGGGCGTAACAGAAGTCTTTGGCACGGACGGCTCGCCCTCCCTAACGAGGGGCTGCCCGCCTAAGTCCGGAACCATTCGAGGTTCCGGGACAGTATTCGGCTGAGAGCCCGGCTTATTGCGGCTCTCATCAACACGATCCATGGGGATCTTGAACCCCGCGTGTTCGACTTCTGGAATTCCACCTTGGGGCGCCTCCAGAGTCACCTCCCCCCGCTCTGGGAACCTTTGGGACAACACCTCCGTGTCATCCGCAGGCTGAGGAGTAGTGGCCGTCGGGAGCGAGTACATCGCTGAAGCACTCAAGGACCCATCCGAGGACGATACCTCGGGATGAACCCTGGCCGGACTGCATATATGTTCGGCGTTATAACAAGACTATGAAACAAAGTCGCGCTAAAGTACAATAGAGTGCGAAGACTCACGATCTCGCTAGGGGCTTCCCCCTGGGCAGCCACTCTTCATCGCTATGAGCGGCCGTGGTGGAGTAGTCTGGCTGGGACGCCTTTCCCTTCTTGGACGCCCTGGCCTCCCCCTCTGGGGCGGCTTTCCTCTTCTTCTCCCCCCCCCCCCCATTGCGGGGAGGTAGAACTTCTTCGTGTTTTCCCCCACCTCCGCGGGAGGAATCTGCCTCGTCGTCTTCAGACGATGTGGGTATGACGGCCTTGCGTCGGGGGCCTTTTCCGGCCCCCTAGTCCGCCTTCTTAGGTCCCCCATCCTCTTCGGATGGGGCGATCTCTTCTTCTTCTTCTTCCTCCTCCTCGGGGTAGGATTGTGCCTTGTCATCCTCGGATGAGGCGTTCGGTACGACCTTACGCCGGGGACCCTTCCTGGCCCCCGGGGCCTTCTTTTCCGGTGCCTTGTAGGGCGCCGGGACTAGCATCTCCGTCAAGAGAGCATCGGCTGGACCTTCCGACAGCGGAGCCGGACAGTCAATCCGCTCCGCTGTCTCCACATAATCCTGATCAAATACACACAATGACTTAAGACTCCCCCATGAATATATTAGGAAGAACTGAATCCGGTGGTAGTCATAAAACTCACCGGACGGGGGGCCGCACGGCAAGAAGTCTGCGGTCCTCGGATATGGGGGGAAGTTACTTCGGAGGCCTTGAACAGCACCTTCCATGCGCCTTTGTGCATCATGTCGTAGAGCTTTCGAAGTGTCTGGTGTTCGGACAGGACGTATTCCCACAGATTGAATACCCATCTTTGGCACGGGAGAATCCGGCGGACGAGCATGACCTAGACCACGTTGACAAGCTTGATGTTCTTGTCCTTCATATTTTTGATGCAGTTTTGGAGTCCGGTCAGCTCTGCAGGTTTGCCCTGTGTCAGCCCTTCCTTTCCTGTGAGGTGAGCGTAGGGGTTCCGGATCGGAATTCGGGGGCCGCCGCCCAGTTGGCACCGCGAGGCTCGGTGATGTAGAACCACCCCGATTGCCACCCTTTCACGGTCTCCACAAAGGAGCCGTCAAGCCAGGTGACGTTAGGCATCTTGCCCGCCATGGCCCCTCCGCACTCCGCTTGCTCGCTGCTCATGATCTTCGGCTTCACGCAGAAGATTTGTAGCCACAAGCCAAAGTGAGGCTTGATGCGGAGGAAGGCCTCGCATACGACGATGAACGCCGAGATGTTGAGGACGAAATTTGGAGCTAGATCATGGAAATCTAGCCCGTAGTAGAACATGAGCCCACGGACGAAGGGATAAAGTGGAAATCCCAGTCCACAGACGAAGTGGGCGAAAAACATGACCCTCTCATGGGGTAGCAGAGTTGGAATTACCTGCTCGTCATCCGGTAGACGGTGCGCTATGTCCGCGGCCAAGTATCCGGCCGCACGAAGATTCGAGATATGCTTCTCCTTAACAGTGGAAGACACCCACTTGCCTCCTGCTCCGGACATGTTTAGCTGTGCGGAGAAAACTTGGGCTAGGGCGCTGGAGCTCGAGGGGGCAGGGGTGAGCAAGGGAGGAAGAAGGCGTGGGTAAAAATGCGAAACTCTTAACCCTTAATAGAGGCGACGAATGCGGTGCGCCTCCCCACTTACCCCTTGAGGATCGCTCGCTTCCCAAGCGCCACGATTGATGGCGCGGTGGGATTACCCATACCCTATTGATGAGAATCCCGTGATAAGGGGACACGATCTCTGCTTTGACAAGACGTGTCAAGGAAACCGCCTCGCAATATGCGTTGTGGCCGGTTGTGGGAAAACGGTTCGAATAATGACCCGACCGTAATGACATGTCATGTTGTCTAAAAAGTTGTCAGCAGATTGCATTTGTGAAATATCGTTCTCTCTACGGTGCTATGTGAAGATCGTTTTGCAGATCCGGACACGATTTAAGTGTTCGATAATTACTCTGGAGTATTCGGAGAAGGAACCCGCCTTGCAATGCCGAAGACAAGACTGCGCGCAGGACTGATCGTCATTGAAGCCTTGTTTAGGGGCTACTGAGGGAGTCCTGGATTAGGGGGTATCTGGACTGCCGCACTATATACATCGTCCGGACTATTGGAGCGTGAAGATACAAGACTCAAGACTCCGTCCCGCGTCCGGATGGGACTCTCCTTTGCGTGGAAGACAAACTTGGCGATCCGGATATTATATTTCCTTCCTTGTAACCGACTCCATGTAAACCCTAGCCCTCTCCAGTGTCTATATAAACCGCAGAGGTTGGTCCTTAGAAGGCCGATCACAATTACAATCATACCATCATAGGCTAGCTTCTAGGGTTTAGCCTCTACGATCTCGTGGTAGATCTACTCTTGTAGTACTCATATCGTCAATATTAATCAAGCAGGAAGTAGGGTTTTACCTCCATCGAGAGGGCCCGAACCTGGGTAAACATTGTGTCCCTTGCTTCCTGTTACCATCAGCCTAGATGCACAGATCAGGACCCCCTACCCGAGATCCGCCGGTTTTGACACCTACACCCCTCCCCCCTAGTCCGAATAGGACAAGGAGAGGGGGGCGGCGCCCCCCTTTCCTTCCTCTCTCGCTCCTCTTTCCCCCTCCACTCCTAGTCCAACAAGGAAAAGGGAGGGAGTCCTACTCCCGGTAGGAGTAGGACTCCTCCTGGCGCGCCCCCTCTTGGCCGGCCGCACCTCCCCCCTTGCTCCTTTATCTACGGGGGCAGGGGGCACCCTAGAGGCACAACAATTGATCGTTTGATCTTTTTGCCGTATGCGGTGCCCCCCTCCACCATAGTCCTCCTCGATAATATTGTAGCGGTGCTTAGGCGAAGCCCTGCGTCGGTAGAACATCATCATCGTCCTGCACGCCGTCGTCTTGTGAAACTCTCCCTCAACACTCGGCTGGATCGGAGATCAAGGGACGTCATCGGGCTGAACATGTGCTGAACTCGGAGGTGCCGTGCGTTCGGTATTTGATCAGTCGGATCGTGAAGACGTATGACTACATCAACCGCGTTGTGCTAACGCTTCCGCTTTCGGTCTACCAGGGTACATGGACAACACTCTCCCCTCTCATTGCTATGCATCACCATGATCTTGCGTGTGCGTAGGAATTTTTTTGAAATTACTACGTTCCCCAACACAAGGTAGGAAGAACCTCGCATTGTCTTCTCTGCCAGCATGACAGGCTCGAAGCCTAAGGTCACCACAACAGCTTCAGAGCTAAAGAAGACAAGGGCAGCTGAAGCCGAAGCCAGGAAACGCAAGCACAAGGATGCTTCTAATGATGCCCCATCCAAGAAGAAGCTGAAGACAAAGTTTTCAAAGAAAGCGTGTGCTGCTGCCTCTGAGCCCCTCAATGTTGAACCCATTTCTGTTGCACTTCCAGCTTCAAACAACCAAGAGCGTCGTTTGGTGATCCATGAGCCTGCTTCCATAGCGGCTCATGAAGATGAAGAAGTTACAACTGTTGACCCCATCACAGCTGAAGACATTGGTCATGGAGACAATGTTGATGATGATGAAGTCCTTCCTCAGCTCGAGCCCCAGTCGGTATCATCGCCTGTTCCAACGAGCAGTGAACTAATCAGCGTTGGTCGTCCATTGACGCCAATTGCTCAAGATGACTCATGGGCTGAGCGCCCCCAGCAAGGCACCCCCATTCATGATGAAACACCCAGAACTCCATCACCTGAAGTCACCACTCCGGTACTTGACGATGACAACTACATGGTGCAGACCACTCTCTCACCAAAGGCATCACCCGCATTTTGCAGGCTTCACAAAGGCCCGAGGCCACAGGTCACCATGTCGAGCATTCCGAAAGGGGAAGTGCACCACAACTCAGTAGCACGCCAAGTGTTTCCTGGAACAACCCCTACTGCGAATATCTCCGAGTCTGAAGCTAAAGCTGCTGAAGACATTCCGGCTGCATCAGCCGATGAAGATCAAGGAGAAAGAGAGGAAGAAAGAGTTGCCACACCCCCTGCTGCTGATCCAGTCATTCTCGAGGAGAATGTGATCGTGCCCGACCCTCTTGTTATTGAAGAAATGGAGGTTGAAAAGACCGAGGCTGCCACAAACAATGCCACTGACTCCACTGACAATGTCATGGCTGAAGACAATGTAGAGCCTGAAGCTAATGTGGTGCCTGAAGCTCATGTCCAACCTGAAGCCACTGTTCCACCTCCAAGGCCTCATACAATTGAACATGCATATGATCATGACCAGCTTGTCACAGTGAGATTGCCCATTATGGTTCCTCCCACAGCTTCTGGACCACAGTACGAGCCTTCCAAGACGCGTGTATATCTTCATAATGTTGATCGTCAAAGCTTCATGCAACCAATAGAAGGAATTCATGTCCCCAATGCTGCAACTACTGCTTATCCTCTGGCTGGCAATATGCGTGTGCCACATCGTGCCAACACTGAAGCCACTGCTAGTACAATTGCCCAAAGGCCTCGGAAGCATTCTCGTGTACTCAATGACCGAGAGCTTCTTGTGGCCTTACATCAGAAGCAGGATAAGCATCATGACTGGCTCAAGCATCAGATGCAGAGTATCTTGGTGGATGTTAATCGCATTCAAAACTTGGCCACCAAGAACTCATTTGTTGCCCATGAAGCCTGTCAGCGGTCCTGGAAGAGCCTCACACTACTATGTCCTGAAGAAGATCTTCGCTATGATGGCTTCACTGAGGATTTCAAGTTTGATTCCAGGCCTCCACAAAATGAAAGCTGGCGTCGCACGCCATCCATTGAAGACTCTAAATATTCATATTCGGTTGCAACTGTTGTTGCGAGAGTCGTCGATGAAGAAGACGACGCCACTTCACCGACCATGGTTGCACTGCATCTCGACACTGCGTCAGGTCCTTCTGCACCACCAAACTCCAATGTCGACCCTGCTCCATCATCTGCTCCTTCTGGGAACGAGTAGATGCTCTATGTCTTCAAACCTTTTTGGTCATTACTGACAAAAGGGGCAGAAGCATATGAGTTGATAGTCTTCAAGCGGGTCCTTATGGGTGGTTGCATTATTTTTGCCAAGTATTTGCAACTCTCGTCTTTTGATACATTTGGTTCTTTGAGTTGTAACACTTAAACTCGATGGTCGTCTGCTACTTTTTCTGCTACTTTGTGATGCGATGATAAATTCCGCATGAAGCCATTCCACAGATGTCCATTTTTCATTATGCATGTCATTATCTTCGTTATATCTTTATATGCATGATGAATTGTCTTTATAAGTTGAAGAGGATCTCCACAAATTAAAACATGCCATGTGCATTTGCATTCGAAAGCAAATTACTTATATGCACATCTTTAGGGGAGCCTTTTGCTACATATGAAGACAAACACTTAATTCTTAACTTTCACATCTTTTTATTCCCGTTGAAAACTTCAACCTGTTTGTCATCAATCACCAAAAAGGGGGATATTGTAAGTGCATCTAGTGCCACCCCTAGTCGGTTTTGGAGTATTGACGACAAACTTGGTTGAGGGACTAATGTGTTTGTGAGAATTGCAGGATAACACAGGTAGTAGTCCCATATTGATTCGGTTTACCTACCAGAGATGACCCCTAAAAATGTGTGAACACATTGAAGACAATGGTGGTCTGTGAAGATATTCACAACGAAGATTATGAATTGAGAAGACATTCACGTGAGGACTATGGAGTGCAAAGACATAGTTGTTTCGTAGTTTCCTTTTCTTCTTTGTTGAGTCATTGGAACCACCGTACTGTTAAGTGGGGTCCAAGTAAACAAAGTCAGAGTGACTGATGTGATGCTCAACCAAATCCTATGTCTTCGAGCGAAGACAATGAGAGCAAATCTTATCCAGAGCTGGACGAGTCAGCTTTACTTGTAGCCCAAGTCAAGCTGCCGCGTGTGTTTGAAATCTGAACGTTGGACACGTGTCAGTTCCTTAGTGACCCAGAGTCATTTCAGACATATCAGGTCGGGTTGCCTCCTGGCTATAAATAGCCCACCCCCTACACCATAAATTGGTGGCTGCTCAGAGTTAGTACACGGCTTTTGTCGTTTGAGAGCAACCCACCTCCTAAGCTTTTGAGAGAGAGATCCTTGCGAGGACAAAGGCCAAAACACCCAGAGCCAAAGAGTGTTAGGCATCACTGAAGTCTTTCTGTCCGCGTGATCTGAAGACTTGTTACACTTGAGGACTATGAATCCTCCAAATTGTTAGGCGTCGCGCTCGAGCATCCAAGAGTCATTGTGGATTGACGGTGAACGAAGTCTGTGAAGGTTTGGAAGTCTACCTTGAAGACTTACCAGAGTGATAGGGCGAGGACTAAGTGTCCTTAGCTCAAGGGGAATAAGGTGAAGACGCGGTCTTCTGAGTTGAATCTCAGCCTCGCTAACCAGACGTACAGTTGTCACAACAACTGGAATTGGGCCAACAAATCCTTATCCTCACCAAGCAACCGGTTATGTCCTTTACCTCTCTTTACATATAGTTTGTCTTCGTGAAGTCATTGCCTGCCTGTCTAATCTGATTGTCTTCACTGAGTGAAAACTATTGTTGTTTGGCTTCATACTATCTTCCATCCTGATCCATACTACTTAGCTGCTAATAGTCTTCGTGCTTTCACTTCATTGCTTACTTGACTATGGCATGTCTAGTGTAGTCTACCTTCTGCTGCATATCAATAGGTTTATTTCTACTGTTTGTCTTCAAAGCCCCCGTGTTTTGAAGACTTTCATAAAAATCGCCTATTCACCCCCTGTCGGTGTCAAAACCGGCGGATCTCGGGTAGGGGGTCCCGAACTATGCGTCTAGGCGGATGGTAACAGGAGACAAGGGACATGATGTTTTTACCCAGGTTCGGGCCCTCTCGATGGAGGTAATACCCTACTCCTGCTTGATTAATATTGATGATATGGGTTGTACAAGAGTAGATCTACCACGAGATCAGAGAGGCTAAACCCTAGAAGCTAGCCTATGGTATGATTGTTGTTCGTCCTACGGACTAAAACCCTCCGGTTTATATAGACACCGGATAGGGTTAGGGTTACACAGAGTCGGCTACAATGGTAGGAGATCTACATATCCGTATCGCCAAGCTTGCCTTCCACGCCAAGGAAAGTCCCATCCGGACATGGGTCAAAGTCTTCAATCTTGTATCTTCATAGTCTAGGAGTCCGGCCAAAGATGATAGTTCGGCTATCCGGACACCCCCTAGTCCAGGACTCCCTCAGTAGCCCCTGAACCAGGCTTCAATGACGACGAGTCCGGCGCGCATATTGTCTTCGGCATTGCAAGGTGGGTTCCTCCTCTGAATACTTCATAGAAGATTTTGAACACAAGGATAGTGTCCGGCTCTGCAAAACAAGTTCCACATACTACCGTAGAGAGAATAACTTTTGCACAGATCTGCTGACGTATTCCGCGGCGTGACATCACACCACGGCCAGGTGTTCATACGAATCGTTTTCTTACTGTTCCACCTTAGCGCGTTTAGCGAGGCGGTTTCCTTGGCACGTCTTATCAAAGCGGAGATCGTGCCCCCTTATTCCGGGACTCCCATCAATACGGACGTGGGTAACCCATCCGCGCCATTGATTACGGCGCTTGGGAGATAAGCGAGTTTTACCAGGCTAGCGGGGGACGCATAGCTTCATCCGTCCATATAAGGGGATAAGGATCCACCTTTTCACCTACATCTTCTTCCTCCTTGGCTCATCCATTTCCGCGCACTCGCGCTCCAGCGCCCAAGTCCGCACATCCCACCTCAACCTTCTCCAACTATGTCCGGAGCGGGAGGCAGGTGGATGGCCTCCTCCGTCACGGAGGGGCACATCAAAAAGCTGCGGGAGGCCGGATACTTGTCCAACAACATCAGCGCACCGGCTACCCGACGAGGCAGCTCATTCCAACCCCGGGCCCCATGAGAGGTGGTGTTTCTCCCCACTTCCTCCATGGACTAGGTTTTCCACTTCACCCATTTGTCCGGGGCTCATGTTCTACTAAGGCCTGACTTCCATGATCTGGCCCAATTTCATCCTCAACATCTCGGCGTTTATCGTGCGTGTGCGAGGCCTTCCTGCATCCAGCCCCACTTGACTTATGGTGAAGATCTTCAATGTCAGGCCGAAGGTAGTGGGCGGCCGCCAAGCGGAGTGCGGAGGCGCCATGGTTGGCAAGATGGCCAAAGTCCTATGGCTCGAGGGCTCCTTTGTGGAGACCATAAAGGGGTGGCAATCGGGGTGGTTCTACATCACCGAGCCGCACGACTCTCAATGGGCGGCGGCCCCCGAATTCTGATCTGGCTTCCCCACACGGCTCACATCATGGAAAGAGACGGGCCTGACGTGGGGGGATTCGGACGAGCTGTCCGGACTCCAAACCTGCGTCTGAAACCTGGTGGACAAGAATCTCAGGCTTTTCAACGTTATCCAGGTGATGCTCATCCGCCGGATTCTCCCATGCCAACAACGGGCCTTCAAATTGTGGGAGTTCGATCCGGCACAGCACCCAACTCTTAAAAGGCTCTTCGACACTATGTACGAAGATGCCTAGAAGGTGCTATTCAAGGGTGCCGAGGCTCCCACATCCGCTACCGAAGATCGCGGATTCAGCTCGCAGCGTCAAGCAAGCGAGGTAAGTTATTTTACCCTTTATGGGACTCTTGTTTTTCATAGATTGACTCTATGTGGGATCTAAAACTCCCTAACCTTTGACAGACTGGTGAAGGCGTCCGGACAGATTAACTGTCTGCCCCTATGCCGAAGACCAGCGGACGCCTCGATTGATTTGGCTGCTGGCTCCGGCACCTCACGTGGTGCGGAGAAGAAGGCCAAGAAGGAGGCCACGGGAACTCGAAGGAGCTCCGGCGCCAGTCTTGTCGGACTCATCGCCCGACAACCACGAGGCGGAATCCTCCTCGAGGAAGAGGAGGAGGAAAAAGCTTCTCCCGGGAAGGAGAGAAGAAAGAAAGGCCGCCCCAACTAGGGAGGCCGGAGGGTCAAGAAGGGAAGGACCCTTCCTCCGGACTTCTCCACCAACGCCGACAACGACGAGGAGGAGTGGCCAACAAGGCCAAGCCTGGCGAGATCGTAAGTGTCCGGATACCCATGACTTTTTTTTCATTGCATAGTGTTCTCTAATGCGAACAATCATGCAGCCCGCCCAAGGGCGAGCTCGACGCTTCATCGGCGGGTTCTGGTCGTCGTCCGGAAGTGGAAGTACTTCACTTCGGCCGCCTCCTCACCTCACGCTGCAGACGACGCCGAGGTGGGGCCCGAGGGGCCTGGTCAAGAGGAGGTGGCGCGGGAGGCGCGTAAGGCAGCCTCCCGGACTCAGCCTTGAGGCGAGACCCCGGGGCTCTAAGCCCGACCCTTGTCCGGACTCCATCACGGAACCTTCAGCGGTTCCAAGTCCGCAAGCGGTCCCTTCGTAGGAAGGGTAAGATGCGGTGTCCTCCGTCCAACGGAGGCACCGGATAGCTTCTTGGGCGCTAACAGCGCCTCCATCTAGGAGGAAACACCGCCTTGTTATGAGTGTGGTGATCCGAGAAAGATTCGATCCGCCAAGAGCGGGCTGACTGGCTTCATACCAGCCTTCTAACAGCTTTGAGGTAAGTTTAGAATATGTAAAAATATTACCGCATAGACGGTAGCCCTCGATGCTTAGTTCGGTGTTCAAAAGAAAAGCGGACTAAGGATCTAAAAAGATATCTGCAGGAGTCTAACATAAGTATGTCAATATGCGAATGCAGGCTCTTGGCCGACCTCTGCCGACCGATCATGGAGGTCAATGCATTGAAGAAGACCCTCGGCGGTCCGAGAACGAGCTCGGCCTTGCCAAGAAGCAGCTCGAGGACGGGGAAGCTAAGCAATACCTTATTAAAGAAATACCTTATAGAAAGGATTCGGTTGCAAAAATGACAGGAATAACGTGGGTATTGTAGGGGCCACGAGCGAGGTGGCGACCACGAAGGAAGCGGTGTCGTGGCGAAAGCAAAGACATGGAGCGCACCGAGCGAGAGAAGCAGGAGGGCGGGTGGCGGAGGTGCAGCAAGAGCTCCAGGCTCGTGGAAAAACACGAGTTCGGGCGTGACTCGAAGACTTCGAGAGTCCGAGCTCGCCTCGGCTCTTGAGAGTGCCAAAGTCGCTAAGGCGAAGCCCAAAAGCCCTCAAGAAATTGAATCATTAAATAAGATAGCGGCGGGTAAGGCATTCTTTATACAAAGCAGGCATGTGAAAGTGAATTACCTATTACTTACCCGGATTGAGCTCTCCGGGGCGTTCGCAGATCTGCCCGTAGTGTATTTGATCTTGCGCTCTACCGCGCCAAGGAGGGAGCTCGGCGGAGAAGGTGTTATGGTCTCGGTATCTTTGAGGCGAGCGTCCGTGCCCCTAAGCGACCAGCTGAAGCAGCTGGTCGAGCTCCTAAGGTCGCCGAACAGGCCATGAAGGGCCTCATAGTTGGTTTGTGGGCCATTGGAAGCCGTGCACAGGAGCTACTTTGGGCTAGTCGCGGCGGTGGTGGGCCTTTGTCCACGGATTGAAGTCATCAAGCGCTCCGTCTGTATTGAAGGTGCGGTCGGGCCCTTGCCCGTGCTAAAGTGCACGGGGCAAGCTGGATGCGGAGAAGCTTGACGGACGGGCCACCGAAGGGCAAGGATCATCGCAAGCCGAAATGTACTATGAGGCGTCTGAAGGGTGCCCGCCGTATAGCGGATGAGTGCTCCAAAGATGTAATTTTTGAATAGACTCGCATTTGTTATCCTGTCACGCAAAAACTTGTTCATATCGCTAAGCAACGCTTGTTAATTTAAAATATTGCCTTACGTGCGGCTGTTTATCAAATTTGAGAGATGGCAAGTCGTTGGCTTCAGCCCCATGCCACAGTGCTGGGGTGTTCGGGATAAACTTGGCGCTCTTGTTCCCATTCTTGGGTCCGTCGAGGGAGGCGCTCAGCATAACGAACAAGGCAACCGGACTTATAGTGCTTGAACACTCTCCTTAGCCATAGAATTCTATAATTTTGAATTTCGGTGAAGCCCCTAGTATTCGGAAGACCGAGTTGAGCGCTATCCGCCTTGGCGGACAATGCCGGCTCCTCTCTCTAAGCGGCATAAGTCTTTAGGGACCCGAAAAACCTCTCGAACAGCGACGGCTCTCGCCCTATCATGACGGCCAGTTTTAGCTTTCTCCAGAGGTGCTCAACCCGCTCAGCCGGGGCTGTCGCGGTGGTTCTCCCAGTGCTACCTTAGCCGATATAACGGAACGTAAGGTACCAAAACATAGGAGCCGGGCAAACCCAACTATTGACCCAAGACATGATTGAGCTGATGCATATAATGCTATAAGTTCGGGGTGCCGTACTTGTGAAAGTGTTCGACTTATCACACCATAATTTTGGGGTACTTAAGCCCTCGGTGTATTGGTCGTACCAAAGTGTATGGGTGCAACATGTCATGAAATGAACATATATATAGATAAAGAAAGGAGTGCAATAATAGGCAAAAGCTATGTATTGTTTATTCAAAAAGTACTGCAATGAAAGCAGAATGATACAAATAGTGCGATAAGCAAGGGATGGGACTATTTAACATGTCCCCTCGAGGGTAAGCTGCGGGATGGTATGTAAAACAGGTATAATGCTCGTAGTAGAGACCACTGAACACTCGGCGTAGCTTCGCTTCCCTGGCTGTTGCATTGGGAGTTCGGCAATTCTAGTGCGGACGGGACTTCTGAAAACGGAGTCCCGAAAGTAAGAAAAAGAAGAAAGAAAAGAATGACACAATTGGGGCCCCAGTGCGGTTGAGCCGCGTGCAGGCGTGCGCCGTGGTCGTGCCCTCCCCTTATGCCCATGGTATCTCCAGGCGTAGTTATGTACGCAGCGTAATCTTGGCTTCGCAATTTCGCGAGGGCTGGGGTTGGGGCGGATTGCTCTGGCGATGCTTGGATCGTGCCAGCGGTCTTGTTATAGGTTACTCGGCGCGCTTGAGCGGTGTCCGGACGTTTAGTGGCGGACTCGAGAATTGCTGTGAGAGGCTGCTTTGCACCTCCGCCGCGAGGGCGCCGTGTGCTCCTCCGTTCGGAGAGCGTTCGGTGTTTCCATTGACCGTGATTACTCCTCGAGGGCCTGGCATCTTGAGCTTGAGGTATCGTAGTGCGGTACCGCATTGAACTTTGCAATGCGGTTCGTCCGAGCAAAGCGTGATAGCCGCTGCGAGCGGGACTATGTCGAAGATTAACTCTTCGCCGGAAGTTATCCGGGATCCAAGACCACTTCGAGTGTAACGAGCCTGTACAATTGGCCTCTACACCTGGTATTACGCCTTTAAAGGTCGTCTTTGTGGGTTTAATCCTTGAGGGGTCTATGCCCATTTTGCGCACTGTATCCTGATAAAGCAGGTTCAGGCTGGTGCCGCCGTCCATCATGACTCTAGTGAGGTGAAATCCGTCAATAATTGGGTCAAGAACCGATGCGGCGAAACCGCCGTGACGGATGCTAGTGGGGTGGTCCCTTCGATAAGAGGTGATCGGCCAGGAAGACCATGGGTTGAACTTCGGGGTAACTGGCTCCATCGCATATACGTCCCTTAGTGCACGCTTCGCTCCCTTTTGGGTATATGGGTTGCGTATATCATGTTCACCGTCTGCACTTGTGTGGAAAGCCCTTCATCCTCTATTGTTCGGTGGCGGGGCTCTTCCTCGTCATCGCTATGCAGCCCCTTGTCATTGAGTTCGACACTTAGCTTGCACGCTTGCTTGAACACCCAACAATCCCTGTTGGTGTGATTGGCTGGTTTTGAGGGGTGCCATGTATCGCTGTGCGATCGAGTATTCGGTCCAAGTTGGGCGGGCCCTGGGTATTTATTTTGAATGGCTTCTTCCGCGACCGGTTTAGAGCCTCTGAATCGGCATTGACTGCCGTATCTTCATCATTATCGCCGTTAATCGCGGCGCTTGTTCTTGTTGCGACGCGACCTGCCATTGTTGTCCTTGGTATCCGAACTACGGGGTTTTGGTCAAGTTGTTACTACGAGCTAGCCAGCTGTCCTCTCCTCGCAAAAGCGGGTCATGGCGTTGTGAGGGCTGCCATGGATTTCGCTTTTCCTGTCCTAGGTGCGGGCAAGCCACTCGTCGCGGATGTTATGTTTGAAGGCTGCAAGGGCCTCTGCATCCGGACGATCAACGATTTGATTTTTCTTGGTTAGGAACCGTGTCCAAAATTGTCGGCGATTCTTACGGCTGCTGAATTATGTGGCTGAGGTCATCGGCGTCGGTGGTCGCGTATGTGCCACAGAAGTTATCAAGGAATGCGGCTTCCAGGTCCTCCCAACAACCATTGATTACATTGGCAAGCTTTGTTGAGCCAATGCCGAGCTGGTCCTTTAAGCTTGAGTGGGAGATATTTGATGGCATGTAGATCATCACCGCGGGCCATGTGGATATGGAGGAGATAGTCCTCGATCCGGACCGCGGGATCTGTGGTACCATCGTATGATTCGATGTTCTGGGTTTGAAGCCCTCGGGGATTTGATGATCCATTACTTCATCATGAAGCATAGTGGGTGTCGGGCACCTCAGTATTGGGCTATATCACGACGTAGCTCATATGAGCTTTGTCTACTATGTTCGGCCCGGCAAGGGTTGCTGTATCCGGCGTGACGGTTATCATCACGTGTCGTGGGGCGCCCACGCGATCCGTAGATTGATCTTGTTTGCCTTACCTTGTCCTCCAATATGTCTCGCAGTGTCCGGCGCGTTTCCCGTGCCTTGGTACTTTTCGGCGGCGCGGTGCGGCTTGAATAGAGGTCTAGAGGCCTCTCATCGCGACCACGGGTGGCGGTCGGCGCATCATCTTGCTGGTGATGTAGGTTTGGGTGCTGCTTCCTCTAATTGGGGTAGCAGCCTGCATTTGGGGTATCTCTTGGAGGGCGTTCGAGTTCATACTCTTCGGCTGCAAGGACTTCAGTCCATTTGTCAGCTAACAAGTCTTGGTCAGCTCTAAGCTGCTGCTGCTTTTTCTTGAGGCTGCTTGTCGTGGCCATAAGCCTGTGTTTGAAACGCTCCTGTTCGGCGGGATCCTCAGGCATGACAAATTCGTTCTCGTCGAGGCTTGCCTCGTCTTCGGAGGGGGGCGCATAATTATCGTCCTCTACCTCTCTTTCTGCCGCACTGTCGTGCGGTCTTGCTTCTCCCTCCTCCTGCGCTGAGTCCTGCTGGAGGGGGTCGTCTTCGGCACTGTCCGGGGTATTATTGTCTCCCGTGCCGGAATCACCGTTTTTACTGTGGCGGGATTTAGAACGGCGCCGCTGACGTCGGCGCTTGGTTTGTTTCTTGGAGGGGTCATCCTCCGCCGTTTCATCGCCATTCCCATCTTTTGGGATGTCCACCATGTATATGTCGTATGACGAGGTGGCCTTCCAGTGCCCTGTAGGCGCTGGTTCTTAGTCGTCTTCGGCATCGTCGTCCATACCGTCGATGTCTTGGTCGAAGTCGAGCATGTCGGTTAAATCATCGGCGGTGGCTACAAAGTGGGTGGTGTGTGGGCCTTGAATTTCTTAAATCGTCCGCATCCCAACCTTCCCGACCGTAGTCCGCCAAGGCTCTCTGATAAAGAGAGACTTTAGTGAATTCAAGATGTCGCCAAAGGCGAGTCTTTGAAAGATGTCATGGCGTGAACTCCATGACGGCGCCCAATCGGATTCGATTGGCGGTAGCGGAGGTTGGAGTCGGAGAGGAGTCCGGCACCTGAGTCAAGGTCTTCGCAAAGGACAGGGATGGAGTTCGGCTCAATCGCCGTTGAGATCATAGGCCCCGAGGCAGTGTCCAACCAACCGTCCTCGATCGGCGAAACCGGCTCCGGATTAAGGGTCGGAGCGGGCACTGGTGCGGCCTCCGGGGCACTGTTCGGCGGCAGAGCTAGATCGTACCCATCGAGACAGTGCGGCGCGCTTGGATGTGGCTCGAATCCGTCAAAGGTCAAGTCTCCGCGGACATCGGCCGTATAGTTCAAGCTTCCAAATCTGACCTGATGTGTAACACCCCAGACGTAACTTTCCATATTTGTAGCTCCAACTCTTGCCATTTTCGGCATTGTGATATGATATTCCCTCCGTGGTTGGGTTTTTCTTCATTTTGCATTTTGTCCATGTCATGCATTTTATATCATGTCATCATGTGCATCGCATTTGCATACATGTTCGTCTTATGATTCCGAGCATTTTTCCCGTTGTCCGTTTTGCAATCCGGCACTCCTATCTCCCCGGCGCCCTTTTACGTTTTTCCGTGGCGGGTACTAAACCTTCTCGGAATGGACCGAGGTTTGTCAAGTGGCCTTGGTATACCACCCGTAGACCACCGGTCAAGTTTGAGTCATTTGGAGCTCGTTTGGTACTCAACGGTTTACCGCCTCTCAAAGGCCTCTTTTAAGTTGCAGCCCAACACCCCTTCAAAATAGTCCAATAACCCATCTAAGTCACTTCCATGCTCTCGTCGTTCGATCACGATCGTGTGGTAAAACTACACCTCATTTGGACTCTCCTAGCTCCTCTATGCCTATTTAAGCACCCCCCATTCTAAATCTCGGGTCTAACCCTAGCCTTCCCCTACCTCGCGCGGGAAGAAACCCCGCGCCGCCGGACACGTCCGTCCCACCGCGCCGCCGCCGTCCGAACCAATCAGGGCGCGCCACGTGGGCACGCCCGCCGCCTCCGCCGCCCAGCGGCCCTGCGGGCCCGGCCCGCCCGCCCGCCCGGTCGCGCCGCCCCCCATGGCGCCAGAGGCCTCCGCCGCCCAGCAGCATCCGAGCCGCGCCTCCTCCGCCGCCTCTCCGACCAGCCTCGCCGCCTCCCTCGCCCGGCAGCGCCGCCACGCGCCCTCGCCCTCAGCGCCTCGGCGACCTCGGCGCCTGCGCCTCTGCCGCGCCCGCCCGGCGCCTCGCTCGGCCATGGCGCCCTCCTCCGGCCCCTTCCGCCGCGGCGCCATCCCCCCTTCCGGCCGCCGTCCCGCCCGCTGGATCCGGCGAGCCGCCGCCGCCGTCGCCGATCGGGCGGATCGGTGGATCTCGGAATCCGTTGACTTCTTCCCTCTCTTATTTCCTCTAAGTATTTTTGCTCGTTGATATTTTGTGGCATTTTCATCGTAGCATAACTTTGCATCTGTAGCTCCATTTTGCGCGTGTAATATGTCAAAATGTTCGCCTCGAAGAGTAGATCATTTCATCTCATTGCATCATTTTCATTTGAGCTCATATTGATGCCCGAAATGCTGTTAGAAGAGGGCTATGTGATGTTAGTTTACATTTCTTAATGTAACTTGCACTTTTGTTATTTTTGCTATGATTGATGTGTGCACCCTATGAATTTGAGTCCTACATGTGTTTTGTAATATGCCATGCCATCTTTCCAGGGGTGTATGCCATGTATTTTTGTGATCTATGTGGTGACTAGCACAAGTATGCAAAGTAGGTGTCCTGATGTTGCTGTTTTCAGCTCTGTTTTGCTGATATTTTGATGCCATGTTAACTTGATGCTACCAAGAGATCCATGCATATTTTGAGATACTTCAGTAAGGATGTTTTGTTCTACATGTCTTGCTCTATCCATCCATGCCTTTGTTTGCAATTATGGAGTGCCATAGCTTGAGTCAATCGAGCTCTACTTTTGCTATCAAATGTTTCCTTGCAGATTGTATACATGTTATTCAATTTTGCCAAGGTTGTTGTGGTTGATCCATTTATGCTATGATGTTGTTCTTGCCATGTATGTCTTCTATGCCATGTCTTCTTGATGTATGTATGCTTAGTTTATCATGTAAGGCTCTGTAGTGAGTGCTTTGAGCTCTCAAACATGCCTACTTGTTATCAGTTTTTGACATGTCATGTTGCTGAATCTGTTAACGAAACTTGCGATATTGACATGGGTGTTACTATATTTTCTGATCCTTTTTGGCTTATGGTCAGTAAGGGACTTTTGTTCTATGCTTTGAGTAGATTCATGCCATGCCATGTTTTGCTATTATAAGTTCCTGTAGCATGTAGTTTTGTTGCTCTGAACATTGCTACCTGATGCTGTTTTTGCCATGTCCACTGATATTTTGTGCACTTTTGCCATGCTTGTTTGAACCTGTTATGATGTGATTTAGCCGTAGCTCAGTGTTCATCTTTTGTCAAGCATCTTGAGTAGATCACTGCCATGTGCTTTGTTGGTACATTTGGGTGCAGTAGCTTAATTTATTGTTGCTTGCTAAGTGGTATCATCTTGTTAATGGCAGATTTGTGCCATTCTTGTTTTGCTTGTCATTTGCAAACCGTGCATCCGATTCGGTGATCTTTATATCGATTTCAACGAAATCATCTCATCTTTCAGTGGCATACTTGGTTTGCCAAGTTGATGCCTGGTTCATCATTTTCCTTCCGGGCGCTTATACGCATTGCATATCACATCTCGCATATCATGTCATGTTTTGCATCATGTTGTTTGTGCATTGCACCGTGATTTATTATGGTTCCTTTGTTTGTGTTCTTGTTTTGGGTAGAGCCGGAGGCGAGTACGTGAGCGAGGAACCTGTTGAGAACGCTTACGAGGATCAAGCTTTCGACAACTCGAGAACATTGCGAGCAAGATGACCATACCCTCGAAATCACTTCTATCTTTGCTATGCTAGTTGCTCGCTCTTTTGCTATGCCTATGCTGCGATGCCTATCACTTGCTATATCATGCCACCCATATTGCCATGTCAGCCCTAACCATCCTTTCCTAGCAAACCGTTGTTTGGCTATGTTACCGCTTTGCTCAGCCCTCTTATAGCATTGCTAGTTGCGGTGAAGCTGAAGTTTGTTCCTTGTTGGAACATGGAGATGTTGTTCCTTTTGGAACATGTTTACTTGTTGGGGATATCACAATATATATCTGCTATAATTAATGCATCTATATACTTGGTAAAGGGTGGAAGGCTCGGCCTTATGCACTGTGTTTTGTTCCACTCTTGCCACCCTAGTTTCCGTCATACCGGTGTTATGTTCCTTGATTTAGCGTTCCTTACGGTTGGGTGATTTATGGGACCCCCTTGACAGTTCGCTTTGAATAAGACTCCTCCAAAGAGGCCCAACTTTGGTTTTACCATTTGCCACCTAAGCCTTTTCCCCGGTTTTCGCGAGCCCGAGGTCATCTTTATTTAACCCCGGACCAGTGCTCCTTGAGTGCTGGCCCGAACGAGGCAGATCATGGGCCACCACAGGGCAACTCGAGGCTGGTTTTACTCGTGGCTGACCTATCCGGTGTGCCACGAGAACGAGATATGTGCAGCTCCTATCGGGATTTGTCGGCACATCGGGTGGCTTTGCTGGTCTTGTTTTATTGCTTTGTCGAAATGTCTTGTAGTCCGGGATTCCGAGATTGATCGGGTCTTCGGTAGAAGGAATATCCTTCGTTGACCGTGAGAGCTTATAATGGGCTAAGTTGGGACACCCCTACAGGGTATTATCTTTCGAAAGTCATGCCCGCGGTTATGAGGCAGATGGGAATTTGTTAATGTCGGTTGTAGAAAACCGAAGTTGACCTTAAATAAAATACACATCAACGCGTGTGTAACTGTGATGGTCTCTTCTCGGAGTCCGGGAAGTGAACACGGTGTTGGAGTTATGTCTGACGTAAGTAGTTCAGGATCACTTCTTGATCGCTACTAGCTTCACGACCGTGCTTTGCTCCTCTTCTCGCTCTCTTTTGCGAATGTAGCCACCATATATGCTAGTCGCTTGCTGCAGCTCCACCTTACAACTCTGTCCTTCCTATAAGCTTAAATAGTCTTGATCTCGCGGGTGTGAGATTGCTGAGTCCCGTGACTCACAGATTCTACCAAAACAGTTGCAGGTGCCGACGATGCGGTGCAGGTGGCGCACCGAGCTCAAGTGGGAGTTCGATGAGGAACGTGGTCGTTACTATGTGTCTTTTCCCGATGATCGATAGTGGAGCCCAGTTGGGACGATCGGGATCTGTGTAGCATTTGGGGTATCTTCTTTTATTTTGGTTCCGTAGTCGGACCTTGAGTGTACTCTGAATGATGGATGTTTATTTATGTACTGTGTGAAGTGGCGACTGTAAGCCAACTATGTATCTTTTCCCTTATGTATTACATGGGATGTGTGAAGATTACCTCACTTGCGACATTGCTTTCAATGCGGTTATGCCTCTAAGTCGTGCCTCGGCACATGGGAGATATAGCCGCATCGAGGGCGTTACAAGTTGGTAATCAGAGCCTTCCCCGACTTAGGAGCCCCCCTACTTGATTGTTTGCTGTCGTTGTTGAGTCTAGAATGGAAAATGTTTTGATTCTTAGGATTATATATATCGGAGAGTAGGATTCTTTTTACTCCCCAGTCCCTTCGTCGCTCTGTGAGGTATCCTGACGTAGAGTTTTGACTCTTCTCTCCTCAAATTTCACTAAAAAAAATTTAGGATCACGCGGGTATATTGGAATCGTTCCGATGGTTTTGTGACGAGAACATTGTTCTTGGTGCCTCGACATTTAGGGGTTGTGGCGGTGTCCCGGGAGTTGAGCTCCGAGGTGTTGTCGTCACAATTTTATCGTTGCAGTTCTGGAATACCTGAGATTTGCCGACATCGAAATCTCTTTTGTGTAGTTGTTGGTGAGATAACCCCGATAACCCGATCTTTCAGGCGAGCTCGAGTATTGCCATGACTTGTATAACGGATGTTTTTGAAGGTCGAGGTACCACGATTTCGAAGGTTTCTTGGTTATGTGTTGACGAATGGATACATCTGGATCTAGGTATTGTCAGTTTGGGTGATATATTTTGTGTCCCCTGTATCCCCAACACCAGATTGCATAACCAGAAAGTTTCGGGAGTTTATAGGTGGGATTCAAGTAGCTCTTAGCATTTCTTCCCGCAGATATTTGGTTACGTGATTGGGTAATCCTTACCACTTATTTGTTCCAGTCTTACCTTGTTATTTTTTTCATCAACCCTTAATCAAGTGGCTTCTCACCTTAATGGACGTGTGATGTTAACTTTGGAATTCATTCGTTCACCCTTGTTCGAATGTTTATTGTGAAGACTATATGTTGCAATTTCTATCCGTTGATTCTACTTGACTATTTGTCAATCAAGGACTAACGGATGTCACCCTCTTCAGGATGGCTCCGCCAACGCGTCAGAATCCGGAACGGAATGAAGGGAATCAGTCGAACCCTCCACCTCCACCTCCGCCTCCGGAGGCCTGGCAAGCTATCATGGCAGCCACCAATTCCAATGCTCGGATGATTTTGCAGCTCTTGCAAGAACGTACTCAGGGGCGAGGCAATCAAGGAAATCAAGGTCAAGGCAACAACCAGCCGCACTTTGCTACTCTCAGTCAGTTCCTCGCTAATCAGCGAAGTCTTTCGGTTTACGTGTCGAGGCTCACACGCGACGATTGGCTTGTGGACATCTGCAAGCATTTTGAATGTAGAAATGTCGGACACGAGGACTTTGTCAAGTTTGCATCGTTTCAACTCAAGGACCAAGCTGCTGAGTGGTACCAGCAATACAAAGATTCGAGAGGAGGTCGTGTCATTACAGGATGAGTTCGCCGAGATTTGAGCTCACCACATTCGAAAAGTGTTGTTGAGAGCAAGCGTGAGGAGTTCCGCAATCTCAAGCAAGGCAACATGTCCGTGTATCAATACAATATCCAGTTCGAAAACTCGCTCGCTTTGCTAAGCAAGGCGTTCTGATGAAAAGAGTATGATCTATCAATTTAGAGGTGGTGCGAGAGAAGATCTGCAATTAGCTCTTGTGCTTTTGAGCGAGAAAAGTATGATGAATTCTACAACATGGCCTTTGAAGGAAGAAGCTGCCCAGCTCAAATGTGAGGCTTCTAAGAAGAGAATCGGGGATGCAGTTCAGTCTTCTTCTTCCTCTCAAGTGGCAGCTAAGCAGCGAAGTTCTATCTTCCTCCTCCTCCGTTCCGTCGGCCTTATCGCCAGAAGAACTCGGTGGCCGTGGATCTTCCCACCCACCCAACCCAGGCTATCGAACAAGTCTAATTCTCAAGCTCCAAGGTCAAGTGCTCCTTACCACCGTCCGCTCTCGAGGTGACTTGCAACAAATGTCGTGAGAAGGTCACTATGCGAACAAGTGCTTCAACCAGAGGCGCCTTCCGCCTCCTCCTCTGTGAAATCTTCCAGGCAATGCGGTGGTCAAGCATAATCCCAAGTTTGCAAAGTGAACATGATGAATGCAGCTCAAGCGGAGGATTCTTGAGATGTGATCATGGGTAATCTTCTTGTTAATGATATTCCTGCAAAAGTTCTTTTTTGACACTGGTGCATCGCATTGTTTCATGTCAAGACCGTTTTTTGCCAAGCATGATTTCACTTCGGAATTTTTGGATAAACCTCTAGCAATTGTTTCCCCAGGCAAGCACATGAGTTCTAGTTTGTTGGTTCCGCATGTCGGTATCAAGATGGGCGATTATAGATTTCTGGCTAAACCTATTGTTCTTGGTGACTCGGATATTGATCTTATTCTCGGGATGGATGGCTTTATCGGCTAAAGCTCAGCTTGATTGTGCTGCCGAAAATCAATTGACTCACTCTTCTAATGATGTGATCATCTATGCCGCTCGTGATGAAACCATTCGGTTGTTTTCTCTCAATGAGAAGGGCGAATTGGATGCTATCTCTCGATTCGATCGTTTGTGAGTACCAAGATGTCTTTCGGAAGAGCTTCCGGGTATGCCTCCTCATCGGCCGATTGAGTTCGTTATCGATCTTGAGCACGCATCAACCCGTTTGCAAGCGTCCATACAAGCTTGGACCTGATGAGCTGAAGGAATTGAAGAAGCAGCTCGATGAACAAGAGCGTCTGGTTTGATCGGACCGAGTTCATCTCCTTGGGGTTGTGGTGTTCTTTTGTCCGGAAGAAGGATGGCGCGGACCGACTTTGCGTCGATTACCGTCCATTGAATAAGAAGACAATCAAGAACAAGTATCCACTTCCCAACATCAATGAGCTTTTCGAGCAACTCAAAGGTGCTAAAGTGTTCTCCAAGCTTGACCTTCGTATGGGTTATCATCGATTCGCATTCGTGAACAAGATATTCCCAAGACAGCATTCGAACAAGCTTTGGTTCTTATGAATATCTTGTCATGTCTTTCGCCTTGTCAATGCTCCTCCAACATTCTCTCGGATGATGAACTTTATCTTCAACCCCTACACCAATGAATTCGTTTTGGTCTATCTTGATGATATTTTGGTCTTCTCCAAGAATAAGAAGGATCATGCCAAACATTTGCGATTGGTGCTAGACAAGCTCAGAGAGTATCAATTCTATGCTAAGTTCTCCAAATGTGAATTTTGGCTTGATGAAGTGCTTTATCTTGGTCATATCATCTCAGCCAAGGGCATCGCTGTTAATCCCGAGAAGGTGTCCGCAATTGTGAATTGGGAACCTCCTCAGAATGTCAAGCAGCTCCGTAGTTTTCTCGGTCTTGCAAGCTATTGCCGAAGATTCGTTGAGAACTTCTCCAAGATTGCAAAGCCTCTTTCCAACCTCCTCCAGAAGCATGTGAAGTATGTCTGGTCTCCCGAGTGTGGCGTTGCTTTCAATACTCTCAAAGAGAAACTCGTCACAGCTCTGTCTTGACTCCTCTGATGAATCCAAGCCATTTGAAGTTTTACGTGATGCTTCTCTTCAAGGTCTCGGTCTGTGTTAATGCAAGAGAAGAGAGTTGTGGCCTATACCTCTCGCCAGCTTGAAGCCCAACGAAAAGAACTACCCCACTCATGATCTTGAGTTGGCGGCGTTGTCCATGCATTGATAACATGGAGACATCTCTTGTTGGGAAGGAAAGTGGACATTTTCACCGATCACAAGAGTCTCAAGTATATCTTCACTCAACCCAACCTCAACCTCAGGCAAACTCGATGGGTTGAAATGATTCAAGAGTACAACCCAAGTATTGAATATACTCCGGGCAAGGCCAATGTCATTGCAGATGCTTTGAGCAGGAAGGCTTACTGCAACAGTCTAATCCTCAAGCCCTTCCAACCGGATCTCTGTGAATCCTTCCGCAAGCTGAATCTTCAAGTTGTTCCTCAAGGCTTTCTTGCCAACCTCATAGTCTCTCCTACTTTGGAAGATCAGATTCGTGAGGCTCAACTTCTGGATACCATGGTGAAGAAAGTGAAACGTGGTATCGACAAGGGCATTTCCAAGTACAAGTGCTCCCACATTGATGACAAAGATACTCTTTTCTTTGAGGACGGATTGTGGTTCCTAAGGGTGATCTGAGAAAAGTCATTATGAGCGAGGCTCACAATTCGCTTCTATCCATTCATCACGGAAATGCGAAGATGTACCATGACCTCAAGCAGTCATATTGGTGAACTCGAATGAAGCGAGAAATTGCTCAATTCGTGAATGAGTGTGATGTCTGCGAGAAGAGTGAAAGCGAACACCAAAGACCAGCTGGTCTCCTCCAACCTCTTGCTATTCGGAATGGAAGTTTGATCATATTAAAATGGACTTCGTGATTGGATTTCCAAAGTCCAAGCGTGGAAATGATGCTATCTTCGTTGTCATTGACAAACTTACTAAAGTGGCTCATTTTCTTCCTATCAAAAAATCTATCACAGCAGCTCGGTTGGCGAGCTATACACCTCGAGGATTGTCTCCTTGCACGGCATTCCACAAGTGATCTCTTGAGACCGTGGCAGCATCTTTACCTCCAAGTTTTGGGATTCTTTTGAAGGCCATGGGCACCAACATTCGTTTCAAAGACAGCTTTCCATCCTCAAACAAGTGGCCAAGTTGGCGAGTTAATCAAATCCTTGAAGATATGCTCGGGGCTTGTGTCATTTCCTTCGGTATGAAGTGGGAAGATTGTCTTCCATATGCCGAAGTTCTCCTACAACAACAGCTTCCAAGCGAGTTCGGGCAAGGCCCCATTCGAAATTCTCTATGGCGAAAAGTGCGTACTCCTCTCAATTGGTTTGAGACAGTGAGCGCCAACTTCTTGGCAATGACTTGATCACGAAGCGGAAGAAATGTGCAAAGTCATTCGTGAGAATCTCAAAGCCGCATAATCGCGCGGAAAAGCTATTATGATGATAAGCACCGTGATGTGGCTTTTGAAATCGGAGACCATGTCTACCTCGCGTCTCTCAATGAAAGGCACTCGTCGCCCGGTATCAAAGGAAGCTTGCCCCTAGATCGTGGGTCCTTTCAAGATCATTGGCAAAAGAGGCGATCTCGCCTATCAACGAGCTTCCGTCCAACTTCGCGAACGTGCACGATGTGTTCCACGTGTCACAACCGCAAGTGCTTCAAGACTCTGAACGCACTATCAACTTCAAGAAATTGACCTTCAAGAAGATCTCTCTTATCATGAGCACCCGTTGCTATTCTTGAAGAAACCGAGCGCAAGACTCGCAACAAGTCAATCAAATTCCTCAAAGTGAAGTGTCACACCATTCCGACCGAGAAGCCACACGGGGCGAGGATCACCTCCGTTCGAATATCCGGAGTTCTTTCAGTCCTAGATCTGGGGCGAGATCCTCTTGTAGTGGTGGAGTGTTGTAACACCCTGATGTAACTTTCCATATTTGTAACTCCAACTCTTGCCATTTTCGGCATTGTGATATGATATTCCTCCGTGGTTGGGTTTTCTTCATTTTGCATTTTGTCCATGTCATGCATTTTATATCATGTCATCATGTGCATCGCATTTGCATACGTGTTCATCTCATGATTCCGAGCATTTTTCCGTTGTCCGTTTTGCAATCCGACACTCCTATCTCCCCGGCGCCCCTTTTACGTTTTTCCGTGAGCGGTACTAAACCTTCTAGGAATGGACGAGGTTTGTCAAGTGGCCTTGGTATACCACCGTAGACCACGGTCAAGTTTCGGTCATTTGGAACTCGTTTGGTACTCCAACGGTTAACCGCACTCTCGCAAAGGCCTCTTTTAAGTTGCAGCCCAACACCCCTTCAAAATAGTCCAATAACCCATCTAAGTCACTTCCATGCTCTTCGTCGTTCGATCACGATCGTGTGGGCGAAAACTACACCTCATTTGGACTCTCCTAGCTCCCTCTATGCCTATTTAAGCACCCCCCATTCTAAATCTCGGGTCTAACCCTAGCCTTCCCCTACCTAGCGCTGACGAAAACCCGCGCCGCCGGACACGTCCGTCCCCACGCGCCGCCGCCGTCGAACCAATCAGGGCGCGCCACGTGGGCACGCCGCCGCCGCCTCCGCCGCCCATTGGCCCTGCGAATCCCACGGCAGCCCGCCCGGCCAGTCGCCGCCGCCCCTCCCATGGCGCCCGAGGCCTCTCCGCCATGCGCCCGAGCCAAGCGCCTCCTCCGCCGCCTCTCCGACCGGCCTCGCCGCCTCCCTCGCCGGGTGCCGCCCAGCGCCCCTCCGCCAGCAGCGCCTCGGCGACCTCGCCCCGGGCGCCTCTGCCGCGCCCGCCCGGCGCCTCGCTCGGCCGCCGCGCCCTCCTCCGGCCCCTTCCGCCGCCGCCATCTCCCCCTTCCGCCGCCCGTCCCGCCCGGATCCGGCGAGCCGTCGCCGCCGCCGTCGCCCGATCGGGCCGGATCCCGATTGGATCTCGGAATCCCGTTGACTTCTTCCCCTCTCTTATTTCCTCCAAGTATTTTTGCTCCGTTGATATTTTGTGGCATTTTCATCGTAGCATAACTTTGCATCTGTAGCTCCATTTTGCGCGTGTAATATGTCAAAATGTTCGCCTCGAAGAGTAGATCATTACATCTCATTGCATCATTTTCATTTGAGCTCATATTGATGCCCGAAATGCTGTTAGAAGAGGGCTATGTGATGTTAGTTTCGCTTTAATGTGAACTTGCACTTTTGTTATTTTGCTATGATTGATGTGTGCACCCTATGAATTTGAGTCCTACATGTGTTTTGTAATATGCCATGCCATCTTTCCAGGGTGTATGCCATGTATTTTTGTGATCTATGTGGTGACTAGCACAAGCATGCAAAGTAGGTGTCTGATGTTGCTGTTTTCAGCTTTCTGTTTTGTTGATATTTTGATGCCATGTTAACTTGATGCTACCAAGAGATCCACGCATATTTGAGATACTTCATAAGGATGTTTTGTTCTACATGTCTTGCTCTATCCATCCATGCCTTTGTTTGCAATTATGGAGTGCCATAGCTTGAGTCAATCGAGCTCTACTTTTGCTATCAAATGTTTCTGGCAGATTGTATACATGTTATTCAATTTTGCCAAGGTTGTTGTGGTTGATCCATTTATGCTATGATGTTGTTCTTGCCATGTATGTCTTCTATGCCATGTCTTCTTGATGTATGTATGCTTAGTTTATCATGTAAGGCTCTGTAGTGAGTGCTTTGAGCTCTCAAACATGCCTACTTGTTATCAGTTTTTGACATGTCATGTTGCTGAATCTGTTAACGAAACTTGCGATATTGACATGGGTGTTACTATATTTTCTGATCCTTTTTGGCTTATGGTCAGTAAGGGACTTTTGTTCTATGCTTTGAGTAGATTCATGCCATGCCATGTTTTGCTATTATAAGTTCCTGTAGCATGTAGTTTTGTTGCTCTGAACATTGCTACTGATGCTGTTTTGCCATGTCCACTGATATTTTGTGCACTTTTGCCATGCTTGTTTGAACCTGTTATGATGTGATTTAGCCGTAGCTCAGTGTTCATCTTTTGTCAAGCATCTTGAGTAGATCACTGCCATGTGCTTTGTTGGTACGTTTGGGTGCAGTAGCTTAATTTATTGTTGCTTGCTAAGTGGTATCATGTTGTTAATGGCAGATTTGTGCCATTCTTGTTTTGCTTGTCATTTGCAAACCGTGCATCCGATTCCAGTGATCTTTATATCGATTTCAACCGAAATCATCTCATCTTTCCAGTGGCATACTTGGTTTGCCAAGTTGATGCCTGGTTCATCATTTTCCTTCCGGAGCGCACATACGCATTGCATATCACATCTCGCATATCATGTCATGTTTTGCATCATGTTGTTTGTGCATTGCACCGTGATTTATTGTGGTTCCTTTGTTTGTGTTCTTGTTTTGGGTAGAGCCGGGAGACGAGTACGTGAACGAGGAACCTGTTGAGAACGCTTACGAGGATCAAGTGTAACGCCCCGGATTCGATGCGCCAGGTGTCCGTCAGTTATTCGCCGTCTTTGCCATGTCATGTGCTTGCGTGTCTCTCTTTGCCATGTCATCATCTGCATTTCATATCATGTCATCATGTGCATTTCTTTTTGCATACGTGTTCGTCTCTTGCATCCGAGCATTTTCCCCATTGTCCGTTTTGCAATCCGGCACTTCTATGTCTCCCGGCGCCCCCTTTTACCTATTTTATTGTGTGGGTATTAAACGGTCTCGGAATGGACCGAGGTTTGCCATGCGGCCTTGGTATAGCACCGGTAGACCGCCTGTCAAGTTTCGTGTCATTCGGAGGTCGTTTGGTACTCCAACGGTTAACTGGGTAACCGTAGAAGCCTCTTTTGTTGCAGCCCAACTCCCCTTTCTAAGTGGCCCAAAACCCACCTAACTCCCCTCCATGCTCTCGGTCGTTCGATCACGATCGCGTGGCCGAAAACCGCACCTCATTTGGACTCTCCTATCTCCCTCTACCTATAAATATGTGTCTCCCCCAAAAAAATCTCGGATGGAATAGACCCCTAACCCTAGCTTCTTCCTCCTCCAGCCGCCGGACATGTCCGCGCCCGGCCGGACATGTCCAGCCGCCGCCCGCCGGCGAATCCGGATCTGCCACCTCACCAGCGCCTCCTTCTCTCTCCTCAGCCCCGCCGCCGGCCTGCCCGGGCAGGCGAGCCCGCCTGAGCCCATCGGGCCCGAGGCGCCGAGCCCGCCTCCGCTCCTCGCGCCGCCTTGCTCCGCCGGGCCGCTGTCACAGACTCCGGCCGCCGGGCCGCCCGACCAGCTCCCGCCGCCTCGCTGAGGCCTCCGCGGCCGCCTCCCGCGCCCGACCAGCCCGCGCGCTCGCGCCCGCTTCGCCCGGCGCCAGCCGCCGCCAGCCGTAGCGCGCGCGCCTCCGCCGAGCGAGCTCCTCCGCCTCGACCGCGCCAGGTGCGCCCGCACCGCCGCCGTCGGCCTCGCCGCCCGCCTCCACTCAAGGCGTCGTCCTCCTGGCCAAGCGCCTCCCGCATCGGTTCGCCGCCGCCCGACCAATGAGCTCCTCGCCAGCGTCACCTCGCCCGCCCCGCCCGTTTGCTCCAGCGAGATCCGGGCGGGTGGATGAATCCACCGTCCGGGATCCAAACGTCCCGCTGACGGATCCTCCGTCCCGCACCTTCCGTCCGTTGACTTTCCGGAGGTGAAATTTCCTCAGTCTCGAATCTGTCAACATTTTGTTCCATTTTCATCGCATCATATCTCTGTCATCGTTGCTCCATTTTGCGCGTATAATATGTCAAAATGTTCGTCTCGATGAGTAGATCATTTCATCTCATTGCATCATTTTCATTTGAGCTCGTCTTGTTGCCCGAAATGCTGTTAGAAGAGTGCTATGTGATGTTAGTTTCTGATTTTTATCAGAACATGCACTTTTGTCATTTTTGCCATGATTGATGTGTGCATCCTATGGACTTGAGTCCTACATGTGTTTTGTAATATGCCATGCCATCTTTACAGGGGTGTATGCCATGTATTTTTGTGATCTATGTGGTGACTAGCACAAGCATGCAAACTAGGTGTCTTGTTGTTGCTGATTTCTGCCCTGTTTTGCTGATATTTTGATGTCATGTTAACTTGATGCTACAGAGAGTTCCATGCATATTTTGAGATACTTCATTAAGGATGTTTTGTTATACATGTCTTTCTCTATCCATCCATGCCCTTGTTTGCAATTATGGAGTGCCATAGCTTGAGTCAATCGAGCTCTACTTTTGCTATAAAATGTTCCTGGCAGATTGTTTACATGTTATTCAATTTTGCCAAGCTTGTTGTGGTTGATCCGTATATGCTATGTTCTTGTTCTTGCCATGTATGTCTTCTATGCCATGTCTTCTTGATGTATGTATGCTTAGTTTTTCATATAAGGCTCTGTAGTGAGTGCATTGAGCTTGTAAACATGCCCACTTGTTATCAGTTTTTGACATGCCATGTTGCTGAATCTGTTAACGAAACTTCCGATATTGACATGGGTGTTACTACATTTTCTGAACCTTTTTGGCTCATGCTCAGTAAGGGATTTTTGTTCTATGCATTTAATAGATCCATGCCATGCCTTTGTTTGCCATGATAAGTTCCTGTAGCATGTTGTTTGATAGCTCTAAACATTGCAACCTGATGGTATTTCCTGATAAGTCTGAAACTGTTATTACTTGCAATCTTGCCATGTGATTTTGAGCATGTTCTAGTCATTTCTAGAGATAGCTCAGTGTTCATGTTTTGTAATGCTTTACCTGTAGATCATGCCCATGCCTTTTGTTTTCATATTGAGGTCCTGTAGCATATTGTTTTGATGCTTGCAATATGCCTAGTTGCTGTTTTGGACAGCTTGTCCTTTAAACTTGTATAGAGTGTATGAGTTGAACCGTTGCTCCGTTTTGAGTGTGCTCTATATGAAACTTGCTTGATTTTGCATGTAGCTTCATATTATCATGTTGCCCCCTTGTTTTGAGGTGTTTGCTTGATGTTTGTATGCATTTTGCATCAATGCCATGCTTATCTTGTTTTGCTCATATCTTCTAGGCCGTAGCTCCGAATCTAATGAACTTTATATGTAACTTGACTAGAATTTCGTGTAGATCATCGTGGTGCATCTTAACTTGCTGTTTAACAACTTGAACATAAGGTTTATTCAGATCTGGACCAATTTCGAAATTTGCATATGAGGACTTACCGGAATTGTTATATGTTGTTCCCGGCCTCATTTAAACTTGCTTTGTTGTGTTGCTATTGTTTGCATCATCTCTTGCCATGACTAGCCTCATCTAGTTGTGTCATGCATCATGCTTGTTGTGCATCCTGTCTTGTTCATGTGTAGTGTGTTTACTATGTTGTGTGCTTCTTCTTGTTAGTTCCTGTTTCGTTGCGATCGTGAGGATTCGTTCGTCTACGCTTGGTTCGGCTTCTTCCGTCCGTCTTCTTCATGGACTCGTTCTTCTTCCTTGCGGGATTTCAGGCAAGATGACCGCTACTCTGGATCTCACTACTATCATTGCTATGCTAGTTGCTTCGTTCTATCGCTATGCTGCGCTACCTATTACCTGTTCCTCAAGCCTCCCAAATTGCCATGTCAGCCTCTAACCTTTTGCTCCCTTCCTAGAAAACCGTTGTTTGGCTATGTTACCGCTTTGCTCAGCCCCTCTTATAGCGTTGCTAGTTGCAGGTGAAGATGAAGTTTGTTCCTTGTTGGAACATGGAGATGTTGTTCCTTGTTGGAACATGTTTATTTGTTGGGATATCACAATATATCTTATATTATTAATGCATCTATATACTTGGTAAAGGGTGGAAGGCTCGGCCTTATGCCTGGTGTTTTGTTCCACTCTTGCCGCCCTAGTTTCCGTCATATCGGTGTTATGTTCTCGGATTTTGCGTCCCTAACGCTGGTCGGGTGATTTATGGGACCCCCTTGACAGTTCGCTTTGAATAAGACTTTTCCAGAAGGCCCAACATTGGTTTTACCATTTGCCTCACCTATACCCTTTTCCCTTGGGTTTAGGAGCCCGAGGTCATCTTTATTTAGCCCCGGGCGGTGCTCCTTGAGTGTTGGTCCGAACCGGCAACTGCAGAACAACAGAACAACTTTCGAGGTTGGTTTTACTCGTAGCTTGACTTATCCGGTGTGCCACGAGACCGAGGTACGTCGACTCCTATCAGGATTTGTCGGCACATCCGGGCGGCTTTGCTGGTCTTGTTTTATTCTTTGTCGAAATGTCTTGTAGCCGGATTCGAGACTGATCGGGTCTTCCGGGAAGGAATATCCTTCGTGGATCGCGAGCTTATCATGGGCTAAGTTGGGACACCCTGCAGGGTTTGAACTTTCGAAAGCCGTGCCGCGGTTATGTGGCAGATGGGAATTTGTTAATGTCCGATTGTAGAAAACCGAAGTTGATCTTAATTAAAATACACCAACCGTGTATGCGTAACCGTGAGTGTCTCTTTTGGGGTTGATCGAGAGGAGAACACGGTTTCTAGGTTATGTCGGCGTAAGTAGGAGTTCAGATCACTTCTTGATAATTACTAGTTGACGACCGTTCCTTTGTTTCTCATCTCGCTCTCATTTGCGTATGTTAGCCACCATATATGCTTAGTCAGCTTTGCAACCTCACCACTTTACCCCTTCCTTTCCCATTAAGCTTTGCTAGTCTTGATACCCATGGTAATGGGATTCTTTGAGTCCTCGTGGCTCACAGATTACCCACCGATTGCAGTACAGGTTTGCGATGCTCATGGCCGAGAGCGATGTTTGCTTGTGTTGGAGTTCTTCTTACCGCTTCTTCTTGATCGGGGATAGGTTCCAGTCGGCAGCTGGGCTAGCGAAGTGGATGTCGTTTGAGTTTCTGTTTATGTTTCATCCGTAGTCGGATTATGCGCCCGATCTTGCTATATCTCCCGTGTCGAGGCACGACTTAGAGCATAACCGCATTGAAAGCAATGTCGCAAGTGAGGTAATCTTCACACAACCCATGTAATAATTAAGGGAAAGATACATAGTTGGCTTACGATCGCCACTTCACACAATACATTATTAAACATACATCATTGAGTACACTCAAGGTCCGACTACGGAACCAAAATAAAGAAGATACCCCAAATGCTAACACAGATCCCGAATCGTCCCAGCAGGCACCACTCTTGATCATCTGGAAGCGACACATAGTAACGACCACGTTCCTCGTCGAACTCCCACTTGAGCTCGGTGGAATCGCGCAGACTTGGCCTCATCGGAACCTGCAATCTGTGTTGAAAGTATCCGTGAGTCACGGGGACTCAGCAATCTCACACCCGCGAGATCAAGACTATTTAAGCTAATAGGAAGGACAGAGTAGTAAAGTGGAGCTGCAGCAAGCGACTAGCATATATGGTGGCTATCTACGCAAAAGAGAGCGAGAAGAGAAGCAAAAGCACGGTCGTGAAACTAGTAGTGATCAAGAAGTGATCTGAACTACTTCGTCGATCATAACTCCAACACCGTGTTCACTTCCGGACTCCGCGAGAAGAGACCATCACGGTTACACACGCGTTGATGTGTATTTTACTTGAGGTCAACTTTGGGTTATCTACAACCGGACATTAACAAATTCCCATCGCCTCATAACCGCGGGCACGGCTTTGAAAGATATTACCTGCGGGGTGTCCCAACAGCCCATTATAAGCTCTCACGGTCAGCGAAGGATTATTCCTTCTACCGGAAGACCCGATCAATCTCGGAATCCCGGACTACAAGACATTTCGACAGCAATAAAACACGACCAGCAAAGCCACCCGACCATGCCGACAAATCCCGATAGGAGCTGCACATATCTCGTTCTCGGGGCACACCGGATAGGTCAGCCCTCTGAGTAAAACCAGCCCTCGAGTTGCCCGAGGTGGCCCATGATCTGCCGGTTCGGGCCAGCACTCGAAGGAGCACCGGTCCGGGGTTAAAATAAAGATGACCCTCGGGCTCGCGAAAACCCGGGGAAAAAAGGCTTAGGTGGCAAATGGTAAAACCAATGTTGGGCCTTCTTTGGGCGAGTCTTATTCAAAGCGAATTGTCAAGGGGTCCCATAAATCACCCAACCGTGTAAGGAGCATAAAATCAAGGAACATAACACCGTATGGCGGAAACTAGGGTGGCAAGAGTGGAACAAAACACCAGGCATAAGGCCGAGCCTTCCACCCTTTACCAAGTATATAGATGTATTAATCATAGCAGATATATTTATATATTGTGATATCCCCAACAAGTAAACATGTTCCAAAGAGGAACAACATCTCCATGTTCCAACAAGGAACAAACCTCAGCTTCACCTGCAACTAACAACGCTATAAGAGGGCTGAGCAAAGCGGTAACATAGCCAATCAACGGTTTGCTAGGAAAGGATGGTTAGAGGCTGACATGGCAATATGGGTGGCATGATAAAGCAGGTGGTAGGCATCGCAGCATAGGCATAGCAAAAGAGCGAGCAACTAGCATAGCAAAGATAGAAGTGATTTCGAGGGTATGGTCATCTTGCCTGCAATGTTCTCAGAGTTGTCGAAAGCTTGATCCTCGAAAACGTTCTCAACAGGTTCCTCGTTCACGTACTCGTCTCCCGGCTCTACCCAAAGCAACAACACAAACAAGGAACCACAGTAAATCACGGTGCAATGCACAATCAACATGATGCAAAACATGACATGAATATGCGGGATGGGATATGCAATGCTTAGGTGCGCTCCGGAAGGTAAAAGGAAAACCAGGCATCATCTTGGCAAACCAAGCATGCCATCGGAAAGATGAGATGATTTCGTCAGAAATCGATATAGAGATCACCGGGAACGGATGCACGGATTGGATATGACGGGCAAAACAAGAATGGTGAGAAACCTACGATAACAGCATGATGAACAAAGCCATGCACGTGTGCAAACTACCTCATAGCATGATACAAATAAATATGCCCATGAAACAACACATAACCATGATGCAAAAAGACATGATCACAAACTTGCCCAAATGCAGAAACTAATGCCACCACTGAGTTGGGGGGATTTTTCTACCCCGAAAACATATATAATATGTTAGGGTTGCGATGAAAATCATCACAAAATCATTAAGCTAAAACCTGCCTAATATGGAAGTTAGCAGAAATGGCAATTTCCAGATTTGGAAATGTCCAGAAATGGACTTGCCTAAAACAGAAAAGGAATCAAAACTGGAAATGGAAACGTGGGGTAAAAGAAAAAAATAAGCATGGAGGAGGGCGCTGAGAGGATGACAGACTGGCCCTACTGTCATAGAGACAGTGGCGAAAAATGGGTTTTAAAAGGGGGGAGAAATCCAGCCTCAGGGGGGATTCGAACCCGGGTCTCCCCGGTGGAACCCTGCCCCTGTTACCACTGGGGCTGGCGACGGCGATCGACAGAGGAAGGGCTCGGGCCTGATCTCTCTGCTGCAGAGGAGGCGCCTGACCGAAGCGCAAAACAGAAATTAAAAAGGGGGAGGCGCGCTGGGTTCGAACCAGTGCGCCATGTGAGAGAGCGGGGGGTCAACCAGCTCGGCTAGGGTAGGGGGTTCGGTAGGAACGGGGATGCTGCCTACTTGACCAACTAACAGGCCCCGATCTGAGAACAGAGACAACGAACGACGACGCCGGCGAGGCAACGGCGGCTACAGGGGGCTCTGCGCCCTCGAACAAGACTGGGTGCGCACGGGGGAGCACCACGGGAACAAGACGGGGCAAGCCCGAGCGGGGATCGCGGCAAACACACGCGCCAAGCTACTCTGAAACTCCAAAACCTCGGACATGCCGGAGCACGCCCGGCCTTGCAGCAGGACACGGGCGGACCCTACTCTCGGAGATCTAGCGGCAGCGGAAAGGAGCAGGGAGGAAGTAAATTATACCTCCTTACCCTAGGACACGAGATCAGCGACGGAGACGGGCCGGCGGCGATGAGATCGAGCTCTGAATTTTCGCCGGAACTGTCCGAGAAGAAGACCGAAGCAGGCGTCGGCGAACTTGGCGCTCGGGCCCCGTGGTCGGCGTCGTGGGCGAAAGACGACGACGAGGAAGGAGATGGACAAGGGCCGCCCGGTGGTGGTGGCGGAGGCCAGCGCGGCGAGGCCACGCTCCCGGATCGCTTCGGGAGCAGCGGGCGGCAAACTTGGTGGTTTTCTTACTGGCGGCGGCGAGAGGAGAGGAACCCTAGGGTGCGGTTAGCCACGCGAGAGGGATAAGTAGGGCTAGGCGCGAGGCGAGCTCACGCTCCCTCGTGCTCAGGGTCCCCATGGCGATGGCGAGAGGAGAGGAAAAGGCGGGTGAAAAACACGGTCTTGATCGCTGCCAGGCGGGGCCGCGCGCTGCGTGGACCAGGAACCAGCGGGGTAAGGGAGCTCTTGGTCTTGAAGGCAGGAGGAGAGAGCGAGCGGGCTGGCGCGCCTCTCACTGGGCTGCGGGCTGAGGAAGCTGGGCCGGCTCGGAGTGGCCGGGGGCCCAGGTGGAGAGGGAAACGTGCGGGCTGGCCTGCTGCTGCTGCCTCCTTTCTTTTCTCCTTTTTAAAAATAAAAAGGAAGGGAAAAGAAAGTACAGGGAGAAATGAAAAGATTTTGAGCGAAAGGAAAATATCCCCACACTCCTGGAATTCTCCACAATTTAAATAAATTGTAATGGACATTTTTAAAGGTAGAAAAATAATGCAAGTTTGGAAATGCTTCAAACTTGTGCCATTTTTGAACCTGACCATAACAACTTCAAATGAGGAGATATTTGGCAGAGAGTTTTTGTGCAAAGAGCAAGATTTGCAGGGAGAAGATGAACATTAATTTAGAAAGGAAATATATGGCACTTGGAAAAGGAAGAAGTAGAGGGAAGGAGGAGATGGCAATGCAAGATGAGAAAGAAACATGCAACCACATGACATGCAAGGAAAACCACAACCACATGATAAGAAGGAAAGCAATAAGACAAGAGGCACAAATGCAATATGGCAAAAGGAGCAAAACAAGAAAAGAGAAAAACCCAACATAACCAAACAAAAGAGGCCAAGCATGACAAAAACCCACAAGACTAGGATGAGGTCAAATTGATATATTGCCCAAAAAGGGGAAGTTTACATCCAGGGTGTTACACGGATGTGGATCTTGTATGATGTTGATGTATTCTTGTGGCATTTGTGCCTTTTGTATGTATCCCCATCTATTATGTAATGTTGATGTAATGATATCCACCTTGCAAAAGCGTCTCAATATGCGGGTCTATCCTTGGTGGGACCGTCGAGTTCCTTTTGGATAGGGTGCATATTAGGCGTGACAAGTTGGTATCGAGCCTCGACCGACCCTAAGGCCCCTTGATTGATCGTGTAGTTTGGCCGTTGTTGAGTCTAGAAGAAAACTGATTTCTGAGTCTAGTTATATGGGAGAGTAGAAATTCTTTTACTCCTCTGCCCTTAAATAAGCTCTCGGTGAGGAATCTTGACGTAGGTGTTTTGAATTACTCCTCTTCCCCTTCAAAAATTTTCTTTAGGATCACGTGGTTAGTTTTTCGTTCGTTGTTCATCCTCTTTTGTCCGGTGCATTTCTCGTCAAGTCGACTCGACCATCTTCATCTTTGGGTTCAATCCTCAGTTCTTCCACCGACGTCGTTGTTTTCCTTGTCCGAAGTTGTCTTTGTTTTTCCCACCGCCCTCCCTTCATCTTTTGAATTGGTCCGTAATCAGTATCCATCCCACTCGTAAATGCGAAGTCTTTGCTTTCTTTCCTCAATGATTTCAACGGTGTTTTCTATTCAAGATATTAATCGATTTCCTTCCAGATTGCCCTTGTTTTCCCGCCCTCCCACCCTATTATTCCCGGAGTTGAGTTTCTTCCGACCATCTATTTCATTACGCGACGAGCCTCTTGAGTCCTTCGTCAATTATTTCAACCGGTGAATTCTCGTCTTGTTCGTCATTCTTCATCTCTTTCTTTTCCGGTGGATTCAAATCAAGTTTTCTTTTCGGGTTGATCATATTTTTTTCCTCAGCTCAAGTGTTTTTCCCCTTGCTCGTTCGCCTCTCGCCAGTTTAACCTTCCGGAGTGCTCAAGTCATCTCAGGAGATTCGTCTATGTTCGAATTAATTTGAGGTTGTCACCTCATTCTAATATTTCAATTGTTCCGGTGCATCATTTCTCGTTCGTCATCCCTTTTCAACGGTGTTTCTTTTAGTGGGCCCTAACCCACAGGCTTTTCACAGGATCTTACCTGACTCTTCTAATTTCCCCGGAGCTATTCCCAATTCTTTTCAAGTGTGACGTAAGAATGAATTTCATCAGTCACATGCCTTTTCCAAGATCGATTTCAAATTTTTTTCATTGTTGACTCAACCTCTTTGCTTTTCATTCTCCCGGAGTACCTCAATAATTCTGGTGTTGTTTCTCGTCGTCCTTGAAGACCGTCGTAGATTTTTCTCTTAAATCTTTTCCGTTCTCCCGGAGATTCATGGTGCTAGCTCGATGTTGTCCTATCTAATTGTTTCGAGTCATGCAAATTCTTTTCATCAATCCGGAGTATTTCAGGTGTTGCTTTTCCCTCTCGATCATCCGGAGGTCACCTTTTTGGAATATTTCTTCGTTCCAAGTTTTCAGCTTCGGTCGTCTAAATATTATCCCGGTGCTTCGTTCAAGTGTTCTTTAATCAGCTCATGATCTCTTTGTTCTCTTGCATTTAAATCCCCTCCAGCATATCTGTTTTCCTAATTCTTCCCGGTGATTCATTCTCTTTCATCAGCCATTTCCGAATTTTTACGGTGGTTCCTTCAGATTTCTTTTCCTTGATTATCGTTTTAATCCATTCGTTCTTTTCAACCTACCGGTGGTTCATGAAGACCTTCTCAAGGTGGCGTTATGTCACTTCTCAATCCTTTTCAAGAAGAATAAGTAATATGCAAAATCCATTGCTTGTCATCAATTTAATTTGATGAAGGATAAGCATACAATAAATCTTATTCTTATTTCCTCGAAGTGTCTAATCCCCTCCTTCGGAGTTTGTTCTTGACGAATAAATCCTAGTTCCAAGTGTTTTCATTTTTTTCTTATCCGGAGTTCAATTTTTCCTCGGCCTTCTCGTCGGAACCTCCATCTAAATCATCGCAAGGCTCATCTTATTCTTTCTTCCTTCATTCTATCTCATCATCTTTTTGTCACCGAAGTTCTTCATGGTGGTTCTTCATGATTTAATTCTTTCTTCAAGAGTTTCATCAATATTTTGGTGGAATTAAAATATCTTTTCTTCTTGCATCTCTAAGTGTAATTAATTCTCCGTATTCTTTTGAAGTGGAGTTTTGCATTCTTTCGTTCTTCTCAGCTATTCAGTCATTTTCGTTTGCGGCGGGTTATCACCTCATATTTTTCTGAGATGTTATCCATAAGTCCACGAAAAGCTTATTCTTTCGTTGTTGATTTTCTCAACAACTCCATTCAATCATTCTAAATTCTTTTCTTCAATTCTTTCTGGGGGTTTTGTGTCATGTCTTCATCAAGTATCATTCCATCCTCAGAAGCTCGTGTTCTAATCATTCCATTTTCAGCCGGAGTGCTAACTAAATCCTTTCAGTCTTATTCATTTCTTATCTCGTTCGAACCGGAGTTGTTTCTGAGTCTATCATGTTTCCATGAGTTTTTGATTCTCGTCATTCTCGTCGTTCGTCTCTTTTTCTCGAGTGCTCTCGATTCTTTGCTTCTTCTATTGAGTTCTTGTTTCACCTCTTCCTCTTTCTCTTCCGTCTCGGTCCTAAGATCTCGGGACGAGATCTCTTGTTAGTGGAGGAGTGTTGTAACGCCCCGGATTCGATGCGCCAGGTGTCCGTCAGTTATTCGCCGTCTTTGCCATGTCATGTGCTTGCGTGTCTCTCTTTGCCATGTCATCATCTGCATTTCATATCATGTCATCATGTGCATTTCTTTTTGCATACGTGTTCGTCTCTTGCATCCGAGCATTTTCCCCGTTGTCCGTTTTGCAATCCGGCACTCCTATGTCTCCCGGCGCCCCCTTTTACCTATTTTCTTGTGTGGGTATTAAACGGTCTCGGAATGGACCGAGGTTTGCCATGCGGCCTTGGTATAGCACCGGTAGACCGCCTCTCAAGTTTCGTGTCATTCGGAGGTCGTTTGGTACTCAGCAGTTAACCGGTAACATGAAGCCTCTTTGTTGCAGCCCAACTCCCTTTCTAAGTGGCCCAAAACCCACCTAACTCCCTCCATGCTCTCGGTCCTTCGATCACGATCGCGTGGCGAAAACCGCACCTCATTTGGACTCTCCTATCTCCCTCTACCTATAAATATGTGTCCCCAAAAAATCTCGGATGGAATAGACCCTAACCCTAGCTTCTTCCTCCTCCGGCCGCGGACATGTCCGCGCCCAGCGGACATGTCCAGCCGCCCTCCCTTGGCGAATCCGGATCTGCCACCTCACCAGCGCCTCCTTCTCTCTCTCAGCCCGCCCGCCCGCCCCGCCCGGGCAGGCCGAGCCCGCCGCCCATCCAGGGCCCGAGGCGCCGAGCCCGCCTCCCGCTCCTCGCGCCGCCGCTGCTCCGGCCCGGCCGCGGTCGCCGCGCCCTCCGGCCGCCCGGGCCGCCCGACCAACTCCCGCCGCCTCGCCGGAGGCCTCCGCCAGCCGCCTCCTCCCGCCAGCCCGCGCGCTCCGCGCCCGCTTCGCCGGCGCCGCCCGCCGCCAGCCGGCGCGCGCGCCTCCGCCGGGCGAGCTCCTCCGCCCGACAGCGCCCGTCGCCCGCGCCGCCGCCGTCGGCCTCGCCGCCCAGCCTCCACTCCGGCGTCGTCCGCCTCGGCCGCGCCTCCCGCCCCGTTCGCGCCGCCCGCCCAGGCGGCGAGCTCCTCGCCAGCGTCACCTCGCCCGCCGCCGCCCGTTTGCTCCAGCGAGATCCGGGCGGGTGGATGAGATCCACCCGTCCCGGGATCCAAACGTCCCGCGCTGACCGGATCCCTCCGTCCCGCACCTTCCCGTCCCGTTGACTTTCCCGGAGGTGAAATTTCCTCAGTCTCGAATCTGTCAACATTTTGTTCCATTTTCATCGCATCATATCTCTGTCATCGTTGCTCCGTTTTGCGCGTATAATATGTCAAAATGTTCGTCTCGATGAGTAGATCATTTCATCTCATTGCATCATTTTCATTTGAGCTCGTATTGTTGCCCGAAATGCTGTTAGAAGAGTGCTATGTGATGTTAGTTTCTGATTTTTATCAGAACATGCACTTTTGTCATTTTTGCCATGATTGATGTGTGCATCCTATGGACTTGAGTCCTACATGTGTTTTGTAATATGCCATGCCATCTTTACAGGGGTGTATTCCATGTATTTTTGTGATCTATGTGGTGACTAGCACAAGCATGCAAACTAGGTGTCTTGTTGTTGCTGATTTCAGCCCTGTTTTGCTGATATTTTGATGCCATGTTAACTTGATGCTACAGAGAGTTCCATGCATATTTTGAGATACTTCATTAAGGATGTTTTGTTATAAATGTCTTTCTCTATCCATCCGTGCCCTTGTTTGCAATTATGGAGTGCCATAGCTTGAGTCAATCGAGCTCTACTTTTGCTATAAAATGTTCCTGGCAGATTGTTTACATGTTATTCAATTTTGCCAAGCTTGTTGTGGTTGATCCGTATATGCTATGTTCTTGTTCTTGCCATGTATTCTTCTATGCCATGTCTTCTTGATGTATGTATGCTTAGTTTTTCATATAAGGCTCTGTAGTGAGTGCATTGAGCTTGTAAACATGCCCACTTGTTATCAGTTTTTGACATGCCATGTTGCTGAATCTGTTAACGAAACTTTCGATATTGACATGGGTGTTACTACATTTTCTGAACCTTTTTGGCTCATGCTCAGTAAGGGACTTTTGTTCTATGCATTTAATAGATCCATGCCATGCCTTTTTTTGCCATGATAAGTTCCTGTAGCATGTTGTTTGATAGCTCTAAACATTGCAACCTGATGTTATTTCCTGATAAGTCTGAAACTGTTATTACTTGCAATCTTGCCATGTGATTTTGAGCATGTTCTAGTCATTTCTAGAGATAGCTCAGTGTTCATGTTTTGTAATGCTTTACCTGTAGATCATGCCCATGCATTTTGTTTTCATATTGAGGTCCTGTAGCATATTGTTTTGATGCTTGCAATATGCCTAGTTGCTGTTTTGGACAGCTTGTCCTTTAAACTTGTATAGAGTGTATGAGTTGAACCGTTGCTCCGTTTTGAGTGTGCTCTATATGAAACTTGCTTGATTTTGCATGTAGCTTCATATTATCATGTTGCCCCCTTGTTTTGAGGTGTTTGCTTGATGTTTGTATGCATTTTGCATCAATGCCATGCTTATCTTGTTTTGCTCATATCTTCTAGGCCGTAGCTCCGAATCTAATGAACTTTATATGTAACTTGACTAGAATTTCGTGTAGATCATCGTGGTGCATCTTAACTTGCTGTTTAACAACTTGAACATAAGGTTTATTCAGATCTGGACCAATTTCGAAATTTGCATATGAGGACTTACCGGAATTGTTATATGTTGTTCCCGGCCTCATTTAAACTTGCTTTGTTGTGTTGCTCTTGTTTGCATCATCTCTTGCCATGAGTAGCCTCATCTTGTTGTGTCATGCATCATGCTTGTTGTGCATCCTGTCTTGTTCATGTGTAGTGTGTTTACTATGTTGTGTGCTTCTTCTTGTTAGTTCCTGTTTCCTTGCGATCGTGAGGATTCGTTCGTCTACGCTTGGTTCGGCTTCTTCCGTCCGTCTTCTTCATGGACTCGTTCTTCTTCCTTGCGGGATTTCAGGCAAGATGACCGCTACTCTGGATCTCACTACTATCATTGCTATGCTAGTTGCTTTGTTCTATCGCTATGCTGCGCTACCTATTACCTGTTCCTCAAGCCTCCCAAATTGCCATGTCAGCCTCTAACCTTTTGCTCCCTTCCTAGCAAACCGTTGTTTGGATATGTTACCGCTTTGCTCGGCCCCTCTTATAGCGTTGCTAGTTGCAGGTGAAGATGAAGTTTGTTCCTTGTTTGAACATGGAGATGTTGTTCCTTGTTGGAACATGTTTATTTGTTGGGATATCACAATATATCTTATATTATTAATGCATCTATATACTTGGTAAAGGGTGGAAGGCTCGGCCTTATGCAGTGTTTTGTTCCACTCTTGCCGCCTAGTTTCCGTCATATCGGTGTTATGTTCCCGGATTTTGCGTCCCTAACGCGGTCGGGTGATTTATGGGACCCCTTGACAGTTCGCTTTGAATAAGACTTTTCCAAAGAAGGCCCAACATTGGTTTTACCATTTGCCTCACCTATACCCTTTTCCCTTGGGTTTAGGAGCCCGAGGGTCATCTTTATTTTAGCCCCCGGGCGGTGCTCCTTCGAGTGTTGGTCCGAACCGAGCAACTGCATGGGCCACCACAGGGCAACTCGAGGGTTGGTTTTACTCGTAGCTTGACTTATCCGGTGTGCCACGAGACCGAGAATGCGTGCGACTCCTATCAGGATTTGTCGGCACATCCGGGCGGCTTTGCTGGTCTTGTTTTATTCTTGTCGAAATGTCTTGTAGCCGGATTCGAGACTGATCGGGTCTTCCGGGGAGAAGGAATATCCTTCGTGGATCGCTAGAGCTTATCATGGGCTAAGTTGGGACACCCCTGCAGGGTTTGAACTTTCGAAAGCCGTGCCCGCGGTTATGTGGCAGATGGGAATTTGTTAATGTCCGATTGTAGAAAACCGAAGTTGATCTTAATTAAAATACACCAACCGTAAATGTAACTCGTGAGTGTCTCTTTTCGGGGTTGATCGAGAGGAGAACACGGTTTCTAGGTTATGTCTGACGTAAGTAGGAGTTCAGGATCACTTCTTGATCATTACTAGTTGACGACCGTTCCTTTGTTTCTCATCTCGCTCTCATTTGCGTATGTTAGCCACCATATATGCTTAGCCGCTGCTGCAACCTCACCACTTTACCCCTTCCTTTCCCATTAAGCTTTGCTAGTCTTGATACCCATGGTAATGGGATTCTTTGAGTCCTCGTGGCTCACAGATTACTACACCACCAGATTCAGGTACAGGTTTGCGATGCTCATGGCCGAGAGCGATGTTTGCTTGTGTTGGAGTTCTTCTTACGCTTCTTCTTGATCGGGGATAGGTTCGGTCGGCAGCCTGGGCTAGCAGGGTGGATGTCGTTTGAGTTTCTGTTTATGTTTCATCCGTAGTCGGATGTGGATCTTGTATGATGTTGATGTATTCTTGTGGCATTTGTTCCTTTTGTATGTATCCCCATCTATTATGTAATGTTGATGTAATGATATCCACCTTGCAAAAGCGTCTCAATATGCGGGTCTATCCTTGGTGGGACCGTCGAGTTCCTTTTTGGTAGGGTCGCATATTGGGCGTGACATCAAGCTTTCGACAACTCTGAGAACATTGCAGGCAAGATGACCATACCCTCGAAATCACTTCTATCTTTGCTATGCTAGTTGCTCGCTCTTTTGCTATGCCTATGCTGCGATGCCTATCACTTGCTATATCATGCCACCCATATTACCATGTCAGCCCCTAACCATCCTTTCCTAGCAAACCGTTGTTTGGCTATGTTACCGCTTTGCTCAGCCCTCTTATAGCGTTGCTAGTTGCGAGGTGAAGCTGAAGTTTGTTCCTTGTTGGAACATGGAGATGTTGTTCCTTTTGGAACATGTTTACTTGTTGGGGATATCACAATATATATATCTGCTATAATTAATGCATCTATATACTTGGTAAAGGGTGGAAGGCTCGGCCTTATGCAGTGTTTTGTTCCACTCTTGCCACCCTAGTTTCTGTCATACGGTGTTATGTTCCTTGATTTAGCGTTCCTTACGGTTGGGTGATTTATGGGACCCCTTGACGAGTTCGCTTTGAATAAGACTCCTCCAAAGAAGGCCCAACTTTGGTTTTACCATTTGCCACCTAAGCCTTTTTCCCCGGTTTTTGCGAGCCGAGGGTCATCTTTATTTTAACCCCGGACCAGTGCTCCTTGAGTGCTGGCCCGAACCGGCAGATGCAGGGGCCACCAGGGGCAACTCGAGGGCTGGTTTTACTCGTGAAGCTGACCTATCCGGTGTGCCACGAGAGCGAGATATGTGCAGCTCCTATCGGGATTTGTCGGCACGGTCGGGTGGCTTTGCTGGTCTTGTTTTATTGCTGTCGAAATGTCTTGTAGTCCGGGATTCGAGATTGATCGGGTCTTCCCGTAGAAGGAATATCCTTCGTTGACCATGAGAGCTTATAATGGGCTAAGTTGGGACACCCTCTGTGGTATTATCTTTCAAAGCCGTGCCCATGGTTATGAGGCAGATGGGAATTTGTTAATGTCGGTTGTAGAAAACCGAAGTTGACCTTAAATAAAATACACATCAACGCGTGTGTAACCGTGATGGTCTCTTCTCGTGGTCCGGGAAGTGAACACGATGTTGGAGTTATGTCGGCGTAAGTAGTTCAGGATCACTTCTTGATCGCTACTAGCTTCACGACCGTGCTTTGCTCCTCTTCTCGCTCTCTTTTGCGAATGTAGCCACCATATATGCTAGTAAACTACTGCAGCTCCACCTTACAACTCTGTCCTTCCTATAAGCTTAAATAGTCTTGATCTCGGGTGTGAGATTGCTGAGTCCCGTGACTCACAGATTCTACCAAAACAGTTGCAGTGCCGATGATGCGGTCAGGTGGCGCAGCCGAGCTCAAGTGGGAGTTCGATGAGGAGCGTGGTCGTTACTATGTGTCTTTTCCTGATGGTCGATAGTGGAGCCAGTTGGGACGATCGGGATCTGTGTAGCATTTGGGGTATCTTCTTTTATTTTGGTTCCGTAGTGGGACCTTGAGTGTACTCTGAATGATGGATGTTTATTTATGTACTGTGTGAAGTGGCGACTGTAAGCCAACTATGTATCTTTTCCCTTATGTATTACATGGGATGTGTGAAGATTACCTCACTTGCGACATTGCTTTCAATGCGGTTATGCCTCTAAGTCGTGCCTCGACACGTGGGAGATATAGCCGCATCGAGGGCGTTACATGATGGCCAGGGGCGTAGTTTTCAATCTGCTCCAGATGGCCAAGTGAATTGGCCCGCAGTGCAAAGCCGCCGAATACGAAGATCTGTCCGGGGAGAAAAGTCTCACCACGGACGCGTCGTTATTGATGATCGAAGGAGCCATCGGGCCTATAGGTGGCGACAGAGGAACTCTCAATGAAAGCACCAATGTCGATGTCAAAACCGGCGGATCTCGGGTAGGGGGTCCCAAAGCTGTCGTCTAGGCGGATGGTAACGGAGACAAGGGACACGATGTTTTACCCAGGTTCGGGCCCTCTCGATGGAGGTAATACCCTACTCCGCTTGATTAATATTGATGATATGGGTTGTACAAGAGCAGATCTACCACGAGATCAGAGAGGCTAAACCCTAGAAGCTAGCCTATGGTATGATTGTTGTTCGTCCTACGGACTAAAACCCTCCGGTTATATAGACATTGGATAGGGTTAGGGTTACACAGAGTTGGTTACAATGGTCGGAGATCTACATATCCGTATCGCCAAGCTTGCCTTCCACGCCAAGGAAAGTCCCATCCGGACACGGGACGAAGTCTTCAATCTTGTATCTTCATAGTCTAGGAGTCCGGCCAAAGATGATAGTTCGGCTATCCGGACACCCCCTAGTCCAGGACTCCCTCACCCCCCCTCTAGTCGATAACTAGAACTTTCACGCGCGACATGAGGTCAGCAGTTGGGGAGGAGGTGAAGGCGACGCGGCGGCCTGCGCTTTCCTCACGGCGATGACGAGGGACGAGGTCGATGGGGAGAGCAGCGCCAGCGAGAGAGGAACGAGCGACGGTTGCAAGAAGCGCACGATGGGGAGTGGCGGCTAGGGTTCCTGCGAGGGAGAATGGGAGCACGGGGATGCATCAGTCGATCTCCCTCACCTCATCCAACCAGCGCCCAACATGCACATGGGCAAAAGGTGAAAAGATGAAACTAGCCTGGCGGGCCATGCCAATTACATCAGTGGCATGGGATATTTACGCGGGGTGAAACTGTTCGTTGCTACAGGAGCGCTGCTTCGATCCGACGGCCGACGTCCTCTAGTGGCTCGATCCGACGTTCGAAACCCATCAAGCAAAAGGATCCGATGGCCACCATTCGTTGATCACCGAGGAGCCAGGGAATCTCCCATGGTTCTTGTTTCTCAATGTCCGGAGATTAGTCCCTCTGTCCACGGACGAATGCAGGAGGAAATTTACGGGTTGATCTTGGACATGCCTTTTTAGGGGTTGTTTGGTTATGTAGATTATAGAGAACTAGTTTCCTTTAAACTCGATTTCAGTTGTAACAACCAAAAATCTTGTTTGGATTGTCTAACAGAATCGTGGATATGCAAAACTAAGTTTTACAAAAGCCCAAAAACCGAGTTTATGGAAAAACGACTAATCGATGTTTTTCTATATACTCGTTTTGGCTGAACACAGAGTCGGCCACGAGTACTGCGACGTTCTCCCAGGTACAACCATGGCGATGCTGAAAGTCCACTGGAGGGTGAAACGTTCTATGCTAGCACATCAATGAAGCGCTCGCTGTTGGGGAACGTAGTAATTTCAAAAAAAAATCCTACACACACACAAGATCATGGTGATGCATAGCAACGAGAGGAGAGAGTGTTGTCCACGTACCCTCGTAGACTAAAAACGGAAGCGTTATGACAACGAGGTTGATGTAGTCGTACGTCTTCACGATCCGACCGATCCAAGTACCGAATGTACGGCACCTCCGAGTTCAGCACACGTTCAGCTCGATGACGATCCCGGACTCGATCCGGCGAGGTGTCGGGGATGAGTTTCGTCGAGACGATGGCGTGGTGGCGGTGATGATGTTCTACCGACGCAGGGCTTCGCCTAAGCACCGCTCTGATATGACCGAGGTGGAATATGGTGGAGGGGCACCGCACATGGCTAAGGAGCGATCACGAAGATCAACTTGTGTCTCTTGGGTGCCCCCTGCCCCGTATATAAAGGAGCAAGGGGGAGGCGGCCGGCCCTAGAAGCGCGCCAAGGAGGGGGGAATCCTCCTCCTAGTGGGAGTAGGATTCCCCTTTCCTAGTCCCACTAGGAAGGAGGAAGGGGGAACGAAAGAGAGGGAGAGGGAAAGAGGGGCTGCGCCCCCCTCCCTAGTCCAATTCGTACTCCCCATGGGGGGGGGGGCGCCACCTCCTGGGCTGCTGCCCTCTCTCTCCCCTCAGGCCCGCTAAGGCCCAATACTTCTCCGGGGGTTCCGGTAACCCCTCCGGCACTCCGGTTTTCTCCGAAATCACCCGGAAAAATTCCGGTGTCCGAATATAGTCGTCCAATATATCAATCTTTATGTCTCGACCATTTCGAGACTCCTCGTCATGTCCATGATCACATCCGGGACTCCGAACAACCTTTGGTACATCAAAACTTGTAAACTCATAATAAAACTGTCATCGTAACGTTAAGCGTGCAGACCCTACGGGTTCGAGAACTATGTAGACATGACCTAGAAGTGTTTCCGGTCATTAACCAATAGCGGAACCTGGATGCTCATATTGGCTCCTACATGTTCTACGAAGATCTTTATCGGTCAAACCGCATAACAACATACGTTGTTCCCTTTGTCATCGGTATGTTACTTGTCCGAGATTCGATCGTCGGTATCCAATACCTAGTTCAATCTCGTTACCGGCAAGACTCTTTACTCGTTACGTAATGCATCATTCCGTAACTAACTCATTAGCTACATTGCTTTCAAGGCTTGTAGTGATGTGCATTACCGAGAGGGCCCAGAGATACCTCTCCGACAATCGGAGTGACAAAACCTAATCTCGAAATCGCCAACTCAACATGTACCTTTGGAGACACCGTGAGAGCTCCTTTATAATCACCCGATTCGTTGTGACGTTTGGTAGCACACAAAGTGTTCCTCCCGTATACGGGAGTTGCATAATCTCATAGTTGTAGGAACTTTGTATAAGTCATGAAGAAAGCAATAGCAACATACTAAACGATCAAATGCTAGGCTAACGGAATGGGTCAATTCAATCACATTATTCTCCTAATAATGTGATCCCGTTAATCAAATGACAACACATGTCTATGGTTAGGAAACATAACCATCTTTGATTAATGAGCTAGTCAAGTAGAGGCACACTAGTGACATTATGTTTGTCTATGTATTCACACATGTATTATGTTTCCGGGTAATACAATTCTAGCATGAATAATAAACATTTATCATGATATGAGGAAATAAATAATAACTTTATTATTGCCTCTAGGGCATATTTCCTTCAGTCTCCTACTTGCACTAGAGTCAATAATCTAGATTACATAGTAATGATTCTAACACCCATGGAGTCTTGGTGCTGATCATGTTTTGCTCGTGGAAGAGGCTTAGTCAACGGGTCTGCAAAATTCAGATCTGTATGTATCTTGCAAATCTCTATGTCTCCCACCTGGACTTGGTCCCGGATGGAATTGAAGCGTCTCTTGATGTGCTTGGTCCTCTTGTGAAATCTGGATTCCTTTGCCAAGGCAATTGCACCAGTATTGTCATAGAAGATTTTCATTGGTCCCGATGCACTAGGTACGACACCTAGATCGGAAATGAACTCCTTCATCCAGACTCCTTCATTTGCTGCTTCCGAAGCAGCTATGTATTCCGCTACGCATGTAGATCCCGCCACGACGCTTTGTTTAGAGCTGCACCAACTTACAGCTCCACCATTTAATAAAAACACGTACCCGGTTTGCGATTTAGAATCGTCCGGATCAGTGTCAAAGCTTGCATCGACGTAACCATTTACGACTAGCTCTTTGTCACCTCCATATACGAGAAACTTATCCTTAGTCCTTTTCAGGTATTTCAGGATGTTCTTGACCGCTGTCGATGATCCACTCTGGATTACTTTGGTACCTACCTGCCAAGCTTATTGCTAAGCATCGTCGGTCTGGTACACATCATTGCATACATGATAGAGCCTATGGCTGAAGCATAGGAACATCTTTCATTTTCTCTCTATCTTCTGCTGTGGTCGGGCATTGAGTCGACTCAACTTCACACCTTATGTCTGAGCAAGAACCCTTTCTTTGCACGATCCATTTTGAACTTTTCAAAACTTTATCAAGGTATGTGCTTTGTGAAAGTCAATTAAGCGTCTTGATCTATCTCTATAGATCTTGATGCCCAATATGTAAGCAGCTTCACCGAGGTCTTTCATGGAAAAACTTTTAGTCAAATATCCCTTTATGCCATCCAGAAATTCTATATCATTTCCAATCAACAATATGTCATCTACATATAATATCGAAATGCTACTGAGCTCCAACTCACTTTCTTGTAAATCTGAGCTTCTCCAAAAGTCATATAAAACCATATGCTTTGATCACACTATCAAAGCATTTATTCTAACTCGAGAGGCTTGCACCAGTCCATAAATGGACCATTGGAGCTTGCACACTTTGTTAGCACCTTTTGGATCGACAAAACCTTCGGTTGCATCATATACAACTCTTCTTCCGAAATCCATTCAGAATGCAGTTTTAACATCCATTTGCCAAATTTCATAATCATAAAATGCGGCAATTGCTAACATGATTCAGACAGACTTAAGCATCGCTACGGGTGAGAAAGTCTCATCGTAGTCAACCCCTTGAACTTGTCGAAAATCTTTTTGCAACAAGTCGAGCTTTGTAGACAGTTACTTTACCATCAGCGTCAGTCTTCTTCTTGAAGACCCATTTGTTTTCTATGGCTTGCCGATCATCGGGCAAGTCAACCAAAGTCCATACTTTGTTTTCATACATGGATCCCATCTCAGATTTCATGGCCTCAAGCCATTTTGCGGAATCTGGGCTCATCATCGCTTCCTCATAGTTCGCGGGTTCGCCATGGTCAAGTAACATGACTTCCAGAATAGGATTATCGTACCACTCTGGTGCGGATCTTACTCTGGTAGACCTACGAAGTTCGGTAGTAACTTGATCTGAAGTTTTATGATCAAGATCATTAGCTTCCTCACTGATTGGTGTAGTTGTCACAGAACCGGTTCTTGTGATGAACTACTTTCAATAAGGGAGCAGTACGATTACCTCATCAAGTTCTACTTTCCTCCCACTCACTTCTTTCGAGAGAAACTCCTTCTCTAGAAAGGATCCGAATTTAGCAACAAAAATCTTGCCCTCAGATCTGTGATAGAAGGTGTACCCAATAGTCTCTTTTGGGTATCCTATGAAGACACATTTCTCCGATTTGGGTTCGAGCTTATCTGGTTGAAGTTTCTCACATAAGCATCACAGCCCCAAACTTTAAGAAACGACAACTTTGGTTTCTTGCCAAACCATAGTTCATAAGGCGTCATCTCAACGGATTTTGATGGTGCCCTGTTTAACGTGAATGCGGCCGTCTCTAAAGCATAACCCCAAAACGATAGCGGTAAATCAGTAAGAGACATCATAGATCGCACCATATCTAGTAAAGTACGATTACGACGTTCGGACACACCATTTCGTTGTGGTGTTCGGGTGGCGTTAGTTCTTGAAACTATTCCGCATTGTTTCAAATGTAAACCAAACTCGTAACTCAAATATTCTCCTCCATGATCAGATCGTAGAAAGTTTATTTTCTTGTTACGATGATTTTCCACTTCACTCTGAAATTCTTTGAACTTTCCAAATGTTTCAGACTTGTCTTTCATCATGTAGATATACCCATATCTGCTTAAATCATCAGTGAAGGTGAGAAAATAACGATATCCGCCACGAGCCTCAACATTCATCGGACCACATACATCTGTATGTATGATTTCCAACAAATATGTTGCTCTCTCCATAGTTCCGGAGAACGGCGTTTTAGTCATCTTGCCCATGAGGCACGGTTCGCAAGTACCAAGTGATTCATAATCAAGTGATTCCAAAAGTCCATCAGTATGGAGTTCCTTCATGCGTTTTACACCGATATGACCTAAACGGCAGTGCCACAAATAAGTTGCACTATCATTATCAACTCTGCATCTTTTGGCTTCAACATTATGAATATGTGTATTACTACTATCGAGACTCAATAAAAATAGACCACTCTTCAAGGGTGCATGACCATAAAAGATATTACTTATATAAATAGAACAACCATTATTCTCTGATTTAAAGGAATAACCGTCTCGCATCAAACAAGATCCAGATATAATGTTCATGCTCAACGCTGGCACCAAATAACAATTATTTAGGTCTAAAACTAATCCCGATGGTAGATGTAGAGGTAGCGTGCTGACCGCGATCACATCGACTTTGGAACCATTTCCCACGCGCATCGTCACCTCGTCCTTAGCCAATCTCCGCTTAATCCGTAGTACCTATTTCGAGTTGCAAATATTAGCAACATAACCAGTATCAAATACCCAGGTGCTACTGCGAGTATAGGTAAGGTACACATCAATAACATGTATATCACATATACCTTTGTTCACTTTGCCATCCTTCTTATCCGCCAAATACTTGGGGCAGTTCCGCTTCAAGTGTCCAATCGCTTGCGAGAGAAGCACTCGGCCTCGTGCTTAGGTCCGGACTTGGGTTTCTTCTCTTGAGCAGCAACTTGCTTGCTGTTCTTTTGAAGTTCCTTCTCCTTTCCTTTGCCCTTTTCTTGAAACTGGTGGTCTTGTTAACCATCAACACTTGATGCTCCTTCTTGATTTCTACTTCCACAGCTTTTAGCATTGCGAAGAGCTCGGGAATAGTCTTGTCCATCCTTGCATATTATAGTTCATCACGAAGCTCTTGTAGTTTGGTGGCGGTGATTGAAGAATTACATCAATGACACTATCATCGGAAGATTAACTCCCGGTTGAATCAAGTGATTATTATACCCGCACATTTTGAGTATATGTTCACCGATGAACTATTCTCCTCCATCTTACATCTATAGAACTTATTGGATACTTCATATCTTTCAATCCGGGCATTTGCTTGAAATATTAACTTCAACTCCTGGAACATCTCATATGCTCCATGACGTTCAAAACGTCGTTGAAGGCCCGGTTCCAAACCGTAAAGCATGGCACACTGAACTATCGAGTAGTCATCAGCTTTGCTCTGTTAGACGTTCTTAACGTCGTCAGTTGCATCAGCAGCAGGCCTGGCACCCAGCGGTGCTTCCAGGACGTAATTCTTCTGTGCAGCAGTGAGGATAATCCTCAGGTTATGGACCCAGTCCGTGTAATTGCTACCATCATCTTTCAACTTAGCTTTCTCAAGGAACGCATTAAAATTCAACGGAACAACAGCACGAGCCATCTATCTATGACAAACATAGACAATCAAAATACTATCAGGTACTAAGTTCATGATAAATTTAAGTTCAATTTAATCATATTACTTAAGAACTCCCACTTGGACAGACATCTCTCTAGTCATCTAAGTGATCACGTGATCCAAATCAACTAAACCATGTACGATCATCACGTGAGATGGAGTAGTTTCAATGGTGAACATCACTATGTTGATCATATCTACTATATGATTCACGCTCGACCTTTCGGTCTTCGTGTTCCGAGGCCATATCTGTATATGCTAGGCTCGTCAAGTTTAACTTTGAGTATTCCGTGTGCAACTGTTTTGCACCGTTGTATTTGAACGTAGAGCCTATCACACCCGATCATCACGTGGTGTCTCAAAGACGAAGAACTTTCACAACGGTGCATACTCGGGAGAACACTTCTTGATAATTAGTGAGAGATCATCTTAAAATGCTACCGTCAATCAAAGCAAGATAAGATGCATAAAGGATAAACATCACATGCAATCAATATAAGTGATATGATATGGCCATCATCATCTTGTGCTTGTGATCTCCATCTCCGAAGCACCGTCGTGATCACCATCGTCACCGGCGCGACACCTTGATCTCCATCGTAGCATCGTTGTCGTCTTGCCAATCTTATGCTTCTACGACTATCGCTACCACTTAGTGATAAAGTAAAGCATTACAGGGCGTTTGCATTTCATACAATAAAGCGACAACCATATGGCTCCGCCAGATTGCCGATAACCGGCTACAAAACATGATCATCTCATACAATAAAATATAGCATCACGTCTTGACCATATCACATCACAACATGCCCTGCAAAAACAAGTTAGACGTCCTCTACTTTGTTGTTGCAAGTTTTACGTGCTGCGCTACGGGCTTAGCAAGAACCGTTCTTACCTACGCATCAAAACCACAACGATAGTTCGTCAAGTTAGTGTTGTTTTAACCTTCGCAAGGACCGGCGTAGCACACTCGGTTCAACTAAAGTTGGAGAAACAGACACCGCCACCACACGTGTGCAAAGCACGTCGGTAGAACCGGTCTCGCGTAAGCGTCTGGCGTAATGTCGGTCTGGGCCGCTTCATCCAACAATACCGCCGAACCAAAGTATGACATGCTGGTAAGCAGTATGACTTGTAGTGCCCACAACTCACTTGTGTTCTACTCGTGCATATAACATCTACGCATAAAACCAGGCTCGGATGCCACTGTTGGGGAACGTAGTAATTTCAAAAAAATTCCTACGCACACACAAGATCATGGTGATGCATAGCAACGAGAGGGGAGAGTGTTGTCCATGTACCCTCGTAGACCGAAAGCGGAAGCGTTATGACAACGCGGTTGATGTAGTCATACGTCTTCACGATCCGACCGATCCAAGTACCGAACGTACGGCACCTCCGAGTTCAGCACACGTTCAGCTCGATGACGATCCCCGGACTCCGATCCAGCAGGGTGTCGGGGATGAGTTTCGTCAGCACGACGCATGGTGACGGTGATGATGTTCTACCATCGCAAGGCTTCGCCTAAGCACCGCTACGATATGACCGAGGTGGAATAAGGTGGAGGGGGGCACCGCACACGGCTAAGGAACGATCACGAAGATCAACTTGTGTCTCTTGGGGTGCCCCCTGCCCCCGTATATAAAGGAGCAAGGGGGAGGCCGGCCGGCCCTAGGGGGCGCGCCAAGGAGGGGGGAATCCTCCTGCTAGTGGGAGTAGGATTCCCCTTTCCTAATCCCACTAGGAAGGAGGAAGGGGGAAGGAAAGAGAGGGAGAGGGAGAGGGAAAGAGGGCTGCGCCTCCCCTAGTCAATTGGACTCCCCATGGGGGGCACCTCTGGGCTGCTGCCCTCTCTCTCCCCTCAGGCCCACTAAGGCCCAATACTTCCCGGGGGTTCGGTAACCCCTCCCAGACTCCGGTTTCTCAAAATCACCGGAACAATTCCGGTGTCCGAATATAGTCGTCCAATATATCAATCTTTATGTCTCGACCATTTCGAGACTTCTCGTCATGTCTGTGATCACATCTGGGACTCCGAACAACCTTCGGTACATCAAAACTTGTAAACTCATAATAAAACTGTCATCGTAACGTTAAGCGTGCGGACCCTACGGGTTCGAGAACTTTGTAGACATGACCTATAACTGTTTCCGGTCAATAACCAATAGCGGAACCTGGATGCTCATATTGGCTCCTACATATTCTACGAAGATCTTTATCGGTCAAACCGCATAACAACATACGTTGTTCCCTTTGTCATCGGTATGTTACTTGTCCGAGATTCGATCGTCGGTATCCAATACCTAGTTCAATCTCGTTATCGCAAGTCTCTTTACTCGTTCGTAATGCATCATTCCGTAACTAACTCATTAGCTACATTGCTTGCAAGGCTTGTAGTGATGTGCATTACCGAGAGGGCCCAGAGATACCTCTCCGACAATCGGAGTGACAAAACCTAATCTCGAAATACGCCAACTCAACATGTACCTTTGGAGACACCTGTAGAGCTCCTTTTTAATCACCCAGTTATGTTGTGACGTTTGGTAGCACACAAAGTGTTCCTCCGGTATACGGGAGTTGCATAATCTCATAGTTGTAGGAACTTTGTATAAGTCATGAAGAAAGCAATAGCAACATACTAAACGATCAAATACTAGGCTAACGGAATGGGTCAAGTCATTATTCTCCTAATAATGTGATCCCGTTAATCAAATGACAACACATGTCTATGGTTAGGAAACATAACCATCTTTGATTAATGAGCTAGTCAAGTAGAGGCACACTAGTGACATTATGTTTGTCTATGTATTCACACATGTATTATGTTTTCGGGTAATACAATTCTAGCATGAATAATAAACATTTATCATGATATGAGGAATAAATAATAACTTTATTATTGCCTCTAGGGCATATTTCCTTCACTCGCACCACTGGCGAGCTCGCCGCTAGGGGTCCGGACGTGGCCGCCGTCGTGTTGGGACGGCGAGATGGGAGCGGCCGCCGAGGGCAGGGTGAGCATGGCCGACATACTCCTCTTCTTATACACTGGCGACGGCTACAACCTGATCTCTCCGGTCGCTGCACTCCAGGCGGAAGTTCATGGGAACTAACTACTGAGTATAGGTTAATCAACCAGCAAGGAAGTAATTCAACAAGCACTTGAACAGCACGAGAACGGAGATGTAGTTGAAGGCCCATTCCAATCCTCCTTTTTGTGAAATTTGTAGCAACAACAGAGCTCAGTAGAGCAGCGAATGCAGCGACGTCACACCAACTGCACTGCTCTCCGCCCTGACATAGCAGGGCGTGCATCCCGTCGCCGGGCGGTAGTGCCTCTGCACCCTAGACCCTAGTTCCTCTCCGGCTGCGGTTGAGGCGGGGTCGCGCGGCAAGCCGCCTGTTGCACGCCTTGCGTAGCCGACTAGCCCGCCACTTGGTTCCCTTCGTCCTCGACAACGCCGTTGTCGTGTGGTTCGCTTGGTCCATGGCGATGCCGTCCTCGAGGAACTGGCCCAAGAAGAGAGACTAATCGTGTTTTCTTTTTGTTTTCTATCCAAACAAAGAATTGTATACACTCACCTTAACAGAAAAACTAACTAAAACTGGTTTTCCTAAAAATCCTCTGAAAACTGGTTTTCTAAAAACTCACGTCTAATTCTTGGCATCCAAACAACCACTTAGTGTCTTTACCTCGTTCTCCCTTAAACAATACCTTAAACAATGAACACGTCCGCTTGGCCGTATATATTCTCTTGGCCATAGGGAGAAACAAACTTTCACCGGTGCACGCGACATGCCTCGGATCAAATTTAACAACCCATTCGCGACCTTCAAGCATCGTAGTATCACCAAAGCACGCAAGGAAAAAGAAAGTGAAAGGAGAAAGGAGCACTGCATTCCAGCAGCCGATGGTACAGCTACGGTCATGTCGCCGAGGCGGCCTGGCCTGTCTCTGCGAGCATGCGAATACGACCGTTGGGTCCAAAAGCCGAAGAAGCCAGCGTGCGTGCGTGCCATGGCGGGCACCGCGCGGCGCACCCAATCAATCCCCTCCGCCTCCAGCCCAGAGCCGAACCACATGGCCGAGTCGCCAATTTTTGACCGTTGCTCCTCCACGCCGGAGACCTCCTCTTCCCCTCCTCGTATGCGCGCCCACCTGTCTGCGCCACTGTCCCATCGCCCGGTGTTCAGCTGCAGCTGACACGTGGGTCCGCCCCCACGGCCCACACGTCGGTGAGCAGGCAGCGCTTTACTGTGGCTTGTTCGTTTCTTTCCCGTTGTCCTAGGCTGGGGAAGCGGCGCAGAGATGGACGCTAGCACAGTACTACGGGACCAGGCATTCCTGGAGGGTCCACATCTCAGTCGAACATGCGTACGCAAGGGTCAGCAACGGGCAGGTGGACGAGAGGGAAACCCGCGAACACCGCCTCTCGGCTCCCCGAGATCGCATCGCAGCCGTCGGATGCCTGACATGCGCCATGTGATCCGTGCTGCTTAACCGTAGGCTGTCTCCGGAAAGATGCCTTGCTTGCTGACATGCGGGCCGTCAGAACGTGGTGGGCGCAACTGTCAGTGACGGGCGAGGCACCGGGAAGGAGTACTCGCACGAAGCAACGGATCCCTTGGTGGGCTCCCCCTCCCATTGGGCTGCGTCCCCACTTTTGCACAAAAGCCCCTGCTTTTCCGCGTCCTCGTATTAATAGGCCCGCTCGCCACACCTCTCCGGCCTGTCCAGCTTCTCTTCTTCCTCTCGACCCCTGCTTCTCCCCTTCTCATCCCCCTTTCGCTTCTTCGGCTTCCTCTTCCTTTCAAGTTACCTTTCACTTCTTCGGTTTGCTCTTCTTTGCCAAGTTATCATCCATCGAGTTAGGTAGTTTGGATCTTGCAGAAAAGGAGTAGCTAGCTAGGTTCCCTTTCCTTCTCCCCGAGCTGGGAGAGAGAAAACAGAGCGGAGAAGACAGAGAAGTTGACCGGGCTAAAGTGTTTTGGAGCTCCTGGCTGGGCCTTTTCTTTTGGCGACGACATGGCGAAGCTCTACTTCCTCCTCCTCTTGCTGCTGGCCGCCGCCCAAGACACTCACGGCGAAGATGGTGAGTTTGTTTATTCTTCGCTTCTTTCTATTCCGGTATACTCATGTCGGGCATTTCTTGTAGTACATGGTTAGTTTTTTTCTTTCATCATTCTTACAGCAATCCTGGGAGCCCAGCCTGAGTGTGATTGAGACTAGTCGAACTAGTGCCGTCCCTTTCTCTTGGATTTTTTTTCCTTTGTCGTCTTATGATCCGGTGTGTTTCTGGCTCGTCCTGCTGGGAATGTTCAGCCATCAGCTTTCTCTTACCATCAGATTAAGTATATCTTTCTCTTAACATTTGAGTAATTGCTAGGAGTAGTATGGGATGCGGGTAAATCAAGCAGTATCTTTTGAGGTTTGGATTTGACTACTCGTCCTGCTCGGCCTATTCCGTGCTTGCCCACCCGGGTCTCCCTGGGATTCCCTTATCTGGGCTTTTACAGGCCGTGTATTCCTTGCCCATTTCACGTGCAACGGACTAGTTTTTATGCAAGTTATGCACGTTCCATAAGAACATCTGGTCCTGTTATCGTTGTATTCTATCAATCTGGACTTAGAATAAGATTTACTTGGAGCTAGGGCAAGGAATATTACCAGTAGCACCAACCGGTCTCACATCCAACGCTAATCTGCCTATACGTACTAAAATAATGCAGTCACCAGACAACCAAGAACCAACCCCGGCATCCCATGAATCTGTGATGGCTTTGTGCATTTAAGTTTAAGCAGAAAGAGACGATGGCCGCTGAGCTCGTACGAAGGCCCATGTTTATCGTCAGCCTTTGCGGGTCCTCCCTGTCCTCCTGTTCTGTACTTCTGTTGTCCAGCCGGTAATTACCCATAGGATGCATGTGTTGCAACACCGGGTTACTGGCAAGTTTTTTCTTAAGCTGGGCACCGTGTCGGTGGGCGTCCATCGTGGTCAAGCAGTAGCATCTATGGTCAAACCACTGACCGTCCCTCCCGGAGTAGGGGTTGGTGTTAATCATCAGGGTTAACCCGGTGGGAATGACTCGGTAATCATGTCACGGATCACATGCCGATCGCGACAAGACACTGATCACTACTCTGAGCGTGCACAGCACCGTCTCGCTTGGCCAGCGGGCCCTGCGTGGTTAATGAAGTCACGTCCATGGCGTACGCGACACAGGCACACCTTAGCTTTGCTTGCCGTGTCTGCGCGAGTGCAGCAGAGAGGTGCAGTGCAGTGCACCCACGGGAGCCCGGGATTGCGCGGATGGCCGCACGAAAGACCAAAGCCACTGTGCTGGGCTGTTGTTCCCAACATCTTTCCCCATACTCCCATACCCAGTTTGTGCTTTACAGCTAGCCGTGTGCCCCCTCCCAAATGTCCCATGCCCATTTCTCGCAATATGAAAACCGGAGGAGTGGCTTGTTTTCAGCTTTATAAAACATTCCTCCCTTCTCTTTTTGTACTTGTCAATTTATATTACTGTTCTGTTCATGATACTTTGGCATCGGCATCAAGCATGTCTGTACAATTAGTATATGATTTAACAAAGGTTCCTGCTCTATTGTGCACTTTGTTCTCTCGCCTAAACTAAAACACGGAGAATGTATTTGCATCTGATGATGGCCTAAAAGATGCATGCCACGTTTGTGCAGAACTTTGTTACACGTAGATAGCTCTGTTGTCTGAACTTTTTTCGTTGGCGTGCAGGGGCGTACATCGGCGTCAACATCGGCACGGCCATGTCATCGGTGCCGGCTGCCACGCAGATCACCACGCTGCTCCGCTCGCAGAACATCCGGCACATCCGCCTCTACGACGCCGACCCGGGGATGCTGTCGGCGCTCGCCAACACCGGCATCCGCGTCATCATCTCCGTCCCCAACGAGCAGCTCCTCGCCATCGGCAACTCCAACGCCACGGCGGCCAAGTGGGTGGCGCGCAACGTGGCCGCACACTACCCGTCCGTGAACATCACGGCCATCGCGGTCGGCTCCGAGGTGCTCTCCACTCTCCCCAACGCCGCGCCGCTCATCATGCCCGCCATGCGCTACCTCCAGAACGCGCTCGTGGCCGCGGCGCTCGACAAGTACATCAAGATCTCCACGCCGCACTCGTCCTCCATCATCCTCGACTCCTTCCCGCCGTCGCAGGCCTTCTTCAACCGCTCGCTCGACCCCGTGCTCGTGCCGATGCTCAAGTTCCTGCAGTCCACCGGCGCGCCGCTCATGCTCAACGTCTACCCGTACTACGACTACATGCGCTCCAACGGCGTCATCCCGCTGGACTACGCGCTGTTCCGGCCGCTGCCGCCCAACAAGGAGGCCGTGGACGCCAACACCCTGCTGCACTACACCAACGTCTTCGACGCCGTCGTGGACGCCGCCTACTTCGCCATGGCGTACCTCAACGTGACCAACGTGCCGGTCATGGTGACGGAGACCGGGTGGCCGCACAAGGGCGACGCGTCCGCCGAGCCGGACGCCAACAACGACAACGCCGACACGTACAACAGCAACCTCATCCGGCACGTCATGAACGTCACCGGCACGCCGAAGCACCCCGGGGTGGCCGTGCCGACGTTCATCTACGAGCTGTACGACGAGGACACCCGCCCCGGGACGGCGTCCGAGAAGTACTGGGGCCTGTTCGACATGAACGGCATCCCGGCGTACGCGCTGCACCTGACGGGCTCCGGCGTGCTGCTGGCCAACGACACGACGAACCAGACCTACTGCGTGGCGCGGGAGGGCGCGGACGAGAAGATGCTGCAGGCCGCGCTCGACTGGGCGTGCGGCCCGGGGAAGGTGGACTGCTCCGTGCTGACGCAGGGGAAGCCGTGCTATGACCCGGACACCGTGGAGGATCACGCCACGTACGCGTTCAATGCCTACTACCATGGGATGGGGATGGGCTCCGGGACGTGCTACTTCTCCGGCGTCGCCGTGATCACCACGACCGATCCGAGTAAGCTCCACAGCCTTCCCTGCAGTAACTTCCTTGCCTGTTCTTTCGCATTCTTGGACTCATGCCGTGGGAACGTCTCTTTGCTTGTGCAGGCCATGGATCTTGTGTCTATAGTGGGAAGAACGGCAGCGCGTTGCTGAACGGTACCTCGCTGGCGCCGTCGTCGAACTCCACCACGGACTCCGGCTCCTGGCGGGCAGCCGGCGATGTGACGTCGTTCGTCCGGATCGTCGTCACCGCGCTGCTCTTGAGCGTCGTCGCTCTGTTGTAGGATGTGAGTAGTAGGAAGTCAGGCAGGCAGCAGAGTAGGGAAGCCGTGCTATTAGTGACGTGAGATATTCTTTTTTGTTGTCAAGTGGAATTGGCCTCGGTGCTGCTGGGTGGCAAGTACCATTCCAAATGGAACGGGATGTGGTTATGTTGGCTCTTAAGATATGAGCTCGTACTCTGGTATTGGTTGGGAATTTGGGATTGTATTGGATGTTGGATCATTGGATGCCATCTGCTGGTGGAGGAACGCGTTTGCACTCACCACAATCAAACATTCTACTCTTACTCCCGGAGTAAGTGACACCCGTCGTCAACCCCAGCGACCCGGCCACTGTGTCCGTGCCCTCCTTCTCTTTTTTCAAAAGATCCAAATGTGTATAAAAGTTCAGAGTACAAAGAACCTTAAACATAATAAAATTTACATCTAATAAAATGGGGTGGGCGGAAACCCCTTTTGATCAAAAAAAATAATAAAACTTACATCAAGGCCTCTAGACCATTGAAACTACCACCACCAAACCAAGCCGCCGCTGCGGCTGCCTTGTTGATGACAGCAAAAAAGTCTATAAAAGTTCAGAGTACAAAGCATCTTAAACATAATAAAATTTGCATCAAGGTCTTTAGATCATCGAACGGCGACTAGCACCGCCAAACCAAGTCGCCGTCGCCACATTGATGTCGTCACTTCCCTACCGGAGCTAATTTGACCTTGTTGATGATAGCAAAAAAGTCTTCGTGCACGTGGGAGTGGGAGGAGATCACACACTTCCATGGGGTCGTCTCCTTAGGAAGGTGGTGATAGTGTATACTTTCATGAGATGCAATGAGGTGGAATTTCCCATGACCTTCTTAATAGTTGGTTTCTCGAGCTTGCCTAGGAAGGGCATGTCCTCGACCTCCATTACGAGGGGGTTGCTTGTTGGCCTGGGCTTCCGCTGGCGACGAAGGTAGCATTGAGAATTGGGCTGGCTTCCTTCTTTTATTGTGGCGGCTTGGGGAGCAATCCTGGCGCCTTCTTGCGGCGCACGAGCGCTCAATGTGACTTCTTCATGCCGTGAGGGCCGTTGGGTCGGCTTCTGTCCGCTTTTGGGGGCGAGAGTCTTCCTTGGTGCTTGGAGGGCATGGCTTCCGAAGGCGTGCTTGTGTTGGATCTTCCTGTGCTTCCTACGAGATTTATGCATGAAAGAAAACTCATTTCCTTTGCGTGCCCCCCAGGGAGGCGGGTGAGCTTGAGACATCATCAAGCTCGATTATGGTACAACGAGGCAGATCCTCAAACCGGGGTTGATCCTTCGAGTCACCAGCGCAACTATGGTTGAGACTCAACATGGCATCGAGGGTTGCCAAAGCTGCACAACCCAACGGAGCGACGATCCCGACCTCTCGTGATGTCGTGAGGCTTGTGATAGTAGCTTGCGGCGGGCAGGACAAGTAGCTTGTGATAGTAGCTTGCCGGGCTTGTTGAGGTCTAAGCCGTTGTTGAGGGCGGCGGCCCATGAGTCGGTGATGTTGTTGTTGATGGCAGGTATAATATGAGCACCTTGCTAATAAGGGATCTTGGCAGGCATCCATGTTGTTTTATCCACCCTATCCATGGTGTTTGTATTTGTCCTGTGTGAAGGTATTTCAGGGATGCCTGGGCTCGCATGGGGTGAGGCAGACGTTCCTACATAGGTTCCTTGGGCACCCTGAGCTTTCTGCAATTGCTCGTCCAATGGCTTGATGTCACGCCAATATGCGACCCTATCCAAAAGGAACTCGAAGGTCCCATCAAGGATAGACCCGCATATTGAAACGCTTTTGCAAGGTGGATATCATTACATCAACATTACATAATAGTGGGATACATACATAAGGCACAAATGCCACAAGAATACATCAACATCATATACAAGATCAACATCCGACTACGGATGAAACATAAACAAACTCAAACGACATCCACCACCTAGCCCAGTGCCGACACGGAACCTAACCCCGATCAAGAAGAAGCAGCAGAAGAACTCCAACACAAGCAAACATCGCTCTCGCGTCATGATCATCGCATAACCTGTACACAAGCAATCGGTAGTGTAGTAATCAGGAGCCACGAGGACTCAAAGAATCCCATTACCATGGGTATCAAGACTAGCAAAGCTTAATGGGAAAGGAAGGGGTAAAGTGGTGAGGTTGCAGCAGCGACTAAGCATATATGGTGGCTAACATACGCAAATGAGAGCGAGAAGAGAAACAAAGGAACGGTCGTCAAGTAGTAATGATCAAGAAGTGATCCTGAACTCCTACTTACGTCAGACATAACCCAAGAAGCCGTGTTCTCCTCTCGATCAACCCCAAAAGAGACACTCACGATTACGCACACGGTTGGTGTATTTTAGAAGAGTTTACTTCAAGTTTACTACAACGGATATTAACAAATTCCCATCGCCACATAACCGCGGCACGGCTCTCGAAAGTTTATACCTCGCAGGGTGTCCCAACTTAGCCCATGATAAGTTCTCGCGATCAACGAAGGATATTCTTCTCCCGGGAAGACCGATGAGTCTCGGAATCCTGCTACAAGACATTTCGACAAAGAATAAAACAAGACCAGCAAAGCCGCCCGATGTGCCGACAAATCCCGATAGGAGTCGACGTACCTCGCTCTCGTGGCACACCGGATAGGTCAGCCTACAAGTAAAACCAGCCCTCGAGTTGCCCGTGGTAGCCCCTTGATCTGCCGCTTCGGCCAACACTCGAAGAGCACCGCCCGGGGGGCTAAAATAAAGATGACCCTTGGGCTCCGAAACCCAAGGGAAAAAGGGAATAGGTGAGGCAAATGGTAAAACCAAAGTTGGGCCTTCTTTGGAGGAGTCTTATTCAAAGCGAACTGTCAAGGGGTCCCATAAATCACCCGACCGCGTTAGGGACGCAAAATCCGGGAACATAATACCGATATGACGAAACTAGGGCGGCAAGAGTGGAACAAAACACTGCATAAGGCCGAGCCTTCCACCCTTTACCAAGTATATAGATGCATTAATAATATAAGATATATTGTGATATCCCAACAAGTAAACATGTTCCAACAAGGAACAACATCTCCATGTTCCAAAAAGGAACAAACTTCATCTTCACCGCAACTAACAACGCTATAAGAGGGCTGAGCAAAGCGGTAACATAGCCAAACAACGGTTTGCATAGGAAAGGTGTCAAAGGTTAGAGGTGACATGCCAATTTGGGATGGCTTGATAAACAGGGTAATAGGTAGCGCAGCATAGCGATAGAACGAAGCAACTAGCATAGCAATGATAGTAGTGAGATCCAGGGTAGCGGTCATCTTGCCTGAAATCCCGCAAGGAAGAAGAACGAGTCCATGAGGAAGACGAACGGATGAAGCCGAACCAAGCGTAGACGAACGAATCCTCACGATCGCAACGAAACAGGAACTAACAAGAAGAAGCACACAACAAGGTAAACGCACCACACATGAACAAGACATGATGCTCAACCAAGTATGATGCATGACAAAGCTAGATGAAGCTACTCATGGCAAGAGATGATGCAAAAAAGAGCAACACACCAAAGCAAGTTTAAATGAGGCCGGGAACAACATATAATAATTCCGGTAAGTCCTCATATGCAAATTTCGAAATTGGTTCAGATCTGAATAAACCTTGTGTTCAAGTTGTTAAACAGCAAGTTAAGATGCACCAAGATGATCTACACGAAATTCTAGTCAAGTTACATATAAAGTTCATTATATTCGGAGCTACGGCCTAGAAGATATGAGCAAAACAAGATAAACATGGCATTGATGCAAAATGCACCCAAACATCAAGCAAACACCTCAAGTCAAGGATGCAACATGATAATATGAACTATATGCAAAATCAAGAAAGTTCCATATAGAGCACACTCAAAACGGAGCAACGGTTCAACACATACACATGAAACAGGTCATGGCAACAATCTGTCCAAAACAGCAACTAGGCATATTGCAAGCATCAAAACAACATGCTACAGGACCTCAACAAGAAAACACAAGGCATTAGCATGATGTACAGGTAAAGCATAACAAAACATGAACACTGAGCTATCTCCAGAAATCACTAGAACATGCTCAAACACACATGGCAAGATTGCAAATAATAACAGCTTGACTTATCAGAAATAACATCAAAGTTGCAATGTTTAGAGCTATCAAACAACATGTTACAGGAACGTATCATGGCAAACAAAGGCATGACATGAATCTACTAATTGCATAGAAAAAAAAGTCCCTTACTGACCATAAGCCAAAAGGGATCAGAAAATATGATGGCACCCATGTAAACATGGCAAGTTATATTACAGATTCATACATGGCAGGAACAACAATAAGTAGGCATGTTGGTGAGCTTGAACCACTCACCACAGAGCAATACATGGCATGGCAAGGCCACTCACAGTAAGAAGACATGGCATAGAAGCTATACATGGCAAGAACAACATCATATCGTACACGGATCAACTACAACAACCCTGGCAAAATTGAATAACATGTAAACAACCTGCCAGGAACATTTTATAGCAAAAGTAGAGCTCGATTGACTCAAGCTATGGCACTCCATAATTGCAAACAAGGGCATGGATGGATAGAGCATAACCATATGTTCAAAACATCCTTACTGAAGTATCTCAAAATAAGCATGGATCTCTCGGTAGCATCAAGTTTACATGGCATAAAAATATCAGTGAGCAGGCTGAAATCAGCAACATCATGAAGCCTAGTTTGCATGCTTGTGCTAGTCACCACAGAGATCACAAAAATACATGGCATACACCCCTGTAAATATGGCATGGCATATTACAAAACACATGTAGGACTCAAGTTCATAGGGTGCACACATCAATCATGGCAAAAATGACAAAAGTGCATGTACTGATAAGAATCTGAAACTAACATCACATAGCCCTCTTCTAACAGCATTTCGGGCATCAACATGAGCTCAAATGAAAATGATGCAATGAGATGAAATGATGTACTCGTTGAGGCGAAGAATTTGACATATTACACGCACGAAACGGAGCTACAGATGCAGAGATATGACGCGATGAAAATGCAACAAAATTACTGCAGAAATCAGGGACTTGGTGGATTTTCACCTCCAGGAGAAGTCAACGGTGGCGCGGAAAACGAGGTTGGCCGGAACCTCGTCGGGGACGACGGGGACGGCGGCCGGAGTGGGAGGAGGGTTTGGATCCGGTTGCTCCTCGACCGGATCTGGCCGGAGGAGGCCGGGGGCGGCGAGGTGGCGGCACGCACCGGCCGGAGGAGTTTTGGCGGCATGCCGGCGGCAATGGGGTCCAGCCGGCGGCGAAGCGGCCGGCTGGGGGCCGGGAACGGCGGCGCTGGGGTCGGGGATGGCGAGGCGGCGAGGGAGGCGCGGGCCGGTCAGATCCGGCAAGCGGCGGGCTCAATGGCGGGCGGCGGCCGGCGAGGCACCGGGAAGCGGCGGCGGCGGGTTGCGGGCCGAAGCGCTGGGCGCGCCGAACGGCGGCGGCGCGCTCGTCTTGAGGCCCGATCCGGTCCCATGGCCGCCGCGCGGAGGGGAGAGAGAGAGGTGAGGTGGCGGTGGCTGGTTGGCTGCGGGCGGCGGGGTGACGTGGCGCATGGGGATTGGTCGGGTGAGGTGTCCGCGGACATGTCCGCTCGGGCGGACGGTTCCGGGCGGCGCGAGGATGAAGATGGCTAGGGTTAGACCGATTTTTGGGGAGAAGCACATATTTATAGGTAGAGGAGCTAGGAGTGTCCAAATGAGGTGCGGTTTTCGGCCACGCGATCGTGATCGAACGACCGAGAGCATGGAGGGGAGTTAGATGGGTTTTGGGCCAGTTTGAAAGGGGTGTTGGGCTGCAAAGAGAAAGAGGGTTTACTGCCATTACCGGTTAACTGCTGAGTATCAAACGACCTCCAAATGATCCGAAACTTGACAGCGGTCTACGGTGCTATACCAAGGCCGCTTGACAAACCTCGGTCCATTCCGAGACCGTTTAACACCCGCACACGAAAATAGGTAAAAGGGGGCGCCGGGAGACATAGGAGTGCCGGATTGCAAAACGGACAACGGGGAAAATGCTCGGATGCATGAGACGAACACGTATGCAAAATGAAATGCACATGATGACATGATATGAAATGCAGATGATGACACGGCAAAGTGCAACACACAAGCACATGACATGGCAAGGAGGGCGAATAACTGGCAGACACCTGGCGCATCGAATCCGGGGCGTTACAACACTCCTCCACTAACAAGAGATCTCGTCCCGAGATCTTAGGACCGAGACGGAAGAGAAAGAGGAAGAGGCGAAAAAGAACTCAAGATAAGAAGCAAAGAATCGAGAGCATACAAGAAGAAGAGAGAAACGACGAGAATGACGAGAATTGAAAGCTCACGGAATCAGATAGACTATGAAACAACTTATTCTAACCGGAGTGGTTAGAATGAGAAAAGAAACGAATAAGACTGAAAGGATTTAGGCAGCACTCCGGCTAAAACATGGAGGAATAGAACTTGAACTTGAGAGGATGGAATGATACTTGATGAAGACATGACACAAAACTCCGGAAAGAATTGAAAGAATTGAATGAAAAGAACTTAGAAGGAAGGATTGAATGGAGTTGTTGAGAAAATCAACAACGAAGGAATAAGCTTGATGTGGACTTATGGATAACATCTCAAAAATTATGAGGTGATAACCAACCGTCAACGGAAATGATTGAATAGTTGAGAAGAATGAAGGAATGCAAAACTCCACTTCAAAAGAATACGGAGAATTAATTGCACTTCGAGATGCGAGAAGAAAAGATATCTGAACTCCACCAACAAGAATCTTGATGAACACTTGAGAAATGAATTAAATCATGAAGAACCACCATGAAGAACTCCGGTAACAAAAGGATGATGAGGTAGAATGAAGGAATAAAGAATAAGATGAGCCTTGCGATGATTTAGTTGAGGTTCCGACGAGATGGCCGAGGAAATTGAACTCCGGAAAAGAAAAAAGAAAAAGACTTGGAACTAGAATTTATTCCCGAAGAACAAACTCCGAAGGAAGGGATTAATCACTTGGATGAAATAAGAATAAGATTTATTGTATGCTTATCCTTCATCAAATTAAATTGATGACAAGAAATGGATTTGGCATAATACTTATTCTCGCTGAAAAGGATTAAGGGAAACATCGCACAAAACTTGAGAAAGTCTTCATGAACCACCGGTAGGATTGAAAAGAACGAATGGATTAATATGATAAACAAAGAAAAAGAATCTTGAATGAACCATCATAAGAATTTGGAAATGACTGATGAAAGAGAAAGAATCATCGGGAAGAATTAGAAAAGCACAAAGATACTTGAGGGAATTTAGAGGAAAGAGATCGAAGAGATCGCGAACTGATTAACGAATGCTTGAACGCAGCACCGGAAGAATATTGAGACGAACGAAGGGGCACGGATATAGAATAATTGGAGAATGACTTTGAAAACTTGGAACGAAGAAATCTTCCGAAAAGGTGGCCTCCGGATGATCGAGAGAGAAAGCAACTCCTGAAATGCTCCGGATGGATGAAAAGAATTGCTTGACTGAAAACAATTAGATAGGATAACATCGAGCTAGCACCGCGAATCTCCGGGGGAACGGACAAGATTTAAGAGAAACTCTACTTCGGTCTTCAAATGACGACGAGAAACTCCACCAAAATTGTTAAGGCACTCCGGGGGAACAAAAAGCAAAGAGGTTGAGCCAACAACGAAATGATTTGAAATTGATCTTGGAAAAAAACATCTGACTGATGAAATTCATACTTACGTCACACTTGAAAAGAATTTGGGAATAACTCCGGGGGAATCAGAAGAGTCAGGTAAGATCCTGGGAAAAGACCTGTGGGTTAGGTCCCACTAAATGGAAACACCGTTGGAAAGGGATGTTGAACAGATAGATGATGCACCGGAAGAACTGAGATATTTGAATGAGGTGACAACCTCGAATTAATTCGAACACAGGAGAATATCCTGAGATGTACTCCGAACTCCGGAATGATAAAATGGCGAGAGGCGAACAAACAAGGAAAACACTTCGAAGGAAAAGAATATGATTAACCCGAAAAACTTGATTTGAGTGCACCGGAAAAAGAAAGAGATGAAGAATGACGAACAAAAGAGAAATTCACCAGTTGAAACAATTGAGGGAAGACTCCACATGAATGAAATTGATGGTCGAAAGAGACTCGAACTCCGGGAATAATAGGGTGGGAGGGCGGGAAAACAAAGACAACTTGGAAGGGGAAACCGACGAATATCTTGAAGAGAAAACACCGGTTGAAAACATTGAGGAAAGAAAGCAAAGACTTCGCACGAGTAGGATGGATACTCGATTACGGACTCGGGTTCCGAGAGGAAGAAGGGAGGGTGGGTGGGAAAAACAAGGACAACTTCGGACAAGGAAAAACAACGACGTCGGAGGAAGAACTGAGGATTGAACTTGGCAAAGATGAAGATGGTCGAGTCGATTTGACGAGAAATGCACCGGATAAAAGAGCTGAGGAACAACTACCGGAAAACCAACTGCGTGAACCTAAAGAAAAATTTGAACGGGAAGAGGAGTAATTCAAAACACCTACGTCAAGATTCCTCACCAGAGCGACGAAGGGGCAGAGGAGTAAAAGAATTCCTACTCTCGATATAACTAGACTCAAAAGTTTTCATCTAGACTCAACAACGGCCAAACTACACGATCAATCAAGGGGCCTTAGGGTCGGTCGAGGCTCGATACCAACTTGAACACGCCCAATATGCGACCCTATCCAAAAGGAACTCGAAGGTCCCACCAAGGATAGACCCGCATATTGAAACGCTTTTGCAAGGTGGATATCAGTACATCAAATATTACATAATAGTGGGATACATACATAAGGCACAAATGCCACAAGAATACATCAACATCATATACAAGATCAACATCCGACTACGGATGAAACATAAACAGAAACTCAAACGACATCCACCCTGCTAGCCCAGGCTGCCGACCTGGAACCTAACCCCTGATCGAAGAAGAAGCAGCAGAAGAACTCCAACACAAGCAAACATAGCTCTCGCGTCATGATCATCGCATAACTTGTACCTGCAACTGGTGGTGTAGTAATCTGTGAGCCACGAGGACTCAGCAATCCCATTACCATGGGTATCAAGACTACTCATGCTAGTGGGTTTCATCTATTTACTGTGGCAATGACAGGTCATGCAGAGGAAAGGGGTTCAACCACCGCAGCATGTAATAGTTGAATCGTTGTTGTCCTAATGCAGTAAAAGAGAGCAGGAGCGAGAGAGTGGGATTGTATCGGAATGAACAAGAGGGTTTTGCTTTCCTGGCACTTCTGAAGATAGTATAGCTCTTCATCGGTGTCATCGAACTCATCGTCGGTACATCGTCTACTGAGAGGGGACAAACACCGGCAAACAAGGAAGAACCCAATCAATGCAATGCACAATATGATGCATGATCATGACATGGCAATATGTTGTGATTTGAGCTAATGCAACTAGCAACAGGTTAAATGAAGTTGGTTTGAATCAAAGATTCAAATTTAATCTCCATACGTGAAGGTTTAAATGTCATTTATATGATTTGGCCTAAACAGCAGCTATTAGTTGTTCTAACATGCATGAAAATGGTACAGATGGATAGATTGGATTTTTCTGATCATTTTTCATATATAAATTATTTCATTTGGAGTTACGGTTGAATTTATATGATTTTTAGAACTTCAAAGCATTTTCTGGAATTTCCTAGATTATTTTTAATCCAGAAAATAGTTAACTGCGTCAGCACTACGTCACTGTGACATCAACATTGACCAAAGTCAAATCTGACTGGTGGGCTCCACCTTTCATTGACTCAAGGGGTTAACAAGGGTTATTTAACTGGGTGATTAGCACCTAATCTAATCCTGTCACGTCAGCGTCGCCGGACTAAGCGCCGGCGACCACATCTCACGGCGGAGGCTCGCCGGAGTGGCGCTAGGGGTAGCGGCTGGGTGTGCTGAGGGCACCAGGAGGGAGCCCGTGCTCCCGCGCATCCAGCGGAGGCGGTAGCAGGTCGCGAGGCGGGCTATAGCGGTGACAACGACGAGTTGGGCGGCGGCCGGAGTTCGGTGTCGACGGAATCGACGACACGGCGCGCAGGAGGACCAGCCATTTGCACCTACGGGGTCTACAAGAGCTCACGAGCCCAACGGAGGCACACACGGGACCATTTGGTCACCGGAGCCTCGTCGGGGATGAGCTCGTGCGGCGGCGGCATACGGGACTCGCAGTCATCGGCGTTGCAGCGAGAAATCGACCGGAGGCTCACATGGGTCGCGTCGAGATGGTCAGCGAGCTCGAGGAAGCGACGACGGTGGCGAATCGACAGTGAAGATCCTCGGCGGTCGGTGGTGGAGAAGGCGACGGTGAGACGATGGAGGCCGTCCGGGCTCGCTTCCTTCGGTGAAGAGGTTCAGCGCGAGGAGGCGGAGCTCGGGCACTAACTGTCTGGGCGTGGGGATGCTGGTGGCCGCGGTGGTGACGGTCGGCGGCAACGAACCCGTTCGGGTGAGTGAGAGAGAGATCCATGGGAGAGGGTGAGGATGGGGAGAGAGAGGCCCAGGGGCGCGTGGCGCCAGAGCAGCCTCCAGCCAGCGCAGCGAGCGCTGGCTGGCGTGTGTCTTGGCCACAAGCCACACGCCTCCTCGCCACCGGCAGGAGGTTGAAGACAGTAGGAGAGAGGAAGAGGTGGGCTGGGCCTAGCTGGGTCGGTCCTGTTGGGCCACCAGGTAAGTGGACCAGGTGAGTTCTGTTCTTTTTAATTTTTCTGTTCTGTTTCCCTTCTCATTTTATTTTGCCACTGTTTTCAAATTAAAAAGAATTTCAAACAGTGCCAAAACATTCTGAAATATTTTATGTTACCTCTGTGGACTATTCCAAAAGTACATAAAACATTTCAAAGCATTTGAAAATATATTCATTATATATTATGAATATATCCCCAAATTCAAATAGATTATGGATTTAAATTCAGAGACCAAATAATTCCTTAAAAAAGTTCCAGAATTTTGGTTTGATATATAACTCTTGCCAAAATTCACAAAACTATTTTTAGGGCATTTTGGATTCACAGAATGCAATTTAAAGGGTGCTTGCCCTTCTTTTAATTAGATTTCTGAGGTTTCAACAATCCTCAATTCAAATTTCAGAAATTTAGACATGATGCCAGATGCTCTCAAATGCAACTAATACAAGCAAAGTCTAGGGTTGTGACAACCTAACCTAAAGGAAGTTTTCTCTGGATAGATTAATTTCATACGTGGTAATGATCATGGCAAAGCAATGTGCTAGGAATCAGAGTAAGGAATTAGCACACAAGATCGAACTCATACCCTAGTTCGGCGGGAGTTCGCTACGGTGCTACCTCTTGAGCACTGCGTTGGTTTTCCCTTGAAGAAGAAAGGGTGATGCAGTAAAGTAGTGTAAGTATTTCCCTCAGTTTTTGAGAACCAAGGTATCAATCCAAAGAGGAGACCACGCTCAAGTCCCACGCACCTACACAAACAAATAAGAACCTTGCAACCAACGTGATAAAGGGGTTGTCAATCCCTTCACGGCCACTTGCAAAAGTGAGATCTGATAGAGATGATAAGATAATATTTTTGGTATTTTTGTGATAAAGACTAAAAGTAAATAAAGCAAAATAAATGGTAATAGAAATAATGGTAGATTAATATGATAGAGAATAGACCCAGGGGCCATAGGTTTCACTAGTGGCTTCTCTCAAGAGCATAAGTATTACGGTGGTGAACAAATTACTGTCGAGCAATTGATAGAATTGAGCATAGTTATGAGAATATCTAGGTATGATCATGTATATAGGCATCACGTCCATGACAAGTAGACCGACTCCTGCCTGCATCTACTACTATTACTCCACACATCGACCGCTATCCAGCATGCATCTAGAGTATTAAGTTCATAAGAACAGAGTAACGCTTTAAGCAAAATGACATGATGTAGAGGGATAAACTCAAGCAATATGATATAAACCCATTATTTTTATCCTCGATGGCAACAATACAATATGTGTCGTTTCCCCTTCTGTCACTGGGATCGAGCACCGCAAGATTGAACCCAAAGCTAAGCACTTCTCCCATTGCAAGAAAGATCAATCTAGTAGGCCAAACCAAACTGATAATTCGAAGAGACTTGCAAAGATAACAAATCATACATAAAAGAATTCAGAGGAGATTCAAATGTTGTTCATAGATAATCTTGATCATAAACCCACAATTCATCGGATCTCGACAAACACACCGCAAAAGAAGATTACATCGAATAGATCTCCAAGAGAATCGAGGAGAACCTTGTATTGAGATCCAAAGAGAGAGAAGAAGCCATCTAGCTAATAACTATGGACCTTAAGGTCTAAGGTAAACTACTCACTCATCATCGGAGAGGTTATGGTGTTGGTGTAGAAGCCCTCCATGATCAATGCCCCCTCCGACGGAGCGCCGAAAAAGGCCCCAATATGGGATGTCACGGGTATAGAGAGTTGCGACGGTGGAAATAGGGTTTCGGCTCCTGTTCTGATGTTTCCAGGGTATATGAGTATATATAGGCGAAAGAGGTCGGTCAGGAGAGCTACGAGGGGCCCACGAGGGTGGGGGGCACGCCCAGGAGGCAGGCGCGCCTCCCTGCCTCGTGGCCTCCTCGTTGATTGCTTGACGTCCACTTCAAGTCCTCTGGATCACGTTTGTTCTGAAAATCACGTTCCCGAAGGTTTCATTCCGTTTGGACTCCGTTTGATGTTCCTTTCCTTCGAAACACTGAAATAGGCAAAAAACAGCAATTTGGGATGGGCCTCCAGTTAATAGGTTAGTCCCAAAAATAATATAAAAGTGTATAATAAAGCCCATTGAACATCCAAAACAGATAATATAATAGCATGGAACAATAAAAAATTATAGATACGTTGGAGACATATCAAGCATCCCCAAGCTTAATTCCTGCTCATCCTCGAGTAGGTAAATGATAAAAACAGAATTTTTGATGTGGAATGCTACTTAGCATAATTTTCAATGTAATTCTTTTTATTGTCGCATGAATATTTGGATCCAAAAGATTCAAGATAAAAGTTTAATGTTGACATAAAAACAATAATACTTCAAACGTGCTAACCAAGCGATTATGTCTTATCAAAATAACATAGCCAAAAAAACCTTATCCCTACAAAATCATATAGTTAGGCCATGCTTCAATTTCATCACACAAAAAGTTCTCATCATGCATAACCCCGATGACAAGCCGAGCAATTGGTTCATACTTTTTAATGCGCTTCAGCCTTTTCAACCCTTACGCAATACATGAGCGCAAGCCATGGATATAGCACTATGGGTGGAATAAAGTATAATGATGGGGGTTATGTGAGAAGAAAAAAAGGTAGAAAGTCTCACATTGACACGGCTAATCAATAGGCTATGGAGATGCCCATCAATTGATGTCAATGCGAGGAGTAGGGATTGCCATGCAACAGATGCACTAGAGCTATAAATATATGAAAGCTCAACAAAAGAAACTAAGTGGGTGTGCATCCAACTTGCTTGCTCACGAAGACCTAGGGCATTTTGAGGAAGCCCATCATTGGAATATACAAGCCAAGTTCTATAATGAAAAATTCCCACTAGTATATGAAAGTGACAACATAGGAGACTCTCTATCATGAAGATCACAGTGCTACTTTGAAGCACAAGTGTGGAAAAAGGATAGTAACATTGTCCCTTCTCTCTTTTTCTCTCAATTTTTTTGGGCCTTCTCTTTTTTTCTTCTTCTTTTTTTAGTCCGGAATCTCATCCCGACTTGTGGGGGAATCATAGTCTCCATCATCCTTTGCTCACATGGGACAATGCTCTAATAATGATGATCATCACACTTTTAATTACTTACAACTCAAGAATTACAACTCGACACTTAGAACAAAATATGACTCTACGTGAATGCCTCTGGCGATGTACCGGGATTTGCAATGAATCAAGAGTGACATGTATAAAAAATTATGAATGGTGGCTTTGCCACAAATACAATGTCAACTACATGATCATGCAAAGCAATATGACAATGATGAAGCGTGTCATAATAAATGAAACGGTGGAAAGATGCATGGCAATATATCTCGGAATGGCTATGGAAATGCCATGATAGGTAGGTATGGTGGCTGTTTTGAGGAAGATATAAGGAGGTTTATGTGTGATAGAGCGTATCATATCACGGGGTTTGGATGCACCGGCAAAGTTTGCACCAACTCTCAAGGTGAGAAAGGGCAATTCATGGTACCGTAGAGGCTAGAAAATTGTGGAAGGGTGAGAGTGCGTATAATCCATGGACTCACATTAGTCATAAAGAACTCATATACTTATTGCAAAAGTTTATTAGCCCTCGAAGCAAAGTACTACTACGCATTCCCCTAGAGGGATAGATTGGTAGGAAAATACCATCGCTCGTCCCCGACCGCCACTCAAAAGGAAAGCAATAAAATAACACCTTATGCGTCAAATTTGTCACACAACTTTTACCATACGTGCATGCTACGGGACTTGCCAACCTTAACACAAGTATTTCTCAATTTCACAATTACTCAACTAGCACACTCTAATATTACCACCTTTATATCTCAAAACACTTATCAAGTATCAAACTTCTCATGATATTCAATGAACTCAATATGGAAGTTATTATTATACTCATCTTGGATGCCTATCATATTAGGACTAATTTCACATTTAAAGCAAATTACCATGATATTTAAGACTCTCAAAATAATATAAGTGAAGCATTAGAGATCAATAATTTCTATAAAATAAAACCACCACCATGCTCTAAAAGATATAAGTGAAGCACTAGAGCAAAAACTATATAGCTCAAAAGATATAAGTGAAGCACATAGAGTATTCTAATAAATTCCGAATCAAGTCTGTCTCTATCAAAAGGTGTGTACAGCAAGGATGATTGTGGTAAACTAAAAAGCAAAGACTCAAATCATACAAGACGCTCCAAGCAAAACACATATCATGTGGTGAATAAAAATATAGCCCCACGTAAAGTTACCGATAGATGAAGACAAAAGAGGGGATGCCTTCCGGGGCATCCCCAAGCTTAAGCTTTTGGTTGTCCTTGAATTTTACCTTGGGGTGCCTTGGGCATCGCCAAGCTTAGCATCTTGCCACTCCTTGTTCCATAATCCATCACATATTACCCAAAATTGTAAACTTCACAACACAAAACTCAACAGAAAATCTCATGAGCTCCGTTAGCAAAATAAAACAAACCACCACTTTAAGGTACTGTATTGAACTCATTATTTATTTATATTGGTGTTAAACCCACTGTATTCCAACTTCTCTATGGTTCATAAGCTCCATTACTAGCCATAGATTCAGCAAAATAAGCAAACAACACACACAAAACAGAATCTGTAAAAAACAGAACAATCTGTAGTAACATGTATATAACGCAAACTTATGTAACTCAAAAATTCTACCAAAATAGTAAATCCTAGATAATTTGTTTATTGATCTACTGCAATTGTAATCAGTATTTTATCACGTTCTGGTGATTTTTAACAATTTTTTTCGTGAACAGAAAGTTTCTGGAATTTTCAGCAAGATCAAATAACTATCATCCAAGAAGATCCTATAGGTTTCACTTGGCACAAACACTAATTAAAACATAAAACCACATCTAACCATAGGCTAGATCAATTATTTATTAAATAACATAAAGTAAAAATATTGGGTTGTCTCCCAACAAGCGCTTTTCTTTAAAGCCTTTTAGCTAAGCATTGATAATTTTAATGATGCTCACATCAAAGACAAGAATTAATGCACAAAGAGAGCATCATAGAACACGTGATAAACACATCTAAGTCTAACATACTTCCTATGCATAGGAATTTTATAAGCAAACAAATTATCATAGTAAGCAAAAATTAGCATATGCAAGGAAGAAGAAAGAGACGATAGCAATCTCAACATGACGAGAGGTAATTTAGTAACATGAAAATTTCTAAAACCATATTTTCCTCTCTCATAATAATTATATGTAGGATCATAATCAAATTCAACAATATAGCTATCACAAAACATATTCTTAACACGATCCACATGTATGCGAAGTCGACACTCTTCCAAAATAGTGGGATTAACATTAACTAAAGGCATGACCTTTCCAAACCCACTTTTATCAAAAGCTTCATAAGATTGAACATTCTCCAAATATGTGGGATCAAAAGTTGACACTCTTCCACTTTCAATATTATTGCAAACATTATTATCAATCTCATATTTGTCATGGGGCTTACATAAATTTTCAAGATCATGAGAAGAATCACCCCAATCATGATCATTGCAACAAGTAGTAGACATAGCAAAACTAGCATCCCCAAGATTAGGGTTTTAAATATTATAAACACAATTGACATTAAGAGAATTTATAATAACATTATTGCAATCATGCTTTTCCTTGAAGGAACTACCAACTATGGGTGCAATAGCAACGATCTCATGTTTAACATAAGGAACTATAGCAAATTCATCTTCATAAATATTGGCATCATGGCCACAAGAATAGCAAGCATCATGTTCATCAAGGGATATTTCAATCAAATCATCGGAATCATAATTATCTATAGATTCATGCATATCATTATTTTCTTCAGAAGCAACGGTCATTCTTTCAATAAATTCTTTGACATAGACATTATGAGCATAGTTTTCATAGCAATATTTAAGTATGTCAAAATTTTCAGATTCGTAGAGAGTAATATCATACTTTTCAATCAAAGAAGCAACTTCATAAGCTCCCTTAAAAGCAACAAATTCTTCAATTTGTTCGATATCATAGTAACTATAAACACCCTTTGCATAAGAAGATAACATTTCATTATCATTAAACTCACATAGGTAGGGAAGGTATTTTTTAGGGTTCTTAGAGCAACAAGTAAAATCACAAATTTCACAAAGATTCCAAGCATAACACAGCAATCTGTTTATTTGATCCCATAAGAGTCTCCTTTTCGTGCAAACAAAGGACGCACAAAATGAGCATGCTCATCTAAAGATTTCCCATCAACTAGGCTAGTTGGGGTTTCAAAGACGAAAGCATAAGGATCAAGATGATCCAAGTAGAACACTTTAAGTGGATCCATATCAATAGATTTTTAGCAAGCAAAGATGCAAGCAAATAGAAGGCACATGGAAACACAAACAAAAGGACATACAGGAAGAAGGCAAAGAAAAGGCAAAGGTGAAGTGGGGGAGAGGAAAACGAGAGGCAAATGGCAAATAATGTAATGCGAGGGTTAAGAGTTTGTGATGGGTACTTGGTATGTCTTGACTTGTGCGTAGACAACCCGGCAACGGCGCTAGAAATCCTTCTTGCTACCTCTTGAGCACTGCGTTGGTTTTGCCTTGAAGAGGAAAGGGTGATGCAGTAAAGTAGCGTAAGTATTTCCCTCAGTTTTTGAGAACCAAGGTATCAATCCAGTAGGAGACCACGCTCAAGTCCCACGTACCTACACAAACAAATAAGAACCGTGCAACCAACGTGATAAAGGGGTTGTCAATCCCTTCACGGTCACTTGTAAAAGTGAGATCTGATAGAGATGATAAGATAATATTTTTGGTATTTTTGTGATAAAGACTAAAAGTAAATAAAGCAAAATAAACGGTAATAGAAATAATGGTAGATTAATATGATAGAGAATAGACCCGGGGCCATAGGTTTCACTAGTGGCTTCTCTCAAGAGCATAAGTATTACGGTGGGTGAACAAATTACTGTCGAGCAATTGATAGAATTGAGCATAGTTATGAGAATATCTAGGTGTGATCATGTATATAGGCATCACGTTCGTGACAAGTAGACCGACTCCTGCGTGCATCTACTACTATTACTCCACACATCGACCGCCATCCAGCATGCATCTAGAGTAGTAAGTTCATAAGAATAGAGTAACGCTTTAAGCAAGATGACATGATGTAGAGGGATAAACTCAAGCAGTATGATATAAAACCCATCTTTTTATCCTCGATGGCAACAATACAATACGTGTCGTTTCCCCTTCTGTCACTGGGATCGAGCACCGCAAGATTGAACCCAAAGCTAAGCATTTCTCCCATTGCAAGAAAGATCAATCTAGTAGGCCAAACCAAACTGATAATTCGAAGATACTTGCAAAGATAACAAATCATACATAAAAGAATTCAGAGGAGATTCAAATATTGTTCATAGATAATCTTGATCATAAACCCACAATTCATCGGATCTCGACAAACACATCGCAAAAGAAGATTACATCGAATAGTTCTCCAAGAGAATCGAGGAGAACCTTGTATTGAGATCCAAAGAGAGAGTAGAAGCCATCTAGCTAATAACTATGGACCCGAAGGTCTGAGGAAAACTACTCACACATCATCGGAGAGGATATGATGTTGGTGTAGAAGCCCTCGGTGATCAGTGCCCCCTCCGGCGGAGCGCTGGAAAAGGCCCCAAGATGGGATCTCACGGGTACAGAGAGTTGCGGCGGTGAAAATAGGGTTTCGCCCCTGTTACGATGTTTCTGTGGTATATGAGTATATATAGGCGAAAGAGGTCGGTCAGAGAGCTACGAGGGCCCACGAGGGTGGGGGTGCGCCCAGGGGGCAGGCGCGCCTCCCTGCCTCGTGGACTCCTCGTTGATTGCTTGACGTCCACTCCAAGTCCTCTCGGATCACGCTTGTACCGAAAATCACGCTCCCAAGGTTTCATTCCGCTTGGACTCCGCTTGATATTCCTTTCCTTCAAACACCGAAATAGGCAAAAAGAACAACAATTTGGGCTGGGCCTCCGGTTAATAGGTTAGTCCCAAAAATAATATAAAGTGTATAATAAAGCCCGTTGAACATCCAAAACAGATAATATAATAGCATGGAACAATCAAAAATTATAGATACGTTGGAGTCGTATCATACGGCGACAACGACGGGCGTAATCCGCTGACGGCGATGGAGACCAAGATGGAGGTCGTCAAGCATTTAGAAGACAATCCAGAGACCCGAGGCAGCAGAGCAGGACACGCGCGGGATGGAGGGTTTTGAAGAAATTTCCAAAATCTCACCCTTGGGTATATATATCCTGACCCCGCCGGTGTGACCGAGTGGAACAACTCGGTGGCACCGAGATGCAGAATCACTAGCGGTTACTGCAACTGGTGTGACCGAAAAGTTCAAATCGGTTGCACCAAGATTGAAAACCTAGATCAACTCAGTGACCTCGGTGTGACCGAAGTGGATGGATCGGTCATACCGAAATGCACAGAGAGGTTTTGGAAGTTTAAGTCTATGACGAATAGGGGACTCCGAGTGCTCCTCACACAGAGTGGTTTGATACGTCTCCGTCGTATCTACTTTTCCAAACACTTTTGCCCTTGTTTTGGACTCTAACTTGCATGATTTGAATGGAACTAACCCAGACTGACGTTGTTTTCAGCAGAATTGCCATGGTGTTATTTATGTGCAGAAACAAAAGTTCTCGGAATGACCTGAAACTTCACGGAGATTATTTTGGAAATAATAAAAATATCGGCGAAGAATCAAGGCCAGGGCCCACACCCTTTCCACGAGGGTGGGGGCGCCCCTGCCCCGGCGCGCCGCCTTGTGGGCCCCCTGGAGCTCCACCGACCTCAACTCCAACTCCATATATTCGTGTTCGGGGATAAAAAAATCAGAGAGAAAGATTCATCACGTTTTATGATACGGAGCCGCCGCCAAGCCCTAAACTCTCTCGGGAGGGCTGATCTGGAGTTCGCTCGGGGCTCCGGAGAGGGGAATCCGTCGGGGTCGTCATCATGAACCATTCTCCATCACCAATTTCATGATGCTCACCGTCGTGCGTGAGTAATTCCATCGTAGGCTTGCTGGACGGTGATGGGTTGGATGAGATTTATCATGTAATCGAGTTAGTTTTGTTAGGTTCGATCCCTAGTATCCACTATGTTCTGAGATTGATGTTGCTATGACTTTGCTATGCTTAATGCTTGTCACTAGGGCCCGAGTGCCATGATTTCAGATCTGAAACTATTATGTTTTCATAAATATATGTGAGTTCTTGATCCTATCTTGCAAGTCTATAGTCACCTACTATGTGTTATGATCCGGCAACCCCGAAGTGATAATAATCGGGACCACTCCCGGTGATGACCGTAGTTTGAGGAGTTCATGTATTCACTATGTGTTAATGCTTTGGTCCAGTACTCTATTAAAAGGAGGCCTTAATATCCCTTATTTTCCGCTAGGACCCTGCTGCCACGGGAGGGTAGGACAAAATATGTCATGCAAGTTCTTTTCCATAAGCACGTATGACTATATTCGGAATACATGCCTACATTACGTTGATGAATTGGAGCTAGTTCTGTGTCACCCTTGTTATGATTGTTACATGATGAACCGCATCTGGCATAATTCTCCATCACCAATCCAATGCCTACGAGCTTTTCACATATTGTTCTTTGCTTATTTACTTTTCCGTTGCTACTGTTACAATCACTACAAAACCCAAAAATATTACTTTTGCTACTGTTATCGTTACTTCCATACTACTTTGCTACTAAATACTTTGATGCAGATATTAAGTTATCAAGGTGTGGTTGAATTGACAACTCAACTGCTAATACTTGAGAATATTCTTTGGCTCCCCTTGTGTCGAATCAATAAATTTGGGTTGAATACTCTACCCTCGAAAACTACTGCGATCCCCTATACTTTTGGGTTATCAAGACTATTTTCCGCGCCGTTGTTGGGAGCATAGCTCTATTCTTTGAGTCACTTGGGATTTATATCTGCTGGTCACTATGAAGAACTTGAAAGACGCGAAAACAAAAAATTATCCCTCAACTACGAGGGGAGGTAAGGAACTGCCATCTAGCTCTGCACTCGATTCACCTTCTGTTTTGAGTAAGCTTGCGACACCTGAACCTGCTTCTGCTATTAATTCTGATATGTCGCGTGTTATTGATGATGCCACTTCTGCTATGCATGATACTTATGATAAAACTACTTCTATGCTTGTACTACTGTGCCACTTGGTGAATTTCTTGATGAACAACTTGCTAGGGCTAGAGAGAATGAAATTATTGAAACTGATAACATTGATGAAAGTGATGATGAAGATTCTCCCCCTAGATATGAATTGCCTGTTGTGCCTGAGGGCTACGTTATGGATGAAGAAACTGCTAGAGACTGTCTTGCTTGCAATGATAGAAGTGATCTTAAGAAATTATTAGCTAAGCTTAAACAAAAAACTCTGAATGCTAGAATGAAATATGATCCTGCTTATGCTACTTCACCTATTTTTGTTACTGATATGGATTATGAATTCTTTGTCGACCCTGATATAATTACTTTGGTTGAATCTGATCCTTTCTATGGCTATGAATCTGAAACTGTTGTGGCACATCTTACTAAATTAAATGATATAGCCACCCTATTCACTAATGATGAGAAAACTCGCTACTATTATATCCTTAAAATATTTCCGTTCTCATTAAAGGGTGATGCTAAGATATGGTTTAATTCTCTTGATCCTGGTTGTGTGTGTAGTCCCCAGGATATGATTTATTACTTCTCTGCTAAATATTTCCCTGCTCATAAGAAACAAGCTGCTTTAAGGGAAATATATAATTTTGTGCAAATTGAAGAAGAAAGTCTCCCACAAGCTTGGGGGAGGCTTCTCCAATTACTTAACGCTTTGCCTGATCATCCTCTCAAGAAAAATGAAATACTTGATATCTTTTATAATGGACTAACCGATGCTTCCAGAGACCACCCGGATAGTTGTGCTGGTTGTGTTTTCAGGGAAAGAACACCAGATGAAGCTGGAATTTTATTGAATAATATGTTGACCAATGAAAATAATTGGACACTTCCTGAGCCAACTCCTGAGCCTACTCCTAAACCAACTCCGAAGAAAAGGGGTGTTCTATTTCTCAGTCCCGAAGATATGCAAGAGGCAAAGAAATCTATGAAAGAAAAAGGCATTAAAGCTGAAGATGTAAAGAATTTGCCTCCTGTTGAAGAAATACATGGTCTTAATTTACCGCCTGTTGAAGAAACACATGGTCTTGATAACCCGACACATGTAGTAAAGGTAAATTCTCTCTATGGATATGATAAAGCCAAAATCCCTCCTACTAAGTTTGCTAGCCAATGCTTGGATGAGTTTGATAATTTTATGGTTAAGCAAGAAAACTTCAATGCTTATGTTGGTAGACAATTAAAACACAATGCTTATATGATTGAACATTTGGGTGATTATATGTCTAGAGTTAAAGGTGAACTTAAACTCATTAGTAAACATGCTTCTATGGTTACCACTCAAGTAGAACAAGTACTTAAAGCTCAGAATGATTTGCTCAATGAATTGAATAGTAAGAATAATGATTGTGCTGTTAGAGTGGCTACTAGAACTGGTAGAATGACTCAGGAACCTTTGTATCCTGAAGGCCACCCTAAGAGAATTGAGCAGGATTCTCAGAGAAATAATATTGATACACCTAGTCCTTCTAAGAAGAAGAAATAATACTCCAGAGGCGATGGACGCGAGCGGCAGTCGGATGTGCCAAATCATCCAAGGCGCCGGCCTACGGCCCCGCACCGCACAACATTTCTAGACGGTGCTGGCGACCGCAGGCATCGTAGCCCTCGCCGACGCCGGCTTCGCCTCTCGCATGGACGACATGATGGTCAACTCCATCCGCAAGTTCACCACCGCCAAGAAGCGCAGACGACCTTGCCGTCTCGCTCCAGCCAGCGCCCTGTGCTCCTCATTGCCTGCCACCCTCATCAGCCTACATGGTGACGAACTCTTTCAAGCCCTCGTGGCCTCAGAGGTGCTGGAGGTCGCGACGAAGAATGTGCACTCGAGGCCACGCCGCCAAGCAATCTCGCCATGCAAGAAATCGCCGACCGCACATCCACGCTCACGAGGAAATCGCCTACATAGGCCACTACAAGGCAAGCGTGACAGAAAAGACGTTGGCCTTCTTCCAATGGCTAGAATCTTTGGACGCCATTGTTCGAAGCATGTCGACCGCCACCACAAAGCAGCTGCTACTTAGGCACCGCTCGGTGGGCGGCACCCGAGTCGAGGAGGTGGACGCCGTTGATGGATGCATCTCTTCTTCTTGCCTCCTGTAACCAGCACTGCATCGCCTCGTGGCCTTAATGTTTTATTAGTATAGTACTCCCTCCGTTCCCAAATATAAGTCTTTCTAAAGATTCCAGCAAGTGACTACTACATATGGAGCAAAATGAGTGAATCTACACTCTAAACTATGTCTACATACATATTTATGAACGGAGGGAGTATATGGCATTTTTATTCCAGTCGTAATGTTTTCACTGTGAGGTGGGGCCGCAGTTGAGCAAACCCACCTCGCCCACCGGGCGTCGGCCGAGTTTAGAATTAGCAGAGAGAAATGAGGGGGGAGAGCTAGTTGTAGCACAGATGATGTTGTCAGATGGGACTCATGTTTATAGAATAGGAGTACTGAGCACTCGTGCCTTTTTTTTGAGGGAAAAATTAGTCGTATGTCTAGTACCACTAGTTGGGTGCGTGCGACCTATAGCTGTCATCACTTTAGGTCTCCTTTTCGAACCGCGGCTACGCTTCATAGTACATATTTTTTCATACATTTATCCTCCTATATGTACTCCTAGGCTATTTCCACGTGCTCCCATTCGCCGACATGTGGGACATAGAACATCTGGGTCGTAGTGCATGCACGACTCAAAGCATATGCCAGGGTACTTTACATTTCAGACCTCACGAATTACATGCAAACCCCCCGCAGAAGAATAAATAAATGAATGAATTACTACATGAAAACCGGATTATTTTTGTGGAAACCGGAGCACGTTCATTAAATTTTGGACATAACACGTTTATAAAAAATGACCAGACCTAAACCAGTCTAAGGGCCTCTTTGATTTTTCCTGCAAAAAAAGGGCCTCTTTGATTCGCAGGATATTGAAAACACAGGAATGGGGAAAGTATGATGGCGATGAACCGAGACGAGGAGAACTCTAACTTAGTTAGAGGTTAGAGTTAGATTCTAACCCTGAACTAACTCTAAACCAAAGAGGTGTATGGATGGCAGGGTTAGATTGACAATAAATGCTCTATCTCAATCATTTGACTACATTGGACCCTATTTTTAGTCAGACTAAAAAACGTCCCTTGGATCCAAGCACCCTCTTGGTGTGGCAGGCTCTTCTGTGGCCTCCTCCTGCTCACAATTGACATAAACGAACCATATATACAAATCAAGCATGCAAAACATGATAATTTTTACTTTCTCCATACAAATGAGATATCCCACTTAAACATACAAGTCATCAATCAAGCTTCACAAAATAAAAAAACACTTCATGAAACAAAGAATGAGCTAACTCATCACAGAAGTCATTCACGATAGGGAGGGAGCCTGGAGCCCCTCACGCACCGAGGGAGGAGCTCGCCATCGTCGCTCTGGAGGAAGGCTCTATAGAGCCCAAGCCCCGGGAACCCCTCCGACACCGGCCCTTGCGAGTTGAGGCCGACACCGGCATGGGTAGCAGGGCTGCTTGCCGCCGACTGGGAACTTAATCTTTGGGCCTCTATAAATAATGCAAGCGTGTAACTAAAATACCTAGAAAGGTGAACTGAATCTTTGGGCCTCTAGAAATAATGCAAGCCTGAAACTGAAATACCTAGAAATGTGAACTGAATCTTTGGGCCTCTAGAAATAATGCAAGCCTGAAACTAAAATACCTAGAAAGGTGAACTAAATCTTTGGGCCTCTAGAAATAATGCAAGCCTGAAACTGAAATACCTAGAAAGGTGAACTGAATCTTTGGGCCTCTAGAAATAATGCAAGCCTGAAAATGAAATACCTAGAAAGGTGAACTGAATCTTTGGGCCTCTAGAAAATATGCAAGCCTGAAACTGAAATACCTAGAAAGGTGAACTGAATCTTTGGGCCTCTAGAAATAATGCAAGCCTGAAATTGAAATACCTAGAAAGGTGAACTAAATCTTTGGGCCTCTACAAATAATGCAAGCCTGAAATTGAAATACCTAGAAAGGTGACCTAAATCTTTGAGCCTCTAGAAAGATTTATTACCTCCTCAAGCAGCATCAAACAATTCCATGCGTGCACCACAAATCTATAGCAAGTTTGATCAGGATCTACTTTTCCAAATCAGAATTAGCGCTAGAGGAAGCAAGATCAATGATATGGTCGTGAGACAGAGAAGGAACGAACAAACTCACCCCTCTCGCGACCTCCCCGGTAGATGCGCCACCCACAGCATCTACAGTAGGGAGAAAACGACCGTGAAGGGGAGCGGGCGACCTTCGAAGGCCGGAGGGAGAGGGCGGCCGGAGTAGAGCGGCGGAGGCCGGAAGGAGAGGGCAGCCGGAGGAGAGAGAGGGCGAGCGACGCTTGGGCGGGCGGCCCTATGGCGAACAGAGAGGAGTCGTGCGAGAGGGCGGGAGCGATCTGGTGCGGCAGGTGAGATTTTTTAGTTCTCTTTAGTAGGCCCGAGGATAACTAACCCAATTAGAACCTCTCCACCGGCTAGTTTTTTAGCTGGGTTAGAGCAAACTAGCTCAAACTAACCCTCTTGTTTCAATAATTTGAGGCTATTTCAACCCAAACTAGCTCTAACTCGTGGATCCAAACAAAGAGGAGTGTTACTTTACATGCTACAGCCCGACCGTAGCACATTGTTTTTATGGCCATATCACCAAATTGTTTTCTCTGCTGGTTCACTGGCTACCGTGGTTCGCACTCCTCGACTGAGTAGTACTCCTCCGCTCCTAAATATAAGTCTTTGTAGATATTTCACTGTGGACCACATACGATGTATATAGATGCATTTTATGTGTAGATTCACTCATTTTTCTCCGTATGTGGTCCATAGTGAAATCTCTCCAAAGACTTTTATATTTAGGAACGGAGGAGTAGTATAGTACTAGTATATACCGCATCATTCTTTGCTCCTTCTTACTACTCCGACATGTGGGAGAGCCAGATCCGGTCGACGTGTCATGCACCAGATTAGAGCGCTGAACGGAAGGGGCATCACCCGGTCGGAGCGCCAGAATTCATGACTATAGTGAGTGGTCATATCACAAGTCTTTCCAGAAGAAGCGCCACAAATCGCACAGCCCCACTCGCTCAACCTCCTCGCCTCTCAAACCGCCGCCTAAAACTGCCAAGACGATCGCCGGAAAAGCCCGCCTCAACTTTTAACTACGCGAAAATAGTTTGAGCTTGTTCGTTCTATATAAATACAGATTTATCAGATGTTTATTCACCCGTGGGGTTGTTCAATGAATGGAGGGGCGGGGAGCACAAGTGAACCTTAAATAGAGAGTTTCTTTTCTTTAATGCCACGTACACAAATTGAAACGCTTGTTGTGGAGAGAAAAAATATAATCACTCCACTATATATGGATGCAGGGGCCTGAGCGCTTGATTTACTAGGTTTGCTCACTTCATTCTCTCATCCTCTCCAGATATAAACAAGATAGCAGTAGCGACAATTTCTCTCTGCTCACCATTGGTCACAGATCCGGCCGGATCCCTTCGGCCGGTGTGTGTAGAGGAAACCCGCAGCTACCGGAGGGGCCCGATCCTTTGCCCGTGCCGTTCTCTCCGACACAGCGCCGGCTCGGGAGGTCCTTCGACCCTTCTTCCTTCCTGCCGTATTGTCCGCAGATCCGACCTGTCGCCGCCGACATCCCGACGACTCTCAGGTATAAGTTCTTCGAAAGCGGCCTTTCTCTACTGCCCCAGCTCCCCACGTGTCTACATGTGCATCTTTTCTACTCCCATCAGCTCTTCCAAAGCCACCTAAATTTCTAGTATTATTAGAGGTAAAGCTACTTCATGCATTCGAATCTAGGGCTTTGTTCAAACAACGAAGAAAGGGGGAAAGTTGTAGCATGAATCTAGGACTTGATTCAAAGAGGAAATAATATGGTGAAAGTAGTAGCGACCGGATACCCAACCGGTCTCTTGGTTGAAAAGGGAAATAATGGGAAAACACAGTACAAACTGAATAAGGAACAAATCTATTATTGGTTGAAAAAAGGATAGAAAGTGGCGGCTGGTGGACAAGTCAACAGAGTATGTCCAGGATTAGATTTGCTGCCATCACATAGTAAAAGGTCTCCGGGATTAGATTTGCTGCCCTCACATAGTAAAAGGTCTCAGGATTAGATTTGCTGCCCTCACATAGTAAAAGGTCTCGGGATTAGATTTGCTGCCCTCACATAGTAAAAGGTCTCCAGAATTAGATTTGCTGCCCTCACATAGTAAAATGTCTCCAGGATTAGATTTGCTGCCCTCACATAGTAAAAGGTCTCCAGGATTAGACTTGCTGCCCTCACATAGTACAAGGTCTCCAGGATTAGGTTTGCTGCCCTCACATAGCGTGAACAAGCTCGGCATCACCACTTTATGCCTCCTTGTAGGTATATTGTGCTGATGCGTCCACTGTCGCATGTCCTTATACCAACCTTTTGCTGTTGTTAATGTAAGGGCGCATGTAAAATAAAGCGATCACACTGTTACCTTAGGGACATGTCTAACCAGTGTTATTGTTAATCTAATGCCTCCAGTGATAAGATGCAATTAAACTGTGTTACAAATGCACTCCTGCTATTTCCCCCAGTATGATAAGTAAGTTGCTCCTTTAAGTGTCCTGGTGTCACCACGGTCCCATGCCCTTAAACCAACTCTTTAGCTGCTATTGATTTACTGTGTCTGGTAAACAAGCAATGCCACCATTAAAGTAATCCCATTTTTGAGGAATCTCATTGTTGATCGTAATGCTTCTCGTAACATGAAGCATTGCTGACGTTTTAAAATTTCTACTGTCCTTGCGTGATTGCCATGAACATAATTAAGATGCTTCTTTTCATTTTGTATATGTTTCAGATATTCTTATTGACCAAAGAATCGCTTACTTTCTATCATTTTGTGTAGATAGGGATATCCATTTCACCTTGTTGCTATTGTGACCTTTTGGTGAACTACACAAAACACTTTTTTGGAATGAGTGTCTTGTGCAGTTCAACTAAAATGTCACGTGGGCAACATCTCTCAATTTTGGTGGAACTGCACAAAATGATGATTGGAGTTTCCAAAATCTCCGCCAAGTTCTCACTGGTAATCTCATGCAACATTTTATTAGCCTTTGCAAGATGGAGCCGTCATTGCCACCACAATGGCACTTTATTTTAGTGGAACTGCACAAAAGGATAAGAAAATTATAGTTGCACCTTAGATGAGCCGACAACCAACCTTAATGTTCCTCAATTTTAGTGCAACTACTAAAGAAGAACCTGCCAGCTCACAAGAGCAAGTACTTCTTGCTAGTGAATGACACAATCTTTGCTTCATTTCGTGAACTGCAGAAAAAGGCGCATGAATTGAATCATGGGACTCAGCAGCACCTCATCCAAGTAGAGCTGAGGTTGATTTCAAGGAGGCCGCTATTAAAGCGAAATCATGCTCTCATGTCTCCTCGTTTGTGCTGTGCAAACATGCTGTGCAAACAGGAATACTCAACTACAAATGTTGTGACGGTCAAGAGCATTCGCCAAGTTCTTCGATTGTATGACATGGCTAGCCAAGATGGATTTAATCCCGATATTCACTTTATCAAAAGGCTCTAATGGGTTGGTTCTGAATCTTGCAAGCTGGGAATCAGTGAGACGTGTAGGCATCTTTGTTATACTTATTATTTGAATCTTATTTGTTGGTTCTGAATCTTGCAAGCTGGGAATCAATGAGATGTGTAGGCATCTTTGTTGTACTTATTATTTGGATCTTATTTGTTGGTTCTGAATCTTGCAAGCTGGGATCAATGAGATGTGTAGGCATCTTTGTTGTACTTATTATTTGGATCATATTTGTTGGTTCTGAATCTTGCAAGCTAGGAAACACGACATGATGATGCAGAGGACAACAACCATAACAAACTTGGTAGTATTATCTTTGTGAAAGTGCGACAAATGTGCTGATCGTGTGCGTCCTGAGAATAATAATTCTAATTGTTGTGCATGTTGATCCTGTGGCACTGATAGAACGAGCGAATGCATTGCTTGTTTTAAGTATAAATTTCTATTAAAGCTAATTAAATTTAAGTAAAGTGACCACTAACTCCTGTTATTACAAGACCAATACAGACCCGCCGTGAACCAACGTGTGGCCGAGTAGGTTTCTTAATGGAGGCGCTTGAATGCGCCGAGGGTGCATCTTCTGCCGGGCATGCAGCGGACAGGAGGGTAGTAACTGTTGTCGCTGTACACACTCGGCCATCGTTGAATCCAGTTCCCAAGAGCTGAAAACGAACTGCTGCCGCCTACACACTCGCTCACTCAAGAGACTCCAATGGCGATCCGAGGGTGAGCTCGCTGGATATGGACTTCAGAAGGAGTTAGATCGCCATTCAGTCCTATGGCTGCACCAAGTTAAATGTGATGTACACCAACGATACGGACTCGTGAAGCTCGCCGCCTCACCCTATGGCTGCACCAGTTTCGACCATTCGCCGTTTCATCGGCAAAGCGCCGACGCACCTTCGCTATGGTGGAGAGAAGGAAGAACGTGACGATTCGCCATCCGGTGCAACAAGCTTGTCGACGCCCGTATAATACAAGATCATCAAGAACGGCAGGAGAAAGACTCCGTGGTTGACCTCGCGAGACCATCATCGACCCTCGACACGCCAACATGAAAGAAGATGACCAACACGGGAGGTACCTCTGAATCTAGCCTACATAACCTACGCGGCCAAGGACGCATACGCATGCTACGACATGTACAGCCAGATCTTGGACATGAGGGTGTGTCTGCTTCCCATAACCGAGAAGTACACGGACAGCCGCAGCGTCATGATCAAGCGTGCCAGGAAGGTCTAGATGTTGTACTTTATCTGTTTATAAGCACCTTTATCATCTGAGTGTTTCATGCATTAGCCTATGTGTCGTAATTATTCGTTTTGTCCAAAATATTTCTTTTAAGAACCCATTAACCTGATTGCTTTTTTAGTGGCTATTTGCTTATGTATGTAAACTAGTTCACTTGTCCGTAAGAAAAACTAGTTCACTCGGCTGCCGTGCTTTGAATCTCCTTCCTCCCAACATATTCCTCTCCTCAGGTGGACCTAGCAGGTCTCTGAATTTTCTCCCACTTTCTTTTTAATGTAAACAGAGTTTTCTCCCAAGATTTTCCCTAGAACCAACTCAACTGTCCCGACGCCTAGCCTAAAAAATAATAATACCCCACGTGCACTATTAAATCATCAAATTAAATGATATTTTATTTCGTAAGTTGAAAGTTCTTACAAAATAATAATAATAATTGTTTATATATAACTTGCCAAGTTAACTCCTAGTGATTGCGACATAAGCTTGCAAAGATTTTACCGACGTGCAATCATTTGTTTATGTTTTTATAACATTCTCCTAGCCCAACATGATATTTTGACCCAGCCCAGCAAGTCCGCTGGATTTCGAGAAAATGCAAATGGGATTTTAGCGGCTGCATAGATGCTACATCATTGTTTCACCCAGCCCACCAAATGGACTAAAAACAAATGGATGGCCGACATGTGGGCCAAGAGGTCGAAGCCTAAGAAGGCGTTGGATTTACATCCAACGGCCGGCATTCTTCTTCAATCTCTCGTCTTCTTCCCCCAGCGATGCCGGAACCGCCTGCTCCAGCCTTCGGTGTCCAGCGGCGTTGTTTTGCGCTCCTCAGCGAAATGCTACCCCGCCGACGGCAGGTCCATCCCTCCACTCTGCACCTCCTGTTATTCTCTGCCGAGTGTAGGCCCACCCCGCACCAGAACCAGTCAAGTTTCCCACTCCTCTCCGTCGCGACTCACCGCCGCTCTTCCCCATCTCCGGTTGTTCTAGTCTGGGCCTCGCCATCGCCCACCGCCTCGGTGCGCCGGGCGTGGCGTGGTCAACATACGAGAGTCATCGGAAGAGGATCAGACGCGGAGAGCTCGACGGCCGGGACCCACGAGGTCCATGGTCGCACGCAAGGAAATTTCCTCCTTATTACGCACCGTACATGCCCCGTGACGTGGAAGGGCTTCAGATTTCGCGAAAAAACATTCCCCGCCGACAGTCGGACCCACCAGCTATATCTTCGCACGCAAGGAAGTGCCTCTTTATTACGCACCAAAAAATGAATACCCCCTGCTAGCTGGGACCCACCATAGTGGATGGCTGACTTGTGGGCCTACTAAGTTGACGAGGATAGAGGGCTTTGTCAACTTAGTCAATATGAACGATTCTAGCTCCAAAGGACCGTCGATGTCCATCCAACGGCCATAGTGCTTCTTCAACCTCTGGTCTTCTTGCTCCAGCCGCCCAAAGCAGCGCCGGTCGTGCCGCGTGCTCCTGCCTCTCGTGGCTGGCTGTGATGCCGTGGAGGCCTCACCGCCCCGTACTACTCCCACCGCTGGCCCAGGGTATCCCTCTACTCACCCACACCCCCTGTTATTCTGCGGTGATGTCAGGACCCCGATTCTAAGTCACACCGATCTAGCCTGTAACACCTCATATCACTTTGCGGCCTCACGCACGGTATTCCCACGGGTGTCGCCTTACCATGGCCCGGACCGCTTACGCCTTTTGGCTCACGATATGATAGTGTCGCTAGCATCCATATGACAGAGAACCCGGCCGACATGGCTAGTCGTGAACCCAAAGCGCACTAACTCATGGGGACAGGCATACATGAATCAACTTCGAGCATGTCGGTCAAATAGCAGTGAATCCGGCTGTAGCACTGGCTAACAGGACTCAGGAACCCGGCTGTAGCAGTTAGGCAGACTCGGATGTCACCAAGTGACATTTCAAGGGATAGACACAGAACGGTGAAACACATGTCGCCCAGTCAAGTGTCCAGAGCAAGAGTCTGGGCTAGCAGGACTCGTGAACCGGCAGAAGCGGACTACTATCGCCAGAAGCACTAGACTACATTTCCCCATATGAGAGGCTGCCAAGGATAAACAACTAGATTGTCGGATCCCACACATACCAAGCATTTCAAACATACACACGATATGCTCGATATGTGTAAATACAACATGGCATCACAACATAACTCTACGACTCAAGTATTTATTCATTAGGCTCCGAGGAGCGAGATATTACAAACAGGGGTCACATGACCCAACATTCAGAGCATACAAGTCAAAACACAAGCGAAGCTAAACATGTCCGAGTACGCATAACTAAAATGAAAAAGGCCGAGAAGCCCGACTATCTACCAGATCCCGCCGAGGCACAAGATCGTAGCTGAGGTAACAAGCTAAACGTCGAAGTCCACGCGGAACTACTAGTGAGACTGAAGTCTCTCTGCAAAAACATAAAATAGGAAAACGTGAGTACAAATGTACCCAGCAAGACTTACATCAGAACTAACTACATATGCATCGGTTTCAATAAGGGGGTGGTGGAGTTTAACTGCAGCAAGCCAACTTTGACTTGGTGGCTATCCTAAACTACGACTGCAAGTAACTCTTTTGAGGTGGCGCACACGAGTCCACATATTCACCATATCAATACACCACTATGGATCCGCTTCCGTCTCCATACGAGAACGCCATCCATAGCACTCACGCTTATCTTGCGAGTTTTAGAGTATCCACTTCCACTTGTCTATGAACTGTTATAGGCAACCCAGAAGTCCTTTACCGCGGACACGGCTATTCGAATAGATCATATTAACCCTGCAGGGGTGTACTCCTTCACACACGCTCTCGCCACTTACCGCCAAGTACACGTCATGTATCTCGACAACCTTCAAGTGGAGGCCTGGCGAGGGTGTCGGCCACGACCTGACTAACCACACAAGTCTCTAGTCCAGGTTTATCGCCTATTCGGGTTCCATCCGCAAGGAGATCCGGCCGGGGTGTCGCTCACGGCCCCAAACGATGTGGGCAGGGTTCCCAAGCCCACCTCGATGGGTGGTTCTACGCTTGGTACACCGTGCCATGGTGCCTAGTCTGTCCCAAGCCCACCTGTACCGGGTGCCACTTGGTAGACTATTAACACTACCTACAAACACCAGAAACTAGTTGCAACTCCTGGACAGAGATCAGGTTGATTAATAAGTCGAGAGGGTCGAGTTACGGAACCCAATGTGTGGTAGTAACTGTTCATGGATCACAAACACAGAACTCAATTCCTGAGGACGGCTGCAACGAGACAACCCACCATGTACTCCTACATGGCCTCTCACCGCTACCTTTACCAAAACGTGTTCACACACTTAGCTCACACACAGTAGGACATGTTCACACACCTCCAATTCATCCCTGATGAATTATACCTGACTCAACTCTAAGCAGTAGCAGGCATGACAAACAAGCATGAATGAGTAGGCACATCAGGGCTCAAACAACTCCTACTCATGCTAGTGGGTTTCATCTATTTACTGTGGCAATGACAGGTCATGCAGAGGATGAAGGGGTTCAACTACCGCAGCAAGTAACAAATGAATCGTTGTTGTTGTAATGCAGTAAAAGAGAGCAGGAGCGAGAGGGTGGGATTGTATCGGAATGAACAAGGGGGTTTTTGCTTACCTGGCACTTCTGAAGATAATATAGTTCTTTATCGGTGTCATCGAACTCATCGCTCAGACGCCGCTCATCGAGAGGGACAAACACCGGCAACTGAGAAAGAACACAATCAATGCAATGCACATTCACATGAATGACATGTCATGTTAAGGTATTGAATTCACCTAATGCAATATCTAGCCAAGTTAATTGAAGTGGAACTCGAACAAGAACAAATTCCAACTCCAAATGTTATTTCATAAATTGCCCTAATCATCATTTGTCCTATTCAGTGAGGTTTACTTCTTCAAACATGCATGATCATGGCATAAACATATTCTTCATATTTTTCTGATCATTTTTCATATATAACTTATTCCCATTGGAGTTATAGATTATTTTCTATGAATTTTAGAAGTTAGCACTATTTTCTGAAATTTCAGTAAAAGAATAAATCCGTAAAAGAGTTATTGCATCAAGATGACGCCAAGAGGTCAAAGGGCTGGTCCGGTCAAACCTGAACAAGTGGGGCCCTTTGGTCAGTGTCACATTGCTGGCTTGTGCTTATGACAGGAGGGACCTGTCAACATGCTGACGTGGCCAAGTCAACGCTGATAGGCGGGCCCCCCGGAGATTAGTACTAATCTAACAGAGAAGTTAAACTAATTAATTTAGGCACTGGGGGCCCACATGTCAAGGAGAGAGGGGGGGGGGTTTAATTAGTGCTAACAACGGGGTTCAGCCGGCGACTAATCGCCGGCGCTAAGCAGTGCACGACGGCGATCACCGGCCGGCCGTTTTCGACAGCTAGTGCTTACGCGGTGGGTGCGTTGGGGAGCTGCTATTGCGGCGCTCGAACGGTGGCAAGGTGGGTGTGCTCGGGTGGGTTGTGGCGCCGGCGGCGGCAAAGGCGGCGACCGGAGCTCGGCCTCGAGCGACTAGGGGGCTACGGTGCACGGTAGGGGCCGGGGTTGGTCGTGTTCTTCTCCTGGGGACGCACTGACAACGGTGGCGTGCTCGGGCCATGGTTTCGAGGTGTGGCTGCGGTGGCGACATGGCCGGGCGGGGGAGCTCAAAGCTCGGTGACTGGCAGCTAGCAGGTGCGCACGGGCACGGGAGCAGGGGAGAAGAAGGTGGAGCTCACAGCGGGTCGGAGACGGTCTCAAAGAGGCTCGGGAGGCGGAGACGGCGGCAAATCGGGCGGGCGGCGATCCCTGGTGGCCGAGGAGGCGAACGGCGGAGCTGGCGGCATCCAGGGCTTCCGGCGCCTTCCGTCTTGGTGAGGAGGAAGAGGGGAACGAGGCGGGGCTTCTTGGCACGTCGGCGAGGCGAGGGAAGCACGGCGGCTACGACGAACGGTGTTAGTGACTACGACGGCGTTCGGCTTTGGGAGAGAGAAAGCGAGGGAGAGGGCGAGGGGAAAGTGAGCGTGTCGGCTCGATCCAGCACGCTCTGCGGTGAGGTCTTCCAAGGCCCACGCAGTGCAGAGCAAGCGGAGGTGGCCGGGCGCGTCCTCAAGCAGCTAGCCACGCTGCCCTCCTCTGGCGCGAGCTAGAGATGATCGGCGCTGGCGCTGGCTGGGCCAGATGGGCTGCACAGAGCTGGGCCAGCTGTAGGTCTGTAGGTGGCCCAATGGCCTTCTCTCTCTTTTACTAATTGTTTCTGTTTTCTAGTTTTCTTTACTCGCTCGATTTGGTTTAGGCACTAAATCATTTAAATAAATTCTGAAAATTATCTTAGAGGTTAACTGAATTATTTCAGAGCTCCACAAATAACTTCAGAATATTTGGAACATTTAAAATATATATAGCATTTAAACGGCTCCAATTCAAAAAAAAATTTGTTAATTCAAAAATCCATAAATGGCCAAGAAATATGCTCATCATTTTAGGCAGAGGTTTTCACCTTTATCAGAAATCATGAACATTTTCAAAGGGCATTTTGGGTTCTTTGAAGAGGATTTTAAGTTGAGCCTGGTTGAATTCCATTTGGTTCTAGGGTTTGAACATCCCCATTTCAATTTTCAAATAAGTTTAGACATGATGCATGGATGCTGATGAACCTAATTACAATCAGATCTAGGGCTGTGACAGGTGACGACAGCCTCACGCCGCAGCCGAACCAGTGAACCCTCGTACTCCTCTCCGCGTGGGCATCCACTGCCACGTCTTCCTCGGCTCCGCGTCGTCCCCTTCCTAGGCCTCGTCGTCGTCCACCGCCTTGGTGCTCTCGGCGCGGCGTGGTTGAGGGAGTCCTGGATTAGGGGGTATTCGGACAGCCGGACTATATACATCTTCCGGACTATTGAAGCATGAAGATACAAGACTCAAGACTTCGTCCCGTGTCCGGAAGGACTTTCCTTGGCGTGGAAGGCAAGCTTGGCGATCGGGATATTATGTTTCCTTTCTTTTAACCGACTCCATGTAAACCCTAGCCCTCTCCGGTGTCTATATAAACCGGAGAGGTTGGTCCTTAGAAGGCCGATCACAATTACAATCATACCACCATAGGCTAGCTCTTAGGGTTTAGCCTCTACGATCTCGTGGTAGATCTACTCTTGTACTACCCATATCATCAATATTAATCAAGCAGGAAGTAGGGTTTTACCTCCATCGAGAGGGCCCGAACCTGGGTAAACATCTGTGTCCCTTGCTTCCTGTTACCATCAGCCTTGACACACAGATCGGGACCCCCTACCCGAGATCCGCCGGTTTTGACACCGACAGTGGTCAATGTGGTCAACGGCCGACTTCCATCGGAAGAGTACTGTACGTGGAGAGGCTGACAGCTGGGTCCACGGCCACAGCCCAGTTTTTTTGTGATTTGCCAAGTAAGTCGCTTTCTCAGGCCTGTTGGGCTGCAAATCTTTCAAGACGAGGAGAGCTTCATTCGGCTGGCCGAGAAAATGGCCTATCAGTAATGAGAAATGGGTTGTACATTTTTAAAACACATCAAACCGACAATTAGTTTCAAATATCTTTTTTTTTATTTCAAGATTTTAAATTACATTAATTTTTATGCGTGGAGAATTTGTTGGATTTTATATTGATATACATTTATTTTTTAAATCAGTTTGAATGTGAGTCGAAATTTCGGATTAAAAACAGTTCGGACCAAGACCAAATATGCAAAATTTTGTAAAATTTTAACCGTGGCCACAATATGGGCTGTAATGCTAACAAATAGAATATGGGCTTCAAAAAACCTTAAGAATTAGCAATGGGCTGTAAATTATTAGAAATAATGGCAGATGGGTTGTATGCTATTTTCCATGATTTGAGGCTTTCCTAAAAAAGGTTGACACACAAAGGATCGTTGGATGTCCATCCAACGGCCGTCAGGCTTCTTCAATCTCTCTCTTCCCCGCTCCAGCCGGCCAAACAAGCGCCAAGGACTTCTCCTCCCTCCTCCTCACAAGCCGGCTATGCTGCCAAGCAGCCTCACCGCCCCACCGCACTCCCATCGCTGGCCTAGCCATCCCTCTACTCACCCACACTGCTGTTATTCTCCGTGACGACAGCATTTAACCAAGAACCCTCAGACAACAGATTCCTCCGTGGGGGAACAACTGCCGAGCTTCCTCGCCTCCGTGTCGTTCCCTTCCTAGGCCTCGCCGCGTCCACCGCCTGGTGCTCTCGGCGCGCCTAGTCAACATGGTCAACGACCGACATGCATCCGGCGGACTATACGGGAGAGGCCGATAGGCTGGATCCATGGCCGCACGCAAGGAAATGCCTCCTTATTACGCGCAAAATAATGATTCCTCCACCGACATCGGGACCCACCGAAAGGGCCACTATATTTCGCGAAAAAACGTTATCACCGGGATAGCTCGGACTCACTAGCTATATCTTTGCACGCAAGGAAGTGCCTCCTTATTACGCACAAAAAATGAATACTCCCTTGTTAGCTGGGACCCAAAGATAGTGGCAGTTGACTTGTGGGCCTACTAATTTGACGGGATGGAGGGCTTTGTCAACTTAGTCGATATGCACGATTCTAGCTCCAAAGGACCGACGATGTCCATCCAACGGCCGTAGTGCTTCTTCAACCTCTGGTCTTCTTGCTCCAACCACACAAACCAGCGCCGGTCGCGGCCTCGTGCTCCTCGCCTCCCGTGGCCGGTCAATGCGATGCAGCGAGGCCTCACCGCCTCTACTACTCCCACCGCTGGCCAGGCCATCCTCTACTCACCCACACCCCTGTTATTCTACGGCGACGGCAGCCTCACACCGCAGCGAAAACCCTCGTGATTTCACGCTGGGCATCCACCGCCGCGTTTCCCGGCTCGCGTCGTCCCCTTCCTAGGCCTCGCCGTCGTCCACCGCCCTAGTGCTCTCGGCGCGGCGTGGTGAACATGGTCAAGGAACGGCTTCCATCGGACGTGGAGTGTACATGGAGAGGCTGACAGCTGGGTCCACGGCCGCAGCAAGGAAGTGCCTCCTTATTACGCGCAAAATAATTATTCCTCCACCTGACAGCGGGGACCCACCGGACGGGCCACCTTATTTCGCGAAAAAAACATTTCCCCCTAACTGCTGGGACCCACCAGCTACATCTTCGCACTCAAGGAAGTGCGCCCCGGCAAAAAACGATTCGCCTTCGCGGATCTTGGGACCCACCAGCTACATCTTCGTAGGCAAGGAAGTGCTCGATACCGGACCCACCTGGTCGAAGCGTACGTAGCATTGTCATTCTGGTCGCAAACGTGTATGTACATACTGGTCTTTGTAGAGGCGCGCACGTGTCATAGTAGAGGCGCGCACGTAGCATGTACACGCACGCATAGCCGCGAGGGTGCAAGAAAGAAAATACGCCACGCACGCATACGGGCAGGGTCTCGACGCCTACCGCGCATACGCATGGCCAGGGCTCGTACATGGCTGGGTCGGAACGGAGAAACATCGCTGCCGCCGTGTTCATGGGGAGGCAACGGAATGCGCCGTGTTCATCGGGAGGCAACAGAACGCGCCGTGTTCATCAGAGGCAATGGAACGCGGGAGCCAACCGCTTGGACGGAACAGCGATGGAACGAGGCTCAGGCGCATCGCACAACGGAGGAAACAGACCTCCTACGCTCGAACGGGTCCCGTTGATCGGGAGGGTGTGGTGTACCGCAAAACGGAGGAAACGGACCTCCTACGGTTGAAACGGGGTCCCGTTGATCGGGAAGGGTGTGGCGACGCAAAACGGATTTAAACGGACCTCCTACGGTCAAACGGGGTCCCGTTGATCGGGAGGGTGTGGCGATCAAAATAGACGAAACGGACCTCCTACGGTCGTAAACGGGGTCCTGTTCATCGGGAGGTGTGGCGCACCACAAAACGGGACTCCACGGATACCGTTCATCTCCACCGTCGACCTCCTCCAGCCTCCACGGGCTCCTATTCATCCAGCCTCCACCGCGCTACTCCACCGCCATCGCTCAACCACGCCCACCGCTCATCGCTCATCCAGCCCTCCACACCACGGGTCCTGTTCATCCAGAGGCAATGCTACCGCCACCGCTCATCCAACCCCCCGCAACGCCACTATTTATCCAATCGACCGGCTTCGCTTAGCAGCAAGAGCGGCGAACCGCCGATCGGGTTCGCTTAACGCCATCGATCGATCGCCGGGTTCGATTAGAGCCCAACGCCGCCGGGTTCGATTAGAGCCAATGCTCGCACACTCAGCAGCACGCGTACGAGAAACACGATCGCTTCGCCCCGACCTCCCACCGTGAATCGCAACTCCTCAAATTTTCCTCCCTCGCTTCTACCATGGTTTTTTCCGTCATGGACGGCCCAAAGAATGTCATGCAGCTGCGTCTCCGCCCGCCCAGACGAAAAGCCCATTTTCTCGTCATGATTTTTGTCATAGAAGTAGGAGCCCACCACATCTATGATGATACCGGGTTTTGTCACAATTATCGTCATAGAAGTGTCATATGTATGACAGAAAAAAATTTCGTTCGGCCCAAAATGTCACGGATGTGTCTTTTTTTTTGTAGTGATAGCCGATGAGGTGTGCGGCTTGACAGGGCCACTTTGTACTTCGGTCGCAATGGCCGCGGTATGATCCTCAGTACAGAGGGAGAGCTCCATGTTTCCATTGATTGTAATGACGCCACATGGACCGGGCATCTTGAGCTTCAAATAGGCATAGTGTGGGACCGCATTGAAGCGGGCGAAAGCGGTTCGTCCGAGCAGTGCGTGATAGCCGCCGCGGAAGGGGACGATGTCGAAGATCAAATTTTCACTTCGGATGTTGTCCGGCGAACCGAAGATGACTTCCAGCGTGATTGAGCCCGTGCAGCTGGCCTCTACACCAGGTATTACTCCTTTGAAAGTAGTTTTAGTGGGTTTGATTCTTGACGGATCAACGCCCATATTGCGGATAGTGTCTTGATAAAGTAGATTGAGACTGTTGCCGCCGTCCATGAGGACTCGTGAGGTGGAATCCGTCAATGATTGGATCGAGGACCAGAGCTGCCGAACCTCTATGACGGATACTGGTTGGGTGGTCCTTTCGATCGAAGGTGATCAGACAAGCCGACCATGGGTTGAATTTTGGGGCGGCCGGCTCTATGGCGTAGACGTCCCTTAGTGCGTGCTTGCGCTTCCTCTTAGGGATATGTGTGACATATATCATATTCACTATTTTTACCTCGGGGGGAAATTGCTTCTGTCCCCCTGTGTTTGGTTGACGAGGCTCTTGGCCATCGTCGTCACTTGGCGACCCTTTTCCCTTGTGTTCGTTGTTAAGTTTGTCGGCCTGCTTAAAGTCCCAACAATTTCATGTTGGTATGATTGGCAAGTTTATCGGGGGTGCCATGAATCTGGTAAGGTTGATCCAGTATTCTGTCTAAACTGGATGAGCCATCTCTGTTTGCCTTGAATGGCTTCTTCCGTTGACCGGGTTCGTAGCCGCTGAATCCGGCGTTGACCGCCGTGTCTTGGGTTCCTTCGTTATTGTTTTGACACTTGTGCTTGTTGCTTCATGGCTTGCAGTTGCCGTCCCTGGCTTCGGAGGTTCCGGGGTCTCTGGTGCTATTGCTTCTACGAGCAAGCCAACTATCCTCTCCTGCGCAGAAGCGGATCATAAGTGCGGTAAGGGCTACCATGGACTTCGACTTTTCTTGGCCGAGGTGTCGGGTGAGCCACTCGTCTCGGACGCTATGCTTGAAGGCCGCAAGGGCTTCGGCGTCTGGACAATCCACAATCTGGTTGTTCTTGATTAGGAACCTGGTCCAGAGCTGCCGGGCCGATTCCCCGGGTTGCTGGTTTATGTGACTAAGGTCATCGGCGTCTGGGAGCCGAACATAGGTACCTTGGAAGTTATCTCTGAATGCGTCCTCCAAGTCTTCCCAGCTACCAATAGAGTTTTCTGGTAGGCTGTTCAGCCAGTGTCGGGCTGTTCCCTTAAGCTTGAGGGGAAGGTATTTGATGGCGTGTAGATCGTCACCGCGAGCCATGTGAATGTGGAGAAGAAAAAAAAATCTTCAATCCATACTGCGGGATCTATTGTGCCTTCATATGATTCGATGTTCATGGGTTTAAACCCTTTTGGGAACTGGTGCTCCATTACCTCATCGGTGAAGCACAGAGGGTGTGCGGCGCCTCTGTATCGGGCCATGTCACGACGCAGTTCAGATGACGTGTGTATGCGGTTTTCGGCTCGGGCATGGTTATGCTTGTCGCGCCAGGCTTGATAGCCGTCTTCTCGTGCCGGGGCACACCCCCGCGACCCGTAGATTGACCTGGTCTGGTCTGCTCTATTTTACAGGTCCTGTCATAGGTCATATGTGTATCCCCGAGCTGTTGTTTCTCTGCTTTTATGGCTAGGTGGTGCGGGCTGGTGTCCGTCTTGAGTTGCCGTTCTGTCCCGGCCATGTGGTGATCGGTCGGGTCTGTCAGCCGCGTTACGAGCGGGTGGTATAGGCTCCAGCGCCTCATCTTTGAATTGGGGTAGCAGCTTACGCTTCGGGTAACTCTTTGTTGGGCGTTTGAGGACGTATTCTTCGGCTTCCAGGACATTAGTCCATCTGTCATTGAGCAGATCTTGGCCAGCTTGAAGTTGTTGCTGCTTATTTTTTAGGCTTGTTTCCGTAGCTATTAGCCGGCGATTAAAGTGCTCTTGTTCTAGGGGTTCCTATGGCACTATAAAATCTTTGTCGCCGAGGCTCACGTCGTCCTCGGAGAGTGGCAAATAGTTGCTGTCCTCCGAGTCTTTGTTCCCTGCTTGCTCGTCAGGGTCAACTTGCCCGTCCTCCCGGTCATCCTGTTCGGATGTTGGTTCGATGGGGTCTTCTGGGTCTTCGGTGTTTTCTGGAGTATCATTGTCTCCGATGCCGGTATTGCTGTCTTTTCCGCGAAGCAATTTAGAGAGGCACCGCTGACGTCGACGCTTCAATGGTATCTCAGGAGATTCATCCTCGACTGGGTTCTTCTCATCATCGTCGCCGCCTTCTTTAGGTGTGTCCACCATGTACACGTCGTATGAGGAAGTGGCTGTCCATCGTCCGGTGAACGACGGAGTTTGGGCCTACTCCTCTCCGGCATCGTCGTCTATACCGTCGATGTCTTCGGAGGCGTAGTCTAGCATTTCGGTTAGGTCCTTGACAATGGCTATAAAGTGGGTGGTGGGTGGGAGGTAAAATTCCCTATTTTCAGCCCCTAGTATGGGCTGGGCGCAATTCGGAAGCGGTTCCTCTGTGATGGCGAGGGATCACATTAAGTCCAGAGCCTCATTTAAGAGCAAGGTTTGGATGGGGATAGAAGTTCCCTGGCCGAACTCACATGACGCGGGCTTCGAGGGTTCGGAGCTAGTATCCAGAGAAGAGCTCGCTTTGTGATAACTGCCGGTGGCGCTATTCTCTCCGGTTCTCCAGTGTTGAGCTCTATAGCTGCAGAGAGTCCGGCGGGTTCTAAACTCCCGTTTTCGGACCTGGTGACGTGCTCCGGATCTAAGGCCGGAGCGGTGGTCGGAGCCGCGAACCCTTGGAAGATCAAGTCTCCTCGGATATCAGCGACATAGTTCAGATTTCCAAAACTGATCTGGTGACCAGGGGCGTAGCTGTCGATCAGCTCCAGGTGGCCAACCAAGTTGGCTCATAGTGCGAAGCTGCCGAATACAAAGATCTGGCTGGGGAGGAAAATCTCCTTCGCGGCAGCATTGTTGTAGATGACTGATGGAGCCATTGAGCCTTTCAATGAAGGCACAGTGGAACTCTCAATGAAAGCACCAATGCCGGTGTCAAAACCGGCAGATCTCGGGTAGGGGGTCCCGAACTGTGCGTCTAAGGACCAAAGGTAACATGAGGCAGGGGACACAATGTTTACCTAGGTTCGGGCCTCTTAATGGAGGTAATACCCTACTTCCTGCTTGATTGACTTTGATGAGTATAGGGGTTACAACAATTGATCTACCTCAAGATCGTAATGGCTAAACCCTAGATGTCTAGCCTGTATGATTATGATTGCCTATACGGACTAAACCCTCCGTTTATATAGACACGAAGGGGCTAGGATTGTACAGAATCGGTTTACAGAGAAAGGAATCTTCATATCCGAATGCCAAGCTTGCCATCCACGCAAAGGAGAGTCTCATCCAGACACGGGGGAAGGCCTTCTATCTCGTATCTTTACAACCCATCTTTCTGGCCCACGTCACATAGCCCGGACACCCGAGGACCCCATAATCCAGGACTCCCTCAATCAAGAAAGAGCATCAAATGTTGATGGTTATCAATAGACCACTAGTTTCAAGAAAAGGGCATGGGAAAGAAAGGGAACTTCAAGAAGAATGACAAACAAGTTGTCACTCCCGTGAAGAAGCCTAAAACTGGACCTAAGCTTGAAACTAAGTGCTTATACTGCAAAGGGAATGGTCACTAGAAGCGGAGCTGCCCCAAATACTTGGCGGATAAGAAGGATGGCAAAGTGAACAAAGGTATATTTAATATATATTATTGATGTGTACCTTACTAGTGTTCATAATAGCCCATGGGTATTTGATACTGGTTCATTTGCTAAGATTAGTAACTCGAGACAGGAGTTGCAGAATGAACAGAGACTAGTTAAGGGTGAGGTGACGATGTGTGTTGGAAGTGATTCCAAGGTTGATACGATCACCATCGCACACTCCCTCTACCTTCGGGATTAGTGTTGAACCTAAATAAATGTTATTTGGTGTTTGCATTGAGCATGAATATGATTAGATCATTTTTATTACAATATGGTTATTCATTCAAGTCAGAGAATAATTGTTGTTTTGTTTACATGAATAAAACCTTCTATGGTCATACACCTAGTGTGAATGGTTTATTGAATATCGATCGTGGTGATACACATATTCATAATATTGATGCCAAAAGATGCAAAGTTGATAATGATAGTGCAACATATTTGTGGCACTGCCGTTTAGGTCATATTGGTGTAAAGCGCATGAAGAAACTCCATGCGGATGGACTTTTGGAATCACTTAATTATGAATCATTTGATGCTTGCGAAGCAAGCCTCATGGGCAAGATGACTAAAACTCTATTCTCCGGAACAATGGAGCGAGCCACTGACTTATTGCAAATAATACATATCGATGTATGTGGTCCGATGAGTGTTGAGGCTCGCGGCGGGTATCATTATTTTCTGACCTTCACAGAAGATTTAAGCAAATATGGGTATATCTACTTAATGAAACACAAGTCTGAAACATTTGAAAAGTTCAAAGAATTTCAGAGTGAAGTTGAGAATCACCGTAAGAAGAAATTAAAGTTTATATGATCTGATCACGGAGGCAAATATTTGAGTTACGAGTTTGGCCTTCATTTCAAACAATGTGGAATAGTTTCACAACTCACGCCACCTGGAACACCACAGCGTAATAGTGTGTCCGAACGTCGTAACCGTACTTTATTAGATATGGTGTGATCTATGATGTCTCTTACCGATTTGCCACTATCGTTTTGGGGTTTTGCATTAGAGACAGCTGCATTCATGTTAAATAGGGCACCATCTAAATCCGTTGAGATGACACCATATGAACTGTGGTTTGGCAGGAAACCTAAGCTGTCATTTCTTAAAGTTTGGGGTTGCGATGCTTATGTGAAAAAGCTTCAGCCTGATAAGCTCGAACCCAAATAGGAGAAGTGTGTCTTCATAATATACCCAAAAGAAACTGTTGGGTACACCTTCTATCACAGATCCGAAGGCAAGATATTTGTTGCTAAGAATGGATTCTTTCTAGAGAAGGAGTTTCTCTCGAAAGAAGTGAGTGGGAGGAAAATAGAACTTAATGAGGTAATTGTACCTTCTCTCGAATTGGAAAGTAGATCATCACAGAAATCAGTTCCAGTGATACACCAACTAGAGAGGAAGCTAATGATAATGATCATGAAACTTCAGATCAAGTTACAACCGAACCTCGTAGGTCAACCAGAGCATGTTCCGCACCTAAGTGGTACGGTAATCCTGTTCTAGAAGTCATGTTACTACACCATGACGAACCTGCGAACTATGAGGAAGCGATGATGAGCCCAGATTCCGCAAAATGGCTTGAGGCCATGAAATCTGAGATGGGAACAAAGTATGGACTTCGGTTGACTTGCCCAATGATCGGCAAGCCATTAAGAATAAATGGATCTTCAAGAGGAAGACGAAATCTGATGGTAGTGTTACTATCTGCAAAGCTCGAATTGTCGCAAAAGGGTTTTCGACAAGTATAAGGTGTTGACTACGATGAGATTTTCTCATTCGTACCGATGCTTACGTCTGTTCGAATCATGTTTGCAATTGCCGCATTTTATGAAATCGGGCAAATGGATGTCAAAACTGCATTCCTTAAATGGATTTATTAAAGAAGAGTTGTATATGATACAACCAAAAGGTTTTGTCAATCCTAAAGGTGTTGACAAAGTGTGCAAGCTCCAGCGATCCATCTATGGACTGGTGCAAGAATCTCGGAGTTGGAATATACGCTTTGACGAGGTGATCAAAGCATATGATTTTATACATACTTTTGAAGAAGCCTGTATTTACAAGAAAGTGAGTGGGAGCACTACAGCCTTTCTGACAAGTATATATGAATGACATATTGTTGATCGGAAATGATGTAGAATTTTCTGGAAAGCATAAAGGAGTGTTTGAAAGGAGTTTTTCAAAAGAAGGACCTCAGTGAAGCTGCTTACATATTGGGCATCAAGGTCTATAGAGATAGATCAATACGCTTGATAAGTCTTTCGATGAGTACATACCTTGATAAGATTTTGAAGGAGTTCAAAATGGATCAGTCAAAGAAGGAGTTCTTGCCTGAGCTGTAAGGTATGAAGTGGAGTAAGACTAAAAACCCGACCATGGCAGAAGATAGAGAGAGAATGAAATTCATTCCCTATGCCTCAGCCATAGGTTCTATAAAGTATGCCATACTGTATACCAGACCCATTTGTGTACCTTGCCATGAGTTTGGCAAGGGGGTACAATAGTGATCAAAGAGTAGATCACTAGACTGCGGTCAAAATTATCCTTAGGTACCTAAAGACGACTAAGGAAATATTTCTCGGTTATGGAGGTGATAAAGAGTTCATCGTAAAGAGTTACGTCGATGCGAGCTTTGACACCGATCTAGAGGACTCTGAGTCCTGATCTAGATACATATTGAAAGTGAGAGCAATTAGCTAGAGTAGCTCCATGCAGAGCATTGTAGACATAGAAATTTGCAAAATACATACGGATCTGAATGTGTCTGACCTGTTGACTAATCTTCTCTCACAAGCAAAACATGATCACACCTTAGTACTCTTTGGGTGTTAATCACATAGCGATGTGAACTAGATTATTGACTCTAGTAAACCCTTTGGGTTTTGGTCACATGGCGATGTGAAATGTGGGTGTTAATCACATAAAGATGTGAACTATTGGTGTTAAATCACAGGGTGATGTGAACTTGATTATTGACTCTAGTGCAAGTGGGAGACTGAAGGAAATATGCCCTAGAGGCAAACATAAAGCTGTTATTTTATATTTCCTTATATCATGATAAATGTTTATTATTCATGCTAGAATTGTATTAACCAGAAACTTGATATATGTGTGGATACATAGACAAAACATTGTGTCCCTAGTAAGCCTCTACTAGACTAGCTCGTTAATCAAAGATGGTTAAGTTTCCTAACCATAGACATGTGTTGTCATTTGATGAATGGGATTACATCATTAGGAGAATGATGTGATGGACAAGACCCATCCGTTAGCTTAGCATAATGATCGTTAAGTTTTATTGCTATTGCTTTCTTCATGACTTATACATATTCCTTTGACTATGAGATTATGCAACTCCCGAATACCGAAGGAATACCTTATGTGCTACCAAACGTCACAACGTAACTGGGTGATTATAAAGATGCTCTACAGGTATCTCCGAAGGTGTTTGTTGGGTTGGCATAGATTGAGATTAGGATTTGTCACTCCGAGTATCGGAGAGGTATCTCTGGGCCCTCTCGGTAATGCACATCATGATAAGCCTTGCAAGCAATGTGCCTAATGAGTTAGTTGCGGGATGATGCATTACATAACGAGTAAAGAGACTTGCAAGTAACGAGATTGAAGTAGGTATGAAGATACCGACGATCAAATCTCGGGCAAGTAACATACCGATGACACAGGGAATAACATATGTTGTCATTACGGTTTGACCGATAAAGATCTTCGTAGAATATGTAGGAACCAATATGAGCATCCAGGTTCCGCTGTTGGTTATTGACCGAAGAAGTGTCTCGATCATGTCTACATAGTTCTCGAACCCGTAGGGTCCGCATGCTTAACGTTAGATGACAATTTTGTATTACATGAGTTATGTGATTTGGTGACCGAATGTTGTTCGGAGTCCCGGATGAGATCACGGACATGGCGAGGAGTCTCAAAATGGTCGAGAGGTAAAGATTCATATATAGGACGATAGTATTCGGACACCGGAAGTGTTCTGGGGGTACCGGGTACGTATCAGGTCACCGGAAGGGGTTCCGGGCAACCCCCGGCAAGCTATATGGGCCTAATGGGCGAAGAGGGGAAACACACCAGCCACTAAGGGGCTGGTGCTCCCCCCATATGAGCTGGCCAAATTGGAGAAAGAAAGGGTAAGAAGGAAAGGAAAAAGGGAATATGATTCCCCCTTCCCCCTCTTCCCTTCCTACTCCGAATAGGAATAGGAAAGGGGAGGCCAAATTGGGAGGACCCCAAGTAGGATTCCTCCTACTTGGGGCGCCCCCATGGCTGCCTCTCCTCCCCTCCAACTGATGACCCACAAGTATAGGGGATCAATTGTAGCTCTTTTCAATAAGTAAGAGTGTCGAACCCAACGAGGAGTAGAAGGAAATGACAAGCAGTTTCCAGTAAGGTGATGTCTGCAAGTGCTGAAACTGTAAGTAGCGAGTAGTTTGATAGCAAGATAATTTGTAACGAGCAAGTAACGATAGTAGCAATAAGTATGGAGCAAGGTAGCCCAATCCTTTTGAGGCAAAGGACAGGCCAAAACGGTCTCTTATGATAAGCAAAGCGTTCTTGAGGGTACACGGGAATTTCACATCATGTTGGTTTGATTTGTGTTCCCTACTTTGATAATTTGATATGTGGGTGGACCGGTGCTTAGGTGTTGTTCTTACTTGAACAAACCTCCTACTTATGATTAACCGCCCGGCAAGCATTCGCAACTATGAGAAAAGTATTAAGAATAAATTATAACCATAGCATTAAACTTTTGGATCCAATCGGTCCCTTATGGAATAGCGCATAAACTGGGGTTTAAGCTTCTGTCACTCTTGCAACCCATCATCTAATTGCTACTCCACAATGCATTCCCTTAGGCCCAAATATGGTGAAGTGTCATGTAGTCGACATTCACATGACACCACTAAGGGAATCACAACATACATACTACCAAAATATCAAACACATGTCAAGTTCACATGATTACTTGCAACATGATTTCTCCCGTGACCCCAAGAACAAAAGTAACTACTCACAAACAACAAACATGCTCAAGATCAGAGGGGTACTAATATGCATAATGGATCTGAACATATAATCTTCCACCAACTAAACCATATAGTAATCAACACTACTAGTCACCCCCGAGCAACAATCTATATTTCCGGTAACAAGATTGAATACAAGAGATGAACTAGGGTTTGAGATGAGATGGTGCTGGTGAAGATGTTGATGGATATTGTCAGATTATGGGTTCCGGCAAACCCTTGAGATTCGAACACTGGGGTGCGCACGAAGATCTCTCTCTATCTCTAGCTCGCTCTCGCAACGATCTCAAGGCCTAACTCACCGAACCCAAAGAACAAGGGACACAAGGGTTTATAATAGTTCGAGCCACCATTGCGGTGTAATACCCTACTCTAGTGTGGTGTGGTGGATTGCCTTGCAGGCTGAGGATGAACAAGTACAAGGGAAGAACAGCCTCCTGAGGAGAGGTGTTCTCGAGCTCGGTGAGCTTGTGTGCTCAGGATGGTCTCAGTGATCCCCCCTGCTAGGGTGGTGGCTAGTTCTATTTATAGAGGCCCGGGTCCTCTTCCCAAATATTAGGTGGGAAGGGATCCCACAACGGCCAGTTTGAAGGGGGGCAACTAGTACAAGTTATCCTGACAAAAGGTGGTCTTCGCCTGCCAATGGCTCTGGTGGCGACGCCGTCGTGGGCTCCGTGGTGACCTCTGTCCTGTCGTCCTGCTGGTCCTTATCTCGTTGCACCAATATGGAAACCTTTTCCTGATGACTCGGGACTCCTCGTCTGTTCTTGCCCCTTTAGCACCAAAGAGGCAACGAGTACTCTGCGCCCGCTGGCACCTGCCTGGCCTTGGTCGTCATGGCTCACGTCACGAGCACCTCACGAGGTGCCCCTTGCCTTGATATCTCCGCTCCTCGGGAGCCAGCCTAGGGAGGCTGCCCCTGAGGAGGTCTTGCGTCGTCCGCCTCGCGAGGCTTGGCCCCTCGCGAGGGTCTTGAGTGGTTGTTGATGGAGATGGATCGTACCAGGCCGCTGGATGAGCCACGCCCTGGGCCACAGGCAGGCAAGTCTGGATACCCCCATTCCCAGGACGCCGACAGTAGCCCCCGAGCCTAAGGCGCGCTCGGACTTGGCTTCGAGGCGAAGCCAAGGGTCATGTGCGGAGCGCCGCGGGCTCCAATAGCCTGCGGCCTTGATTGACGCATGGCAATTGATAGGACGTGGGCGTATTCACTTCCCCACGCAGCCTCGATTTCCGCTTGGCTAAGCAGCCACCGTTACCTACACAGCACCACCCCCATTGCAAGCGAGTGCTCCGCGGCTCCCTCACCTTCTGGCAAACAGCGGATCTTTTCCCTTGGCCTGATCTGACACCAGCTCCCCCCGCTGCCATGGCACCAAGCCGGAAGAAGAAGGGGAAGGAGTCACGTACCTCGGCTCCTGCGCCTCCGATCTTCGAACCGGCTGTCGAGCGGTCAGTGGTGTTCAACCAGGAGGCGATGGGCAAGGTGCGCCCGGCGCTCGCCGCCGACTCCAATGAGTGAGGGGCGACATCGGCCTAGCCTGCTTCCCGCGCTGAAATCGACATGATGGCCATCGAGGTTCCCCTTCATCTTCACGCCCTCTGGGCCGGTCTGATCCCTCCCTTCTCTGACTTCTTCAATGCGGTGCTCTCGCATTATCAGAGCAGCGCGCTGCACCTTGATTCCCAATCCATCATCCTTCTTGATGTCTTCGCCTTCGTCTGCGAGGCCATGGTGGACATTTCCCTTTCGTGGCCTTGTTTCACCATTTCTTCTCCCTGCATCTGATAGACGCTCGCCAGTGCTCGGGGTGTGTGTCTTTCCAGGCTGTGGCTGCAACGGCCGGCTCGGGGATTGATTTTGAGCTCTCGCCGGTCGTCAGTGGTTTCTGGAAGCGATGGGTGTCGGTGTCAAAACCGGCAGATCTCGGGTAGGGGGTCCCGATCTATGCGTCTTAGGCTGATGGTAACAGGAAGCAAGGGACACAGATGTTTACCCAGGTTCGGGCCCTCTCGATGGAGGTAAAACCCTACTTGCTTTTTGATTAATATTGAAGATATGGGTAGTACAAGAGTAGATCTACCACGAGATCGTAGAGGCTAAACCCTAGAAGCTAGCCTATGATGGTATGATTGTAATTGTGATCGGCCTTCTAAGGACCAACCTCTCCGGTTTACATAGACACCGGAGAGGGCTAGGGTTTACATGGAGTCGGTTATAAGGAAGGATACATAATATCCGGATCACCAAGCTTGCCTTCCACGCCAAGGAAAGTCCCATCCGGACACGGGTCGAAGTCTTGAGTCTTGTGTCTTCACGCTTCAATAGTCCGGACGATGTATATAGTCCAGCTGTCCGGATACCCCCTAATCCAGGACTCCCTCAGTAGCCCCTGAACCAGGCTTCAATGACGATGAGTCCGGCGCGCACTCTTGTCTTCGGCATTGCAGGGCGGGTTCCTCCTCCGAATACTCCAAGGTAATTATCGAACACTTGAACCGTGTCCGGATCCACAAAATGATCTTCACGCGCCACCATAGAGAGAATGGTATTTCACAAATGCAACCTGCTGACAACTTTTTAGGCAACGCGACGTGTCATTATGGTCGGGTCATTATTCGAACCGTTTTCCCACAACCAGCCACAACGCATATCGCGAGGCGGTTTCCTTGACGCGTCTTGTCAAAGCAGAGATCGTGTCCCCTTATCACGGGATTCTCATCAATACGGGTACGGGTAATCCCACCACATCATCAATCGTGGCGCTTGGGAAGCAAGCGATTCCCAACGGGCAAGTGGGGAGGCGCACCGCTTTCGTCGCCTCTATAAAGGGATAAGATTTCCCCATTTTTACCCACGCCTTCTTCCTCCTTTGCCCACTCTTGCCCCCTCGAGCTCCAGCACCCAAGCCCAAGTCTTCTCCGCACAGCCAAACATGTCCGGAGCAGGAGGCAAGTGGGTGGCTTCCACCGTCAAGGAGAAGCATATCGCAAATCTTCGGGTGGCCGGATACTTGGCCGCAAACATAGCGCACCGGCTACCGGACGCTGGGCAGGTCATTCCGACCCCGGGACCCCACGAGAGGGTCGTGTTCGTCGCCCACTTCGTCCGTGGACTGGGATTTCCACTTCACCCCTTCGTCCGCGGGCTCATGTTCTACTATGGGCTAGATTTCCATGACCTAGCCTCGAATTTTGTCCTCAACATCTCTGCGTTCATCGTCGTATGTGAGGCCTTCCTCCGCATGCGGCCTCACTTCGGCCTATGGCTGCAAATCTTCTGCGTGAGGCCAAAGATTGTAAGCGGCCAGCAAGCGGAGTGCAGAGGGGCCATGGTGGGCAAGATGCCTAACGTCACATGGCTGAACGACTCCTTTGCGGAGACCATAAAAGGGTGGCAATCGGGGTGGTTCTACATCATCGAGCCACGCGGCGCCAACTGGGCGGTGGCTCCCGAGTTTCGATCCGGATCCCCCATGCGGCTCACCTCCTGGGAAAAGAAGGGCCTGACTTGGGGCGAACCTACAGAGCTGACCGGTCTCCAAACCTGCATCAAGAGCATGAAGGACAAGAACATCAAGCTTGTCAACGTGATCCAGGTCATGCTCGTCACGGATTCTGCCGTGCCAAAGCGGGCATTCAATCTGTGGGAGTTCGTCCCAGCCAACACAAGGCGCCGTGAGGCTCTATGGCATGAAGCACAAGGACGCTGTGGAAGGTGTTGTTTAAGGCCTCCAAGTACCTCCTCCCACATCCGAGGACCGCGGACTTCATGCAGCGCCCCAGCGTCCGTGAGTTTTTGGGACTACCACGGATTTGGTTTTTCCCAATACATTCATGGGGAGTCTTAAGTATTTGTGTATATTTGATCAGGACTATGTGGAGACAGCGGAGCAAATTGACTGTCCGGCTCCGCTGCCAGAAGATCCAGCTGATGCTCTCTTGGCAGAGATGTTGATCCCGGCGCCCTAAAAGGCACCGGAGAAGAAGGACGAAAAGAAGGCCCCGGGGACCAAGAAGGGTCTCAGGCGTAAGGTTGTGCCGGAAGCCTCGTCCGAAGGCGACGAGGCGCACTCCTCCCCCGAAGAGGAGGAAGAAGAAGAAGAAGAAGAAGCCGCCCATCCGGAAAGGATGAGAGGCCTGAGGAGATGGGCCGTGGGGCCGGGAGAGGCCCTCGATGCAAGGCCGTCATACCCACGTCATCCGATGACGACGAAACAGATTCCTCCCGTGGAGGCGGGGGGAAGCAAGAAGAAACTCTACCTCCGCGCACTGGGGAGGAGAAAAAGAGGAAAGCCGCCCCGGAGGGGGAGGCTGGGACGACCAAGAAGGGAAAGACGTCCCTTCCGGACTACTCCACCACGGCCGCTCATAGCAAGGAAGAGTGGCTGCCCAGGGGAAGCCTCTAGCGCGATCGTAAGTGTCCGCACTCTACCATGATTTTACTTCATAGTTGTTTTAATAACGCCGAACATATATGCAGTCCGGCCAGGGCTCATCTGGAGGTGTCGTCTTCGGATGGGTCTCTGAGCGCTTCAGAGATGAACTCGCTCCCGACGGCCACCACTCCTCAGCCTGCTGACGACACGGAGGTGTTGCCCTGAAGGTTCCTCGAGCAGGGTGAGGTGACCCTGGAGACACCCCAAGGCGGAGCTCCAGATGTCAGACACGTGGGGTTCAAGATCCCTGCAGATCGCATCGATGAGAGCCGCAGCAAGGCGGACTCTCGACCGAACATTGTTCCGGAACCCTTGGCGGTTCCGGATTTAGGTGGGCAGCCCCTCGTTAGGGAGGGCGAGCCGTCCGTGCCGAGGACTTCCATCGCGCCAGCGGTGCCGGATAGTCTGGTGGAAGCACTTCGAGGCACTTCCATGGATGACGAGCACCATACTCTTATGAGTGCGGTGATTCAAAAGGTTCTGTCCGCCAAAAGCAGACTAACCGAAGCCTGCACAAGCCTCCTGACGGGCTTCAAGGTAAGTAACAAAAATGTGTGAAATTACCACCCGATAGGTCGTAGCCCCTGATACTCTGTTTGGTGTTCGGAAAGAAAAGCCTAATGGAGGGTCAATTATAATCCACAGGAGTCTAATAAGCGTTTATGTGAATAAGCAGGCCGTGCTACTTGCCGCTGCTGCCCGCACAGCCGAGGTTGCCGAACTAAAGCGGGACCTGGAGCAGGTGCAGGGAGAGCTCGACCTCACGAAGAGGCGGCTCAAAGAGAGCAAAGGTGAGTGATTCTCCGCTCTTATGTATGTAAAGATAGATAAAATTGTTTAGTCTGACGATACAGCGTCGTGACTGTGTGACAGGGTCCACCGCCGAAGTGGCATCCCTGAAGAAAGCGCTATCCGAGGCCGAAGACAAGGCGGCCTTGGAATGCAAAGAGCGCGAGAAGCAAAGTGCTAGAGTGGGCGAGGTACCACAAGAGCTCCAGGACCTCGGCAAGAAGTTCGAGTCCGTGGAGCATGATCTGAAGATGAAAGAGGCTGAGCTTGCGAAGGCCATTGTGAGTATGAAAGACGCCAAGGCCGAAGCCGAGAAGGCATAGCAGGAGATCCAGGAGGCCAAAAAGATAGCGGCGGGTAAGAAATTCTTTGTGCAAAGCAAACATGTGGAGGAGGCGTTTCTTTTACTTACTCGAATTCGGAGCTCTCCAGGGGCATTCACAGACCTGCCATAGCGTATCAGATCCCGCGGAGTTCTACCATGCCCAAGAGGGGAGCTCAACGGAGAAGCTGTTTTGGTCCCAGTATGCTGGGGCCGAACACCCAACGCCTCTGAGTGACCAACTGAAGCAGTTGGTCGAACTCCACAGGTCGGCCGAAGTGGCTATGAAAGATTTCATAGTACTGATGTGGCCTGGTGAGCCCCTGCCCACTAGCTACTTCGGCCTGATCAAGCGGATGGTGAATGCATGTCCGCGGCTTGAAGTAATCAAGCGATTCATTTGCATCGAGGGTGCCCGCCGGGCCTTTGCCCGCGCGAAGGTGCATTGGGGCAAGCTGGATGCGGAGAAGCTGGTGAAGGACAGTCCACCCGAGGGCAAGGAGCATCGCTGTCCCGAGAAGTACTATGATGGCGTTATGAAAGGCGCTCGTCTCGTGGCCGATGAGTGTTCCAAGGACAAGATCTTTGACTAAATGAACCTCTACCACTGTTGTAATTTAAAGACGAAGTTACTTGTGCTATGTAGCACTGTTTGATTTAAAATATTACCATATGTGCGGCTGTTGATCAAATTCTGAAAGTAGGCCAGTCGTCGGCTTCCGCCCCCACGTACCTAGTACCGGGGTGTTCCTGGAAAAACCCGGATACTCTTTATCCAAATGTTTGGTCACTTAACGAGGTATCCGGCGCAACGAACAAGGCCATTGGACTACGTGGCTTTATAACTTTCACTTAGCCATAGAAGTCTATAATTTTAAATTTTGGCGAAGCCCCTAGAATTCGGAGGGCCGAATTGGGGCGCTATATACGCCTAAATCGGACAAGGCCGACTCATCCCCTAAAGAGGAAAAAATCTTTAAGGATTTTAAGACCTATCGAACAGCGACCAGCTCTCGCCTCATCATGCCGGTCAGTTTTCGGCTTTCTCTCGAGGTGCTCGTTCGAAGAACCGACACAATCGTAGTAGTTCTCCCTCGCTTACCTTAGCCGATATAACGGAACGTAAGGTACCAAAACAAGGGAGCCGGGCTAACCCAACTGTAGACCCAAGACATGATTCGGAGCTGATGCATGTAGTGCTATAAGTTCGGGGTGCTGCACTGTTCAAAGTGTTCGGACTTCATTTGCCGTAGAGTGGGGCACCATAGGAAGCCCCTGGAAAACGGGCCGTACCAAAGTGTACAGATGCAATATCAAATAAACATTTGTAAGAAAAATGTTCAAATAAGAATAATGAGCTAACGCTATATATAATCTCCCATTGATGAAAATACGTTTAAGCGTATGTTTACAATGAACGCATTAAGCGGAGATAAATAGGACTATTTAACATGTCCTATCCAGGGGCAGGCCGCGTATGGATATATAAAACAGGTATAACGATCGTAAATAGATTCCACCTGGGTGTTTCCTTCTGTGCGTGAAGCCTGTTGCCTGCTTGGTTTTCTCTCCTATGTAAGTCCGGCAATCCGGCCTTTTTGGAGAGGCTGCTCTAAAGCAATGTCCTGAAAAAGAAGAAGGACGGGTTATGAAGGTATGTGGCGGTTATCCCGCACTGTTGACTGAGTCGTTGTTGTGCCTCTGCCTACGCCCATGGTATCTTGAGTGCGTAATTGTGTATGCGTGGCACAAATGCTGCTTTGATGGGTCCTAAGCGGAGGCTGGACTGCTAGTCGTGCTCTTGGCGTGCCTGATGATCCTGTTGCGTGGTGCTCCGGACTCTCTTGACGGTGCTTGAAGTTGTTGTCGCCGGATTGGTTTGTCGAAGGAGGCCACATTGTACTTCCGCCGCAAGGGCTACAATATGCTCTTCTGTTCGGAGAGAGCGGTCCATATTTCCGTTCACTATTATGACCCCGCGTGGTCCTGGCATCTTGAGCTTGAGGTATGTGTAGTGTGGTACCGCATTGAATCTAGCGAATGCGGTTCGTCCGAGCAGTGTGTGGTAACCACCGTGAAAAGGGACGATATTGAAGATTAACTCTTCGCTTCGGAAGTTATCCGGAGATCCGAAGACAACTTCCAATGTTATAGAGCCCGTGCAACGGGCCTCTACTCCAGGAAGCACACCTTTAAAGGTGGTTTTGGTGGCCTTGATCCTTGAAGGGTCAATGCCCATTTTGCGCACTGTGTCCTGATAAAGCAGGTTCAGGCTGCTGCCACCGTCCATAAGGACGCGCGTGAGGTGGAATCCATCGATGAATGGGTCTAGGACCAATCCGGCCGAGCCACCGTGACGGATGCTAGTAGGGTGATCCCTATGATCAAAGGTGATCCGACAAGCTGACCATGGGTTGAATTTTGGGGCGAATGGCTCCATCGCATAGACGTCCCGTAGTGCCCGCTTCCGTTCCCGCTTGGGGATGTGCGTGGCGTAGATCATGTTGACCGTTTTCACCTGGGGGGGAAATTTCTTCATCCCCGTGTTGGACGCGGGGCGCCGGGCCTCATCGTTGTTGTGCAGCCCTTGTCCTTGTCTTCGGCGTTTATCTTGCGGCCTGTTTGAATACCCAGCAATCTCTATTGGTGTGGTTGGCTGGCTTGTCCGGTGCCATGAATTTGGCACGAAGCGCCCAAAGATGAGGTCCGCATCGACGGTCCTCGATTATTTCTTTTGAACGCTTCTTCCGCGACCGGCTTGATCCGCTGAATCCGGCGTTGACTGCCGTGTCTTCAGTGATGTCGCCGTTGTTCCGTTGCTTATGTCTGTTTTGCCGTGGCTTGCCGTTATTGTCGCGGCCATCCGAAGTGCCAGAATGTGGCGTAGTGCTGCTACAAGCCAACCAGCTGTCCTCGCCCGTAGAAAAGCGGGTCATTAGTGTTGTGAGAGCTGCCATGGACTTGGGTATTTCCTGGCCGAGGTGTCGAGCGAGCCACTCGTCACGGATATTATGCTTAAAATCCGCTGGGGCTTCGACGTCCGGATAGTCGACTATTTGGTTCTTTTTAGTTAGGAACCGAGTCCAGAATTTCCTGCCTGACTCTCCAGGTTGTTGAGTAATGTGGCTCAGGTCATCGGCGTCTGGTGGGCGCACATATGTGCCCTGGAAGTTGTTGAGGAATGCGTCTTCCAGGTTTTCCCAACTGCCAATGGAATTTGCTGGCAGGCTGTTTAGCCAGTGTCGGGCTGGTTCTTTGAGCTTAAGGGGAAGATACTTGATGGCATGTAGATCGTCTCCGCGGGCCATGTGAATGTGGAGAAGGAAATCTTCGATCCATACTGCGGGGTCTGTTGTGCCATCGTATGATTCGATGTTTACGAGTTTAAACCCTTCTAGGAATTCATGATCCATTACTTCGTCAATGAAGCAGAGGGGGTGCGCGGCGCCTCTGTGCCGGGCTATGTGGCTACGCAGGTCGAATTTCTCTGGGTGGCTGTATTCGGCCCGCTTAAGTGTGGAAAGAGTCTAGTCTCTTCCATTGCCAACAGTGAGTGTAGGCTGTCTTTCTACTCGGATAGGAGTGCGCGCTAGAAATCTCTTATCTTCTCTTCAGCAACAGTGGACGCCGGACTTGTTGAAGGTGTATCCGGCGTGACGGTCGTCGTCGCGTGCCGACGCGCACCCCCGCGATCCGTAGATCGATCTTGGTTGTCCTGTTTTGTTGCCCCGGGCCGTAGTATGTTGGCGTGGGGGTGTTGGCTGGTATGCGGGCTGATATGCCGTTTTATCCCGGCCACGAGGTGGCCGGTCAGCCGTATGGCGCTCGAGTCCGTATTCCTCGGCTGCCAGGACTTCAGTCCATCTATCTGTGAGCAGGTCTTGATCAGCTTGGAGTTGTTGCTGCTTCTTTTTCAGGCTCCTCGCAGTGGCTATAAGCCGGCGCTTGAAGCGCTCCTGCTCTACGGGATCCTCCGGCACGCTGAACTCGTCGTCGCCGAGGCTAATCTCGTCTTCAGAGGGGGGCATGTAGCTGTCCTGCTCTGGGTACTTGTCTGTCGCCTGTTCTTCTGGGCTGACCTGCTCATCCTCTTGTTCGGCCTGCTCGAAGGCGAGCTGATCAGGGTTGTATTCTTCTTCGGCACTATTCGGATTGTTTTCGTCTCCTGGTCTGGTATTGCTGTGGCGGGGCTTGGAGTGGCGCCGACGACGCCGATTCTTTGCTTTTTTCCCTGAGGTTTTATCCTCCGTTGCCTCATCGCCATTTGTTTCCTTCGGAGTGTCCACCATATATATATCATAAGAAGAGGTGGATGTCCACCGCCCAGTGAGCGGTGGTTCATGTTATTCTCCGGCATCGTCGTCCATACCGTCGATGTCTTCGGAGTCGAAGTCCGGTACCTCGGTTAAATCACCGACCGTGGCAATGAAGTGGGTGGTGGGTGGGCAACGAATTCCTTCATCGCCTGCCTCCCACTCGAGCCGGACATAGTTCGGCCACGAGCCTCCTGACAAAGAGAGAGACTTTAATGAGTCCAGCATGTCGCCAAAGGGCGAGTGCTGGAAGATATCCGCAGCGGTGAACTCCATTACCGGAGCCCAACCTGGCTCGGTTGGCTCGGGAGTGCGCGGACTGGAACCCATGTCCGGATACGAATCCAGGGATCCGGAGTCACAGGTCACCACAGAGGTAAGACCCGAGTTCGGTTCCATCGCTGATTAGTGGGCGACCTGTGGAGCAGGGTCCATCCCTCCGTCCTTAGGCAGCGCAGCCTGTTCCGGATTTAGGTCTGGGGCTACTGCGGGGGTGATACCCCGAGCTTTGTCCGACAGCAGGTCTAAGCCGTTCTCGTCTTGACTGTCTGGCGCTCCTGGCATAGGGCCGAATCCGTCGAAGATCAAGTCTCCGTGAACGTCCGCCGTGTAGTTCAGCTTTCCGAACCTGATCTGGTGGCTAGGGGCGTAGCTGTCGATCTGCTCCAGATGGCCAAGCGAGTTGGCCTGCAGGGCGAAGCCGCCGAACACGAAGATCTGTCCGGGGAGGAAGGTCTCACCCGGGATCGTGTTTTTGATGATGACTGGAGGAGCCATCGAGCCCTGTAGCGACTACACAGAGGAACTCTCAATGAAAGCACCAATGTCGGTGTCAAAACCGGCGGATCTCGGGTTGGGGGTCCTGATCTGTGCGTCTTAGGCTGATGGTAACAGGAAGCATGGGACACAGATGTTTACCAGGTTCGGGCCCTCTCGATGGAGGTAAAACCCTACTTCCTGCTTGATTAATATTGAAGATATGGGTAGTACAAGAGTAGATCTACCACGAGATCGTAGAGGCTAAACCCTAGAAGCTAGCCTATGATGGTATGATTGTAATTGTGGTCGGCCTTCTAAGGACCAACCTTTCCGGTTTGTATAGACATCGGAGAGGGCTAGATTTTACATGGAGTCGGTTACAAGGAAGGAAACATAATATCCGGATCGCCAAGCTTTCCTTCCACGCCAAGGGAAGTCCCATCCGGACACGGGTCGAAGTCTTGAGTCTTGTGTCTTCACCCTTCAATAGTCCGGACGATGTATATAGTCCGGCTGTCCGGATACCCCCTAATCCAGGACTCCCTCAATGGGTGTATGTGGATGTTGGTGTGCGCAATCCCTTGCTGCTGCTTCCGCGGATTCCGGCCGCCCCAAGCTCCGGCTGGGAGCACGCCAGGCTTGCCGACCAGCGGCTTGCTCATGTCTAGCTCTGGCTAGCCAGGCCGAAGGGCCTCTGGGTGACGGCGCCTATGGTGGTGAAGGAGTTCATCTGGTGTCGTATTGCTCCGCTTCAGCATCACTCCAGGCCGATGTGGACCTTCTCCGGCTACGGGGACCGCATGAGGCTTCAGGTGCCAGCTCTCGCCCCTGAGGCGCGGCGCACGGTGCTCGAGCTCCTGACTGTCTACCCAACACCTACCAGCCTGCTAGGAGAAGGTTGTCTTCTATACTGCTGCTCGAACAAGGTGGAGTTCACGAAGCAGATGCCCCCTTCGACGAGTGGGGACTACGCCTGGCTGGCCTCGAAGGCCTCGCGAGAGCCCTGTCTTCGTGTCTCCCTTTCCCGCCGCCAGCACGGTGATCTCCCCAGAAGTGGGCGCAGGGGGGCGACCACTGCTGGCCGCTGGCGAAGCGGCTGCTGAGGAACCAGTGCCGCTCGGGGCTCCTAAGGGGTTGTCCTACGGGCCCCTAGAGAGCCATTCTGAGGGAGCGGTCGGAGAGACGATGCAGCCTGATGCTCCTGAGGCCGAAGCCCCCGAGGCCCCGACGAGTCGCCACGGGGCGAGGTGCGAGGTCTCTGAGGGAGTCCTGGATCAGGGGGTATCCGGACAGCTGGACTATATACTTTGTCCGGACTATTGGAGCGTGAAGATACAAGACTCAAGAATCCGTCCCGTGTCCGGATGGGACTCTCCTTTGCGTGGAAGACAAGCTTGGCGATCCAGATAATATATTTCCTTCCTTGTAACCGAGTCCATGTAAACCCTAGCCCTCTCCCGTGTCTATATAAACTGGAGAGGTTGGTCCTTAGAAGGCCGATCACAATCACAATCATAATCATCATAGGCTAGCTTCTAGGGTTTAGCCTCTACGATCTCGTGGTAGATCTACTCTTGTACTACTCATATCATCAATATTAATCAAGCAGGAAGTAGGGTTTTACCTCCATCGAGAGGGCCCAAACCTGGGTAAACATTGTGTCCCTTGCTTTCTGTTACCATCAGCCTAAGACGCACAGATCGGGACCCCCTACCCGAGATCCGCCGGTTTTGACACCGAGATTGGTGCTTTCACTGAGAGTTCCTCTGTGTCGCCGCCGCAAGGCTTGATGGTGCCTTCAATCCTCAACAACACGGTCCAGGGTGAGACTTTTCTCCCCGGACAGACCTTCGTGTTCGGCGGCTTAAGCGCTGCGGCCAATTAAGCAGCCATTAACTCGAGCAGATTGACAGCCACGCCCGCCACCGTGTCAGGTTCGAAACCAGAACTACACGGCCGATATCCGCGGAGACTTGATCTTCGACGGAATCGGGCCTGTGCCAGGAACGCGGACAGTCACGATGAGCATGGCTTAGACCTGTTGTTGGACAATGCTCGGGAAATCACCCCTGCAGTAGCCCCGGACCTAAATCTGGAGCAGACTGCATGGCCCAAGGACGGGTGGATAGACCTCGCCCCGTGGGCCGCACACTTATCGGCGGTAGAGCCGAACCCAGGCCTTACCTCTAAGGAAGCCTGCAACACCGGACCCCCGGACTCGTATCCGGTTGTAGGTTCTAGTCCGCGCGCTCCCGAGCCCGCCGAGCCTGGTTGGGCTCCGGTAATGGAGTTTACCGCCGCGGATATCTTCCAGCACTCACCCTTTGGCAACATGTTGAACTCGTTAAAATCTCGCTGTTTGACAGGAGACTCTCGGCCGAACTATGTCCGGCTCGAGTGGGAAGCAGGCGACGAAGGAATTCGTTGCCCAAACACCACCCATTTCATTGGCACGGTCGATGAATTAACCGACATGCTTGACTTCGACTCCGAAGACATCGACGGTATAAACGACGATGCAGGAGAAGAAGAGGAACCACCACTCATAGGGCGGTGGACAGCCACCCCGTCGTACGATATATACATGGTGGATACGACCAAGGAGGACGACGGCGACAATCCGGAAGATAAAACCCCCGGGAAAAAATCAAAACGACGGCGCAGACCCTGCTCCAAGTCCAGCAACAGTAAAAATAGCGACAAGAGCGCTAGAAAGATCGACACCCCAGTCAACCCCGAAGGCAACAACGACCATACGGACCCAGCGATGGAGCAGGATGAGCCAGGTCACGCTGAACACAGCTCGGAGCAGACGCCCGACCACAACGACCTCGAGGGACGAGATCATCCAACCGCCCTAGGACAAGAACATAGTCTGGACGACGATGCATTCATCGTCCCGTAAACACGCGGGGAACGAGATAACCTCCACACAAGGCTTATGGCCACCGCGAGAAGTCTGAAGAAGCAGAAGCAAAGGCTAAAGGCCACACAGGAAACGCTCAATCGCAGATGGAATAAAGTGCTAGACACTGAAGAAAGATACAGCGACGATCGCCATACAAATAGCTATCCAAAACGCAAGCTGCTGCCAGAATTCGACGACGAGGCCGTTCCACCAAAGAAGAACACGACCAGGAGGCCGGACGAACCACTTCATAACCGCGACAGAGTAGCTACCGACACCGCGCACGATCTACGTGAGCACCTGGATAAGAAAGCCAGCGCGGCTAGGTCCATCTACGGATCTAAAGGACACACCCCGGCGCGGGACTATGGTCACCAAAACAATCATACCGATCGGATACCAGTTCGGAACAAACACCGGAAACAACAACAGCCGATGGTATGCCACAGCACATCCAGATACAGAGGGGCTGCTCACCCCCTGTGCTTCACCGAAGAAGTACTGGACCATGAATTTCCACAGGGTTTTAAACCTGTGAACATAGAGGCATCTGACGAACGCGGACCAAGGGTCCGGATCGAGGATTTTATCCTGCATATACACATGGCTCGTGGGGATGACCTCCACGCCATCAAATACCTTCCCCTCAAGCTGAAGGGAACAGCTGGACACTGGTTGAAAAGCCTCCTCGAAAATTCAATTGGGAGTTGGGAGGAACTCGAGGACGCTTTCAGGGCCAATTTTCAAGGGACTTATGTCCGGCCTCCGGATGCGGACGATTTAAGTCACATAATCCAACAGCCCAGAGAGTCCGCCCGCAAGCTTTGGAACAGATTCCTCACTAAGAAGAATCAAATTGTCGATTGTCCGGATGCCGAAGCCTTAGCGGCATTCAAACACAGCATCCGCAATGAGTGGCTCGCCAGACACCTCGACCAAGAAAAGCCAAGTACAATGGCAGTCTTAACAAGCCTTATGACCCGCTTTTGCGCGGATGAGGATAGCTGGTTGGCCCGTAAAGGCACCAGCGACCCAAGCACATCCGAAATAAGGGATGGCAACCGGAAACCATGGTGTAATAAAAACAAGCATCAAAACAAGGAAGAAGCCCGGACAACACAACGGTTGAGGGAGTCCTGGATTAGGGGGTGTCCGGATAGCCGAACTATCATCGTTGGCCGGACTCCTGGACTATGAAGATACAAGATTGAAGACTTCGTCCCGTGTCCGAATGGGACTTTCCTTGGCGTGGAAGGCAAGCTTGGCGATAGGGATATGTAGATCTCCTACCATTGTAACCGGCTCTGTGTAACCCTAACCCTATTCGGTGTCTATATAAACCGATGGGTTTTAGTCCGTAGGACAAACAACAATCATACCATAGGCTAGCTTCTAGGGTTTAGCCTCTCTGATCTCGTGGTAGATCTACTCTTGTACTACCCATATCATCAATATTAATCAAGCAGGAGTAGGGTATTACCTCCATCGAGAGGGCCCGAACCTGGGTAAAAACATCGTGTCCCTTCTCTCCTGTTACCATCCGCCTAGACGCACAGATTCGGGACCCCCTACCGAGATCCGCGGTTTTGACACCGACATTGGTGCTTTCATTGAGAGTTCCTCTGTGTCGTCGCCGTCAGGAAGGATGCCTCATCCCGTCTTTAAAGACGATACTATCACCAAAGGAACCTTGGCCACTGGTCAGACTCTTCGGTTAGGTGGTTTTCTCATGACTGCCAGTCCGACCACCACGCCGACGATGACTTCTCGGGTCATCGAATCCAATCTTCATGTTAACTCGGAACTTGCCGAGCAGTTAGATCTGATCGAGCTCTCCTCCGTAAATGAGCTCTTGGATCGCATCGCCGCCCTGGGAGTCGCCACAGACTATGACCAGATCGGGCCTAAAACCGATCTGAGAGAGATCAACTCTCCACAGGCTACCCATCATGTTGCTGTGGTAGAGGAGCAATAGGGCGATTCTTCTTCTATCTTAAGGACTAGCTACGTCCGTTCGATCCCTCCATGCGGATTCCCGCAGAGGGGCGGATGTCGATCAAGCCACGAACTTAAAGTCGGTGGCGGGTTGATTCATTGGATAGCATTCAAAATCCAAACTTCCAAGTTCGAAACTTCTCGCCCTGAGTCTTAAATTGGGCGGGGTTCGAATCTAGTTCCACCGCCCACCCAAACATTAGCGATCTATCCCGAATTCGGCAAGAGCCCGCTGAAGCAGACATCATTCTTGGGCGATTCCTCCTGGTTATGGACAGGATAAAAGACTGCCGAGAGGAGGACACAATCTCACTTTTCTGCAATAATTGCATGGACAAGGGAATCCTAAACGCCATAAGTCGTCGCAAAATTACACACTTTGCTGACTTGGTGACCATAGTATAAAAATACTGTGCGATGGAGAGTGCTTGGAAAACCGAAAGTAAATTTGGGGATAATCCGGCCCCGAATACAACCCTAGTATGAAATAAAAGGGTGCATCATCACCAAGCACCTGGGTTAAACATCAAAAAACAAAAACCCCTAAAGGGCACGGAACTGTACTGGAGGGTTGGCTAAACGGACCCTGCAAAATTCATAGCACAGAGGGCGCCACTCGAACTCATAGCCTTCGAGCATGTTGGATACCACGGCAGGTGGCCAAAAGTGGCGAAGAGCTTCTAGCCTCGAAATCCCAGCCCAGCAAGACCGATGCAGTATTAACAGTCTTGAGACTTTCGCATCAAATAACATGCGAAGCGAACACTCCATAACTTTGCGAAGTCTACCAAGTAGCAACAATAAATCCATGGGTGACACGGCTATTACCTTTAATGCCAGTGACGAACCCAAATTCCGAACAGCCCGAGCACCAGCCGCATTGGTCCTCAGTCCAATAGTGGACGGCTTTAGCCTTACTAAGGTACTCATGGATGGCGGCAGCGGACTAAACCTCATCTACGAGAAACCCTCCGAAAAATGGAAATAGATGGAACCGCATTGAGCGAAGCAGCACAACCTTTAGAGGAATAATCCCTAGCCGGAAGCATGCTGCACATGAAAAATCACACCTGGGCGTAGTGTTATTTCGCTCGCCGGACAATTACATGTCGAGGAGGTCACATTTCAAGTGGCCCGTTCAGCAGCGGATATCACGCTTTATTAGGGCGAGTGGCATTCACAATTTTCAAGCTATACCGCATTATGGGTACATGAAGCTTAAAATGCCGGACCTAACGGAATCATCACTCTCGCTAGTGATCCGGACATAGCACTCAGCGCGAAAACAAGACAGCCGCACTAGCCCTTGAGGCACTATCCGGCCCTAGCGGCCGAGGAACTCACCGTGATGCGCTCCACGGTGAACAGAGGGGCGATGTGATACTTGATAAAAGATCCAAGTCCACCTCTTTTAAACCAGCGGATGAAATAGTCATATTCCAAGTCCACCAAGCGGACCTGCAAAGGCGGCCTCCATTTGGGCACAATTAAACCCTGATGTGGGCGCCAGACTACGAGAATTTCTACGAAAAGCGGGACATTTTGCACGGAACCCTTCGGACATGCCAGAATCCCGTCGGCTGGCGAGCACAACCTAAATACCTAAAAGTTCAAGCCGACCAAGCAGGCTCTTGGCGCTTTTCCGAACCCAAGAGACAGGCCATGGGAGAGGAGCTAGCCAAACTTCGGAAGCAGGATTCATCGGAGATATAAAACATCCGGACTGGCTAGCAAATCTGGTGATGGTACCAAGAAGGATAAATCCTGGCGCCTATGTGTTGATTTCAAAGACCTTAATAAGGCTTGCCCAAAGATCCCTTCCCCCTCCCTCACATTGATCAAATTATCGATGCTACAGCAGGACACGACTCATTGTGCTTCCTCGACGCGTACTCCGGCTACCACCAAATCAAGATGGCGGAGCCAGACCAAGCCACAACAACATTCATCAGTCCATACGACCCATTCTACTTCAACACAATGCCCTTCGGGCTCAAAAACACCGGCGCAACATATCAGCGCATGATTGAGACATGTCTGGCAAACCAGATCGGCAAAACAGTGGAAGCATATGTAGATGAAGTGGTCGTCAAATCCAAGCATGTCGAAACTCTAGTAGACGACTTGAGGCTCACATTCGACAATCTCCGAAAATATGACATTAAGCTCAATCCGGAAAAATCGTCTTGGCGTTCGGCGGAAAGCTCTTGGGCTTCATTGTGTCCGGTAGAGGAATTGAAGCAAACCCAACCAAGATCCGAGCTCTGTCACAATTGGATATTCAAAAGACCTCAAACAAATACAAAATTATTTGGATGCGTGGCGGCTCTAAGCCGCTTTATTTCCCGTTGGGAGAAAAGGCGTTACCCTTTACCGCCTCCTCGGCGCACCAAACACTTGAGTGGGCGGATGCATACGGCGGACTCGAAGAAATAAAAGCCATATTGGCAACAAATCCGGTCTGGCGCGCCCAACATGGGCGAACCAATGCTATTATATATCGCGCAACACATCAAGTTGTCAGTAGCGGTGCTTTCGTCGTCGAGCGAAAATGGGCGGACACAGGTTCCCTCTACAAAAATCGGTTTACTATGTGTCCACTGTCCAAACTCCATGCAAGTCCAGTACCCACATTATCAAAAGATAGCATACACGGTGTTCATGGCATCCGGAAGCTGCGACACTACTTTCAAGAGTGTTCGATAACGGTAGCCTCGAAGTACCTCTTAACAACATTATAAACAACATGACGCGACGGGCGGATTGCCAAATGGGCCATAGAGCTCCTTCCATTCGACATAACCTATAAGCCACGACGAGCTATTAATTACGCAGTTTTGGCGACTTCTGGCGAATGGACGAAGCCGAACTCCTAAAGAGTACGCGCATACTCAATTGGATCATGCACTTTGACGGCTCCAAAATGTTGGCGGCACTGGGGGTTGGCGTCGTCTGGCGTCCCCAACGGGGACCACAGTCAATCGTCCTTGAGATAATGTATACGGACTCCAACAACGCGGCGAATCGAGGCCCTTCGCACGGCCTCCGGATGGCGATCTCCATGGGCATTAAGCGCCTAGAGGTGCGCGAGGATTCAACCTCGCGATATCTCAAATAAGCGAACTTTGATGCCAAAGATCCGAAAATGGCAGCGTATCGCAATGCGGTCCTAAAAATGTCGCCCGGTTGAAGGGCTCGACTTTCATCACATAGCCGGGATAACAACCAGGCGGCGGACGTATTAGCGCATCGGCGCAAAACGCAGCGATGCCGTCCGCCCAACATCTTCCTGGAGCGGCTGTTCAAGCCATCCGTACTATGGGAAGGAGTCCGGAAATAACAATCCGGACCCAATCGCCTTGCCGACACGAACACTCGACACAATCGGAGGCTCGCCAGCGAGATAACACCCTCCGCCCACGAAATAATGGCGGTTATCGCCCGTGGGCGGAACCATTCCTAGCCTACCTAACTAGGCAGGAACTCCCGAAGACCAAAATGAGGCTCGTTGCATAGTGCGGCGATCCAAAGCCTATAAAGTCCATGAGGAGAGCTCTATAAGAAAAGCACAACAGAGTCCTTCAAGGTGTATCTCCGAAGAGGAAGGCGAAACCTCCTAGCTGAAATTCATGCGGACTGGGTGGGCACCACGCCGTAGCCGGGCCCTTGTAAACAAGGCCTTTCGTACAGGATTTTATTGGCCGACGGCCGGGCAGATCTTGAGGATTTAGTCCAACGATCGTCGGTTGCCAGCTTTTGCTAACCAAAGCCACATGCCACCCACCGCCCTCAAAACTATACCCATCACCTGGCGTTCGCGGTGCAGGGGCTTGACATGGTTGGACCCCTTAAGGAGGAACCTACAAGCAAAAATACCTATTGGTCATGGTGGATAAATTCACCAAATGGATAGAGGCCAAGCCTGTTAAAGCGGCGAATCCGGGCCGGTGATAGACTTCATATCAGGGGTAGTGCACCATTACGGCGTCCCCCACAATATCATCACTGATAACGGCACCAACTTCACGGCCGATGAGGTAAAATTATGGTGCAAAAACATGGGCATCAAGCTCGATTCGCCTCGGTCTATCACCCTCAAACCAGCGGTCAAGTCGAGCGAGCAAGCGGTCTAATCATGGCGGCATTAAACCCGGACTAGTGCGGTCCCTCAAGGAATCTAACACGCCTTTGGGTTGAGGAGCTCGACTCCGTACTCACGGGGTTGCGGACCACGCCGAATCGTACTACGGATTCACACCATTCTTTATGGTGTATGCGGCGCGAGAGCAGTCTTGCCTGCGACATAATGCATGACTCACCTCGCGTGCGCATGTATGAAGAAAGAAAGCCGAGCTCGATCGGCGGGACAGTTGGGCGCATTGGAGGAGGGCGCGGCGTGGAAAAAGCTCGTTCCGCATTTTATCAACAGCAGGCTCGGAGATATCAAAGCGAGGAAATGCGGGCCAAAGCTTACAACGTTGGCGAACTAGTTCTCGCTGCCGGACAAGAAAAGGACAAACTCAAGCCCAAATGGGAAGGTCCTTCATCATCGACCAGGTCTGACGGTGGAGCATCTTGTCTGTAAGCGCGCGGATAACCGACTCGAGCGAACCCATGGAGCGCAGCCCGTCTACAAAGATTCTCGCCTAAGCGCCCGGACTCGAGTTCGTCTCCTTCCTCCGTCCATATTTTCTATTTTGCTGTCTTTTATTTCTCTCCTTCCTCCTCCTTCTTCTTGAAACCTTTAGAGGCTCGTTTGCGCTTTGTTAGCACATACTTGTGGCGCTGTCGCGCTCATTATACTGGGGCTTCTTTAACGAAGCTTATTTATCTGAGCTTCATGCCCAACACATGTCAAACTTCCGCATGTACCTTTTACTCACCATTATATGCATCGATATGACTTAAGTTTTGGCCAAGCTGGGTTGCTGGCTCTGTGCTTACCCGTCGTTCCTGATTGTTCGGCTAGGTGGTAAAGGAGCACCTCTGTGATTATTACTGCGGGTCAGCGGATGTGTACCTCGAGGGGTGAAGCGAAAGCTAAGCGTTCTTAAGGGAATATTCGGTCGGTGAACTGAAAGATGATTTTAACTATTTATCCATCTGCCCCAGATGATTTTATGCTTCTGAAGCAGTTTGGACATGCACTTTAGGGCATGCCTCGAGAAAAGGAACCCTTAACGGAACTATTCTCCTGGAAGATGTTTCTTACTATCCATGTAATATAACATAACTAGTTGGGCACTTATGCGATCAGCAATAATGACCCCTCGCCTTATCTCCATGCATGCCCGGTTCTTACATAGCGGCGAGGGTATTCGGACACACTCCGGACTATTGGGTCCCGAGGTCGAAGCGAAAAGGTCCGCTATGACAAATGATCTACAATCCGACTAGAAGACATTTTTCATGTCATATTCAATTACATAGTTAACTCGACTAATTGTATTCCTCCTCAATGCCATCTAATAGGCTATCTAAATTTACAATCTTGCTGGGAATACTTGGCGGCCAATTCTACTTGGCCGTACACTAAGCTTACAGGGATCTCCTTCCCATCGGGCCCCACAGGTCCAACCTCGGCCATGTTGTAGCGACCTGACCCAAAATCGGTCAAGTCTACGTATGCATACCATCCCAAGATCATCTTGGCACTCACAGTACATTGATGAAATAATCAAAGTTCAATCACACCTGAATTTATTACGATTCTCATATCGAGTCTTTATTACAATAGAATAAATTCGGCGAAGGCCAACTCATGAAAATAAACTAAGTAAAGCTGCGAGGCGTAGAAGAATAGCGAGTCCATCCGACTCCAAGGGCAATCGCCAAGCGCGATCGTAGCCTCAATCTGATCGGAATACTCCTCGCAACATAAGGCGTTGCAGCCGTGTAGAATCAACATTTTGAATATCTTGGCAAGTCATGAAGAGAGAAATAATAATAAAAATTTCTAATACTATATGCAATTTGGCTGTGGGGCTCTAAGTTTCATTGTTTTTGCGAAAAGCCAGTTTTTCCCTACAATAGTGGACTTGCTTGCAGATACTACAAAATTGTTGGTAGTTATTGAGATGGTTCCGCCAACCAATGTCTCATTCCCAAATTATTAAGTCACAACCCCCTCAATTAATTTATTAATTTTAGTGTTGAGATTTCCGAATACTTCCAAGTTCTAGAGGCTCAAATTGTCCGTAACCGGGGACACGGCTAATCGATTAGATCTTTTCTCTGCAGAGGTTTGCGCACTTTACCATAAGAATCGTTCCCTCCTTTTAAGTCTTAGCACTTCATGGTGTTTGAAGGCAGGACGAACGAAACATGGTCTTCGAAGAGTTCTTTTGGCCCTGCCGGTACCCATCAATCCTACCGTTCTTCTACATCTCGTAGTACCGTCCGGCCAGAGTCACAACTAGGGTTGACCAAGCCAGAGCCCATAATGGCTTGCGGCTGCACAGGTAAGCTTCCTGTCAATGGGGTATACATCCATCTCTTCGTGGCTGGGTGAAGCTTTCCGCAAGATGTCATGGCGCTTCTCCATGCATCCCGGCCAACCACTGGGTTCTCGGGTGCCCGTCAACAAATCCTCCACCCAGTGAGTGAATTTTGAAGTCCATCTTGAGCTTGAAGTTCATGGGGTTGTCATCATCTTGACTCTCACATCTCCTTATGAATTCACTCAACCAACCCGTCTCTGAGCATAGCAAAATAAACTACTTAGTCCGGGTCATGGTAACAAGGGGAATTGGTTCATCCTACCACATGATACTACTCAAGAACATAACTTCAAAATTTCACCTACTGCATGCATAGTGGGGAGGTATAATTCTAATGCAACAAAATAGTAGGTATTGTAAAGAAACATGATCAATGACTTGCCTTGCTGACGATCTTCGTAAGCTAGGGACTCGTGGTAGCAAGCTTCGCACTCCGGAAATTCTACCGAGGCAAACAATAATCACAATAAGCATACAACATATGATCACTTACATAACAGCATAGTAATATGAAACACACCAAACAAACGAATCAAAAACCCAAAGGAAAACTCGAAGAAATCCAACTCAATGTTTTCCTACTTCAAGCAACAACTAAAATAGTTTTACATAACAAAATTTTCTTAACATAACCTAAGCATGGGTTTATGTTAACTTAACGAAAAAGAATGCATTATGCAACTAGGAGCAAAAAGAATCACCTTAAAATCCATTATGAAACTCCTATTAGGCCTAAAGCAATTTCTAATAAGAAAAATAAAATAAAAGTTTTATTTATTATAAATAAAAGTTCATGCTCTAAAGTTACAGAAACTAACCTAGAATAATCTATCACATAGGAAAAATAAATTTATTTGCTAACTAAAACAATAGGAAAACAGTAGCTAGTTAATTAATTAAGAATAACATGATTCTGATTAAAACTATTTTTTATTAATCCTAAAATGCCCAAATAAATTCCTATGGTTAGGCAATGTCAAAACAAAGTTGTGACAAAAAGAATCACTAAAAATAATTTTCCTAACTCATTTTATAGCAGAATTACTATTCTGTCTAAATCTAAAATAAAGCAATTTTAAATAATTTTAACATGCCTAGTTATATTTTCTACAGAAACTATAAGAAATTTTCAAACCAATAAAAAAAGAATCACTTAAAAATATTAAGTAGATTAAAAGATATGAATTTTTCAAATCTGAAACTATTCTGCTAAAACAGAAAACGAAAAATAAAGAAAAACGAGCTAATGGGCCTATATAATGCTTCGGCGTTAAATAACTAAACTACGCCCTAGGGTTTAAAACGAATCGGCCCGTTTAATAAAAACCCTAACTAAAAATAAAGCGGAACTAAAAACCGGTTCACTAAACCTAAACCTAATAAACCATACCCCTTCGGGGGTTCTAATCTACGCCGTTGAGATTAGATCGGACGGCAGGGAGGGGTCCGGCGACTTATCGGTCGACGACGGCGACGACGGCTCGGGCGGCGAGTGCTCCGGCGACTCGGTGGTCGAGGCGGCGGGAGACTCAGCCCAGTGCTGAGACGAGGCGAGGTCGGTTTGGTGGAGTCGGGAGATCGAGGATGGCAGGCGGCGAGTCACGAGTTAATGGCGGCGGCGGCGCTTCGGTTGCTCCGGCGGCGTCTGAGCGAAGGAAGGTCGGGCGAGGAATGGGGTCGGGGGTTTATATAGAGGCACGGCTTGCGAGGGCAAGCAGGCGGCGGATCACGGCGAATCCGGATCTCACGGGATCCGGCCAGCAGCGGCGGTTGGCGTGGGCGAGGAAGGTGACGGGTGGGGACCACCCGCCAGCGAAGAAGGAGGGTCTGGCGTCGGGTCGGTCGGCCGATGGCTAGCCGATTCAGGCGAGGGCTCGGTCGGACGTCGGTTAACACAGTTGGGCCCGCTGGGTGGCGCTGGTGGGCCGCTTGGGTGTTAGCTGGGCGGTTGGCTGGCCCGCGCCAGGGCTTTCTTCTTTTCTTTTTTATTTGTTTGAAAATAAAACAGAGATAAAATATATAGAATATAAATATTTTATATAGGACATATATATATCAAAATGATCAGGAATATTCCTATCATTTGAACATTTTCAAGGCAAAATCAAACTTTATAAAAAATCATTTTCTAAAATTCCAAATAAAACTCAAATTTGAATTCAAACTTTTGGCAATGTTTTTCCTCTGATATTTTTGGAGTGTCATGTTTACTCCTCTCATACTTTTCTCAAGTATTTATCGGGCATAGTTTTGAAATAATTTCCACTTGCCAAAATTTGAATTCAAATGCCAACAACTCAAAACTTGAAACTTCAAATGCCACTCAAATTCAAACAGAATGCAAAGATGCTTAGCTATAATTGTAAAACATTCCAAATAGGAAATTTGGGATGTTACAAACCTACCACCTTAAGATGAATCTAGCCCTCGAGATTCGGGTTAACTAGCAAATAGGTGCGGGTGGTCTCGAAGAAGGTCTTCTTCTCGCTCCCAAGTGGCTTCCTCTTCGGAGTGGTGACTCCACAACACCTTGCAAAACTTGATGATCTTGCTGCGGGTGACTCTGTTCGCAGTCTCGAGAATTCGGACGGGTTTCTCCTTATAAGTCAGATCACCGTCGAGCTGTATGGCCTCTAGGGGCCTTTGTGTCTCTCAACGGAATATCGGCCATGTCGCATGACACTTCTTGGTGAGAAACATGGAAGACATCATGAACTCGGACAATCCTTCCGGCAATTCCAACTTGTAAGCAACTTCTCCACGACGTTCGAGGATTTTGTAGGGGCCAATGAATCGGGGTGCTAACTTTCCTTTGACACCAAACCTCTTGATTCCACGAAGTGAGACACACGAAGATATGCTCGGTCTCCCTTCGTAAGTTACTTCCTTGCGTTCTTGTCGGCATAACTCTTATGTCTCATTGTGCTATCTTGAGTCTATCGAATCAACTTGACTTTCTCTTGGAATCTCGATAAGATCGGAATCGAAAAGTGATCGATCTCAACACCATCCCATAGCAATGGTGTTCGCACCTCCTTCCGTATAGAGCTTGAAAGGGCCATCTTGATGGGTGATAAGCTGTTGTTGTATGAAAACTCTGCGTATGGCAAATTATCATCCCAGCTAGACCCATAGTCTAGCACACAAGCTCTCAACATGTCCTCCAGAATCTGATTGACTCTCTCGGTCATCCATCATGCTGCGGATGAAAAGTTGTCTTGAACTCCAGCCTCGTACCCAAAGTTTCATGCAAGCTGATTCCAAAACTTTGAGGTAAATTGTGTTCCTCTATCGACACGATACTCCTCGGAACTCCATGCAGACATCGATCCTGGTCATGTATATCTTGGCCAACTTAGCACTGGTATAGGTAGTCTTCACGGGAATGAAGTGAGCTACCTTGGTCAATCGATCAACCACTACCGAGATGGAATCATAACCTGAGCAGGTTACTGGTAATCTGTGATAGAATCCATTCCAAGTTTTCCCATTTCCAATCGGGAATCGGCAAAGGTTGAAGTAACCTGCTGGCTTACGATGTTCTACCTTTACTCGTTGGCAAACATCGCACCTTTACTACGTACTCGGCAATATCCTTCTTCATACCATCCACGAGACTTTCCTTCAAATCCAGATACATCTTGGTGTTACAGGGGTGAATCGATCGGTGAATCATGAGCCTCTGAAGAATTAGCTTCACGAGTTCGGGATCATTGGGCACATAATCGATCCTCGAACCATATAGCTCCGTATTCATCCTTACGAAATCCTTTGGCTTTTCCTTCATTCATCTTTTCTTTATCTCATCAATTTCCTTGTCCGACTTACGGGCTTCACGAATTCTTCGGCCAAAGTGGACTGAACTTCGAGTTGCAACATATCCTCTCGGAACTATCTCGATCGGAGATCTACGAGGTCATCGACTAACTCTGGGGTAATCCTCCTGCTATAAGAGTATTCACATAACTCTTACGGCTCAAAGCATCTGCTACGACATTAGCCTTACAGGTGGTAATGCAATCTCATGTCATAGTCCTTTATTAACTCTAGCCATCTCCTGCACGAGGTTCAACTCTTTCTGCGTGAAAATATACTTCAAGCTCTTGTGATCTGTGTAAACATCACAGCGGTTTCCGATAAGAAATGTCTCAGTCTTGAGTGCATGCACTACGGCTGCTAACTCCAAATCATGTGTGGCATAATTCATCTCGTGAGGTCGTGGCTATGCGGAGGTATAAGCTACAACTTTTACTTCCTGCATGAGCACTCCTCCGAGTCCACGGCGAGAAGCGTCCACAATATACTGGTAATCCTTGTGTATGTCCGGCAAAATCAGCCTTTGGGCTGTAACCAAGCGTTTCTTCAATTCACAGAAGCGGCTTCACAATCCTCGGTCCAAATGTACTTGGCTTCCTTCTTCAACAGCTCAGTCATGGGCTTGGCAATCTTCGAAGTTTTCAATAAACCTCCGATAATATCCTCTGAGTCAGAAAACTGCGGATCTCCTTGGTGAGGTGGGTGACTGCCAATCGGTGGTGATTCAACCTTGGCGGGGTCAAGCTGCTATTCCTTCTCCTGAAATAACATGTCCAAGGAATCCAACTTCCTTCAGCCAAAATTCACATTTGCTGAACTTGGCATACAACTGATGTTCTCGAAGTTTCTCGAACTAGGCGCAAATGTTCCTTATGCTCTTCCTCGCTCTTGGAAAAATCAGTATATCATCGATGAACACCACGACAAACTTGTCCAGATATTCCATAAATACCTTGTTCATCAAATTCATGAAGTATGCAGGGGCATTAGTCAATCAAATGACATGACGGTATACTCATATAAACCATACACAGTAGTGAATGCTGTTTTGGGTATATCCTTTTCACGGATCTTCAATGATGATACCACGATCGAAGATCGATCTTGGAGAATACCTTGGCTCCAACTAGCTGATCAAATAAATCATTAATCATCAGCGAGAGGTACTTGTTCTTGATGGTCACGTCGTTCAGCGACGATAATCCTAACCATTCTCAAGGTTCCATCCTTCTTCTCTACCAAAAAGAATGGGGCTCCCCAAGGTGATGAGCTTGGCGAATATATCCTTTCTCCAATAACTCATTAATTTGATTCTTGATTTCTTTCAAATCATTCGGGGCATCCGATAAGGTCTCTTGGATATCGGGGCTGTGCGGGCAATAACTCAATCAGAAATTCAATGTCCTGTCCGGTGGCATTCTGGTAATTCCTCAGGAAACACATCGGAAAATCTTGCACTCTTGGCACTTCCTCTGAACAACTCCGTGAGGGAATTCACTGATTCTTCATCGGCTATGCGGATACATACTTGATCCTCTTACGCTCCGGGGTGGTGGCAGAATCGACTTCTTGAGCACAGATCTATGTTTCCTTCAAACTTGTCAACCAATCCATGCCTAGGATTACATCCAAGGTGCAGGTTTCCAATACTATGAGTCTGCGGAAATTTATGATTTCCGATGTTGAGGTTGCATGACAGCCTAAGCCTGCCATCATTTCTCCTCTGCGGGCCCGACGAAGGGGCTTCTAAGGGTTTTAGTGGGCAACCCATACTTTTCCACAACTACCCTTGATATGAATGAATCGTTGCACGAGAATCAAAAAGTACCAATCTGAGCGTGAATTCAATAAAAACTTACCAACCACGATTATCGGCTGATCATAGGCGTCCTCCACGTCAATGTGGTTCACACGAGTCGAGGAAAGGGTTGGGCTTCTTCGCTGAGCTTCCATTGTCGTTTCCATTCCTCTGCTTGGCCTCCGGGCAGTCGGTGGCATAGTGCCCTGTTTTCTGCCACTTGAAACAGGTGATGTGACTCAGATCCTTCGGAGCCGGGGCAGGACGATGCTGGTTTCCATTACCGTTTCCATTGCCATTCCCATTGCCTAACTTGTTGTCCTGGCTGCGGTTGTTCCCATTTCCTCCATGGTTATGCCCTCCATGGTTGTGATGGGTATGCCCTCCTGAGTATGGGGCATATCGGGGCTTCTGCTGAGCTCCAGAGTTGTATTTCCCCTGGCTGTACTTCCTCTTGCGGCTATCAATCTGCTGCTGCTTGCCTTCAAGTATGGTGGCCTTGTCTACCAGCTCCTGGTAGTTGGTGAAGGTAGCCACCATAAGCTGCATACCCAGTTCATCATTGAGTCCCTCGAGAAACTTCTCCTGCTTTGCGGCATCTGTGGCCACATCATCCGGGCCATAGCGAGCTAACTCGCTGAACTCATCCACGTACTGCACCACAGTATGGTTCCCCTGGCGTAAGTTGCGGAACTCACGCTTCTTCAGACTCATGGCTCCAGCTGAAACATGGGCGGTGCGGAAGGCCTGCTGGAACTGATCCCACGTGATGGTGCCGATGGGATAAGTGGCGGTGTAGTTCTCCCACCAAGAAGCTGCAGGTCCATCAAGTTGATGTCGGACAAAGCGCACCTTCTGCATCGGTGCATCCAACGGTGATTAACTCTTTTCCGACCTTGCGGAGCCAATCGCCGGCCACAATCGGCTCGGTGCTGCTAGAGAACACGGCGGATTCAGCCTCGGGAATCGAGTCAAGTTGTCAGCGAGGGGTGGTGGCGGTGGATTGTTGTTGTTGTTGTTACGGTTACGGATGAGCATCGCATGAGGGCATTCTGCTGTTGGATCAGCTGGGTGAGCTCCGGCGGAAAGTTGAGGCCGGGGTCACGTCTCGGAGGCATCTGGTGTTTTGGAGTGGATGAGAAAATTAGAATAGAACAATGGTCTAATGAGAAATAACACTACCCATATGAATGCACAATCATAATCACACCAATCATTTATTCAATCATCTCAAACATGGTTAAATCTCGACTACAAAATGCTCACGACTAATCGAAAATAACGGTCTAACTGATCGACGGAAAAGTAAAATAACATGGTGGTCGACTAAATGTCTTCATCAATAATCCTTGCGTCCTCAGTGCGATGTCCTCGGTGTGGCTTCCTCATTGCGGCGCCTCCTCTTGCGGCTTTCTCGGTGGAACTCCTTCATAATCCTGATCATTGCTCACGAGAGGTCCGTCATCTCCACTCGGAAAAGGTCCTCTCCCAAGTCCATCTTTTCTTCTAATCGGCAACCTTCATCTTGGTCGTCGACTCTCTCCATGAAGTCCGCGATTTCTTCCTCATAGTCAAGGAAATCTGTGTGCCTTCTCCTCCGGTTCGAGTTCACGGAACAACAACCTCCTGTGTACCTTGAGTTCTGGCGATGCGGATCTCCGTTTCTGAGGAGACACTCCAAGTCTTGGACATCGAGAGAGATGGAGTCGTCCTCTGATGCGGATGATATCTCCATTCCTTGCTCTGCGAGAAACCATGGCGAGTCGATGGATCGAGCTCGGCCTGTACTCTTCTCGGAGATGTCCAAGTGCGATATATCGCCATGTCTCTTAGAGATCCAGTTGAAGTCGGTAAACTCAAAGTCAATAGGCTCTGTATGTCCTCGAAGGTTCTCCTGGAATATGCACTTCAATCCATGGCGGGTATCCGTCGGAAGTGCATTGGTAGGCTTCCGTGATCGAGGCAGAGCAATCTTCAGCTTCTTCAACATCTGGACCAGCTTCCTGCGAAGGGCATCGTCTCATCTGGTGGCAAAACTCCGGTAGCAAAACTGGGGTGAACTTCGTGACCATCTAGAATGTTGAAAACGGAGAGAAGTCGAGAAATGAGCAGGGAGAATTACGGAATGATAAGGATATAAAATACATAGTCTCTTCCTATGGCTTTCCGATACTAGGGGTTCGTCCTCACGGTCGCGTGTGCTCGATACCATCTACATGTGAGCCGACCCAAAATCGGTCAAGTCTACGTATACATACCATCCCAAGATCATACTAGCACAGTACATTGATGAAATAATCAAAGTTCAATCACACCTGAATTTATTACGATTCTCATATCGAGTCTTTATTACAATAGAATAAATTGGCGAAGGCCAACTCATGAAAATAAACTAAATAAAGCTGCGGAGCGTAGAAGAATAAGCGAGTCCATCCGACTCCAAAGGGCAATCGCCAAGCGCGGGCGTAGCCTCACTCTGATGGAATACTCCTCGCAACATAAGGCGTTGCAGCCGTGTAATCAGCATTTTGAATATCTTGGCAAGTCATGAAGAGAAATAACAATAATAAAATTACTAACACTATATGCAATTTGGTGTGGGGCTCTAAGTTTCATCATTTTGCGAAAAGCCAGTTTTTCCCTACAACAGTGGACTTGCTTGCAAATACTACAAAATTGTTGGTAGTTATTGAGATGGTTCCACCAACCAATGTCTCATTCCCAAATTATTAAGTCATAACCCCTCAATTAATTTATAAATTTTAGTGTTGAGATTTCCGAATACTTCCAAGTTCAGAGGCTCAAATTGTCGTAACGGGGACACGGCTGTCGATTAGATCTTTTCTCTGCGAGAGGTTTAGCACTTTACCGCAAGAATCGTTCCCTCCTTTTAAGTCTTAGCACTTCATGGTGTTTGAAGGCGGAATGAGCAACAGGGTCTTCGAAGAGTTCTTACGGCGAGACGGTACTACGAGATGTAGAAGAGCGGTAGGATTGGATGGGTACCGGCGGTGGCGGAAGAACTCTTGGAAGACCTGTTTGTTTACAAATCCCATCTATCTGAGATTTGATAAATTAATTGAGGATTAATGAAATAGAGTGCCGACATTGATGGTATGATACAGTCTGCAGGAATTCGATTTCATTCATATATGGAATTGGGTCAGCCTTCACATGCAGCGTCTTTACCATGGCCCAGCCTCCTGGCGCCTTGGCGGCAGGCGATATCTTCCATAGGCGGATGCGCCGTGCTCCTTGAAGCAGCTCTGCCAGCTCCCCAATGCCTTGGCAGGGGAGATAGATAGCCACAAGGCACAGGCGGCGCCTTTCATCACTGCCGAACTTCGTTCGTGCAGCTCCATGATTCGGGAAGAAGATCACCCGAATAAGCTGGGCATCTCCTCCTCGGGGCGACACTGTGAGCAAACCTACATACATGTTTATGTTAGTCGCCTTCCTCGCGAACTCTTTCAAAGTTCGTTTAAGCACTCTTGAAAATGCCGTGGCGAAGCCGTCGATTCTCCTTCTGAGTCAGCCAACTGAGCACGAACATCCTTTAGTTCCTCACCCAGTTGGGTGTTGGCATCTTGGAGGTTATTTTCTCCTGCCGCACCCTCGTAAGCACGCTCTCGCCGGCCTTTAGCTGGCGCAGGAGCTGTTGCTTGTCCGGATCCATCCCGGCGGTATCTGCAATGTTAATGTCAAATTTATGCACACGCCGCACTTTGCAAAACTACTTCCACTTTGAAGGGCATATATTACGGAGGAGTCTTCATGGCTCCCGGTCATGGCTTGATCTTGACCTCAAGTTGGGCCTTGCACTCTTCAAGCTCCTGGGACAAGCGGGTATTCTTTTGGTAAGAACCTGCATTCCAAATGATCCTTAAATCAGTTATCCTAACTATTTTAAGTCTCGGGGAGACTCTTGGCATATATAACTCAAAATTCCTTACCGTATGTCTTTCACATCTTTGCTCTGTAGCTCTGGCTAGGCCATCTTGGCTGCAGAGTGCGCTTCTCCCGAACTAAAGGCGTCCAGCGCCTCTTGGGAAAACTGTCGTCACGTAGAATAGTCGGCGGCGCCTATGATTCATGGCGCTCTCCACCTCCAACTTGGTGGCGGACAGTCTGTCGGCATCCTCCGTTGGAGGAGCATCTGACGCATGCCTCGTGTTTGTACCCCCTTCAGGACTCGGCTTTTGAGCCTGGTTGGCGGAGATCCGATTGGCAACTTCTCCGGACTCAGTCCGGCGAGCGCTCTTTTTCCTGAAAAAACCACGAGCGTCAGTGTGCCTCCCAGGAACCTCTCCTTAAAACACGATGGCACATCATACCGTTGCGGTGGCGTCTCGAGTCGTACCGCACTTCTTTTCCGCTTTCTTTGGGCGAGCTGCCTTGTTGGGCGGCAGCGGCGACTCGGCTTCCGTCTGAAGGCACCCCTGCGAAACACCATCAAATCGTGGTGATTAGAAGTAAAGCAGGTGGGTCATGGTATCTGACTTGGTCACGATTACAGGAGGCCAGAAATAATCCGGGTAGTTGGCGTAATGGCAGCAAAGCATTATCGATGCTAAGTTGGTGGAACACCCGTCGATCAGCTCCACCTTTATATCCGGGTCCTCTTAGGAGGCGGATCGAGACCGTTCGGATCCTCGGGTTGTGAAGCGGGCTGTGTATCTTCTCCACGGCCCGCGCAGTTCCAGCGTAGAAACCATGAAATGAGATATTTAACCACGGGAACATGGATCGGACGGGCCACAAAGATATTTGCTTACCCAACCGAGGATTATTCGAAGAAAACCCGTTCAATGGTGTGCGCGAGAAAATCCTCCTCTTCCCTTTGTACATGGCGGACAAGGTCTTCACCAGTTCGGTGACGATCCGGCCCTTCTGCGGCCATGGTGGGTGGCATCGTCCTCCCGTTGAAGTCCCACATGGGTGGCCCCTATATTGGAGCAGCTGCACTCCCCTCATAATGCAGATGCCATGACTCCAATCATGGTCAATCCGGCATGAGCCGATAATGTTATTGGCTCATCAAGTAAAGGGCGTCGGTCATTTTCCCTCTGCAGGGGCTCATGAGCGCCAGCTTAGGCGCTTCTTGGAGGCGTTGCTAAACTCCGGAAGGCCGATCGAGCAGGATCCGGCGGCGGGGCGTCCTCCATGTAAAACCATTCCGAGGCCACTCCTCGGATGCCTTCTTTAGGGTTCGGATAAGTATCCGGTCCGGCGATCGCCATAGTTGGCTCCACCCACTTGATATATTGACCCCTCATGAGAGCGGGGTACTAGGCAGAATAATCTCTTCCTAGCATAAAATGAGCCTTGATGCCCAAGAACAGTTCGCAAAGGGCCATGAAGCCCGCGATGTGCAAAATGGAGGCAGGCGTAAGGTGGTGCAATTGGAGGCCGTAGAACTCCAAGAGCCCCCGGAGAAACGGATGAATTGGAAATCCGAGTCCTCTTACTAGATAAGAGACAAAGCACACCCGCTCTAATTTAGAGGGATCGGGGACACTCTCCGCTTGCTTTCCGCCCTTGTAGGTGGCAAGTCCGGCTCGAACCGGAACCATGATGGCCGGGGGAAGAAATCCCTTGGTTTGGAGTATAACTAGCTCGCTATCTTGGGTGAGCATCTCTCCCAATTTCCAGGCTGAGGTTGGGGAGCGCGAGAGAGGAGCAGCGTCGTATCCATGATGGAATGGGTTTTTGTCAAAGCGCTCGATGAAGGCTTGCGGAGGGGGATGGTGTGACTCAGATCTAGATCCTCGCCCCTTTATAGGCGGCTCATTTAGCATCTAGGGGGTAAGTGTAAAAATACCTGGCTTTTCGCATTCATTCAAACACGTGGAAGATGGCCATTATTGGGCGTGGAAGCCAAGGGCGCAGTATTTATCGAAGCGGACACTATTAGACAAGTATATGGAATTTGGAGAAGAACCCGCCTCGCAATGCGAAGACAAACTACGGCGCGGACTTATCGTCATTGAAGCCTGATTAGGGAGCTCTTGAGGAGTCTGGATTAGGGGTGTCGGGATAGCTGAACTATCATCATTGGCGGACTCTGGACTATGAAGATACAAGATTGAAGACTTAGTCCGTGTCCGGATGGGACTTTCCTTGGCGTGGAAGGCAAGTTTGGCGATCTGATATGTAGATCTCCTACCATTGTAACCGGCTCTGTGTAACCCTAACCCTATTCGGTGTCTATATAAACCGAAGGGTTTTAGTCCGTGGGGCGAACAACAATCATACCATAGGCTAGCTTCTAGGGTTTAGCCTCTACGATCTCGTGGTAGATCTACTCTTGTACTACCCATATCATCAATATTAATCAAGCGGGGTAGGGTATTACCTCCATCGAGAGGGCGAACCTGGTAAAAACATCGTGTCCCTTCTCTCCTGTTACCATCCGCCTAGGCGCACAGTTCGGGACCCCCTACCGAGATCCGCCAGTTTGACACCGACAACGGTCAGCGCCGGATTCGGGGCTCTCGACCCTATCGACAAAAAGCCATTTAAAAGGCAGTAAGAGGACCGTCCGGTCGAGCGAGTCTGGACGGTATGCCAAATTCATGGCACCCCGACAAACCCGCGAACCACACTCCACAGTGATGGGTCTTCAAGCAGGCGGCAAATTAAATGCGAACACAAGAAGGAAACACCGGTGAAAGCGAGAATGAACCTGCTTGCCCGAACAACGGGGACGAGAAAAAAATTCCCACGGAGATTAAAACAGTAAACATGATCCACGCGACTCACATCACGAGAAGCCGCGAGCAGCGTGCTCGGAAAGCGTCGCTATAGAGCCCATCGTACCCACACCTAACTACTGGTTGACTTGTCCGATCACCTTCGATCACACGGACTACGACTAGTATTGGCGTGGAGGATCGAGAGCCTTGGTGCTTGACCCAATAATCAGCGGATACCATCTTACCCGTCCTCATGGGCGGCGATGAATCTCAATTTAATATACGGGACCTTTGTCCGCAGGATGGGGATAGACCCATCCAGAATTATCCAAAGCAACACCACCTTTGAAGGGGTAATACCAGGCATTGAAGCCTACGGTAGGGGCTCCGTCGTACTGGAGGTAACATTGGGCTCCTCAGGAAACTCCAGAAGCAAAGAACTAATCTTCACCATCGCACCCTTCCAAAGCAGCTACCATGCATTGCTTGGAAGAACGGCCTTCGCCCGCTTCAACGCAGTACCGCACTATGCCTACCTTACACTCAAGATGCCCAGTCCACATGGCGTCATCACCGTTAATGGAAACACAGAGCGCTCTTCACGCGCGGAGGAATACGCGACGGCTCTAACGGCGGGATCCTAAGCGGCCTCCAATACCAGAAAGCATGACTGGTCGTTAAGACCACGGACACGGTTAGACGAGTCTGGTAGTCTAGATGAAACTGATCCAGGGCGCCATGTACGTAATCCCATAGAGGAGACCAGGGGCTTTAGATATTTAAGACAGCCCCACCCTTGGCTCAACCTTATTGGCAGGCCAATGTTTTACACTTCTACTATCAATCGCATGCTTACGTTGTACTCTTCTACACGAGTTTTCTTTTTTACAGACAACATTCATGCGATACCCTTCCAGGACACGGCACAACGGAGACAAAGGCGCAGACATGCAGCAGGGCCCCGCTCAAAGGGTTCTCTTTAGATTAAGCCCCTGTGTAAACCTTTTCTATTGCCTCTTGTTGTTTACACATCCCATGGGTGCTATACCCATAGAGGACACTGCCGTTATTGGCATTTCGCCACGACAGACTAATGCACGTGCCTGGAAGTACAGGGTTTATAACGAAAGGGCATTCTTCAGCCTATTTTCTGTCATAAAGTCCGAATACCTTCGGGAGTGTTCGGCGTCACGAGTTTGGCCTTATATGCATCAGCTCTGAATCATGTCTTTGGTCAAGTGTTGGGTTTGCCCGGCTCCTGGATTTGCCGCCTTATGTTCCGTTCTTATCGACTAAGGCGGCCAAAAGAGAACTACTGCGATTGTGCCCTGGTTATTCCGGATGAGCACCTCAGTAGAGAAAGCCGAAAACTGACTGTCATGATACTGCGAGAGACTGTTCAACCACTCGAAGAATTACCGGAATCTTTAGGATTCCTCCGCATTAATGAAGGACCGTTTCCCGGTCATGTACACACACGCCTGTATTCGGATGCACGCAAAAGTACTAGGGGCTACATAGTTGTAACGCCCTCGATGCGGCTATATCCCCCACGTGTCGAAGCACGACTTAGAGGCATAACCGCATTGAAAGCAATGTCGCAAGTGAGGTAATCTTCACACAACCCATGTAATACATAAGGGAAAGAGATATATAGTTGGCTTACAGTCGCCATTTCACACAATACATAAATAAACATCCATCATTAAGATTACACTCAAGGTCCGACTACGGAACCAAAATAAAAGAAGATACCCCAAATGCTACAGATCCCGATCGTCCCAAGCTGAGCTCCACTACTGATCATCCGGAAAAGACACGTAGTAACGACCACGTTCCTCATCGAACTCCACTTGAGCTCGGTTGCGTCACCTGCCTTTGGCATCGTCGGCACCTGCAACTGTTTTGGTAGAATCTGTGAGTCACGGGGACTCAACAATCTCACACCAGCGAGATCAAGACTATTTAAGCTTATAGGAAGGACAGAGTTGTAAGGTGGAGCTGCAGCAGCGACTAGCATATATGGTGGCTACATTACATAAAAGAGAGCGAGAAGAGAAGCAAAGCACAGACGTGAAGCTAGTGGCGATCAAGAAGTGATCTGAACTACTTCGCCAAGCATAACTCCAACACCGTGTTCACTTCCGGACTCCACGGAGAAGAGACCATCACGGTTACACCTTGGTTGATGTGTATTTTAAATAAGGTCAACCGGGTTTTCTACAACGGACATTAACAAATTCCCATCGCCTCATAACCGCGGCACGGCTTTGAAAGATAATACCTGCGGGGTGTCCCAACAACCCATTATAAGCTCTCACGGTCAGCGAAGGATATTCCTTCTACCGGAAGACCGATCAATCTCGGAATCCCGGACTACAAGACATTTCGACAGCAATAAAACAAGACCAGCAAAGCCGCCCGAATGTGCCGACAAATCCCGATAGGAGCTGCACATATCTCGTTCTCGAGGCACACGGATTGTCCAAACTTCCGATAGGCCATCTCAGAGTTGCCCTGATGGCCCCGGCGGCTGACAGTTTGGACCAGCACTCGAGAGGAGAACTGGCCGGGGTTAAAATAAAGATGACCCTCGGGCTCGCGAAAACCAGGGAAAAAAGGCTTAGGTGGCAAATGGTAAAACCAAAGTTGGGCCTTGCTAGAGGAGTCTTATTCAAAGCGAACTGTCAAGGGGTCCCATAAATCACCCAACCGTGTAAGGAGCAGCGAAATCAAGGAACATAACACGGTATGGCGGAAACTAGAGGCGGCAAGAGTGGAACAAAACACCAGGCATAAGGCCGAGCCTTCCACCCTTTACCAAGTATATAGATGCATTAAATATAGCAGATATATTGTGATATCCCCAACAAGTAAACATGTTACAACAAGGAACAAAATCTCCATGTTCAACAAGGAACAAACTTCATCTTCACCGCAACTAGCAGCGCTATAAGAGAGGCTGAAGCGAAGCGGTAACATAGCCAATCAGCGGTTTGCTAGGAAAGGATGGTTAGGGGCTGACATGGCAATATGGGTGGCATGATATAGCAAGTGATAGGCATCGTAGCATAGGCATAGCAAAGAGCGAGCATCTAGCAAGCAAAGATAGAAGTGATTTCGAGGGTATGGTCATCTTGCTTGCAAGGTTCTCGAGTTGTCGAAAGCTTGATCCTCGTAAAGCGTTCTCAACAGGTTCCTCGTTCACGTACTCGTCTCGGCTCTACCCAAAGCAAGAACACAAATAAAGGAACCACAATAAATCACGGTGCAATGCACAAGCAACATGATGCAAAACATGACATGATATGCGAGATGTGATATGCAATGTGTATGCGCGCTCCGGAAGGAAAATGATGAACCAGGCATCAACTTGGCAAACCAAGTATGCCGCTGGAAAGATGAGATGATTTCGGTTGAAATCGATATAAAGATCACCAGAATCGGATGCACGGTTTGCAAATGACAAGCGAAACAAAAATGGCACAAATCTGCCATTAACAGCATGATACCATTTAGCAAGCAACAAGAAATTGAGCTACTGCACCCAAACGTACCAGAAAAGCATATGGCAGTGATCTACTAAAGATTCTTGACAAAAGATGAACGCTGAGCTACGGCTAATTCACAACATAACAGGTCCAAACAAGCATGGCAAAAGTGCAAAACATAACAGCTGCACAGACTTGGTGAAATTACTAAACATGGCAAAATCAGCATCAGGAAGCAATGTTCAGAGCAAGCAAACAGCATGCTACAGGAATTTATAATAGCAAAACAAGGCACGGCACGAATCTACTCAAAGCATGGAACAAAAGTCCCTTACTGACCATAAGCCAAAAAGGATCAGAAAATATAATAACACCCATGTCAAAATAGCAAGTTTCGTTAACAGATTCAGCAAAGGGCATGGCAAAAACAGATAACAAGTAGGCATGTTTAAGAGCTCAAAGCACTCACTACAGAGCATTACATGATAAACTAAGCATACATACATCAATAAGACATGGCATAGAAGATATAAATGGCAAGAACAACTTCATAGCATACACGGATCAACTACAACAACCTTGGCAAAATTGAATATGTAAACAATCTGCCAGGAAACATTTTATAGAAAAAGTAGAGCTCGATTGACTCAAGCTATGGCCCTCCATAATTGCAAACAAGGGCATGGATGGATAGAGCATAACCATATGTTCAAAACATCCTTACTGAAGTATCTCAAAATATGCATGGATCTCTCTGTAGCATCAAGTTAACATGGCATAAAAATATCAGCAAAACAGGGGTTGAAATCAGCAACATCATGAAGCCTAGTTTGCATGCTTGTGCTAGTCACCACAGAGGTCACAAAAATACATGGCATACACCCCTGGAAAGATGGCATGGCATATTACAAAACACATGTAGGACTCAAGTTCATAGGGTGCTCACATCAATCATGCCAAAAATGACAAAAGTGCATGTTCTGTTAAGAAACAGAAACTAACATCACATAGCCCTCTTCTAACAGCATTTCGGGCATCAAGATGAGCTCAAATGAAAATGATGCAATGAGATGAAATGATCTACTCATCGAGGCGAACATTTTGACATATTACACGCACGAAATGGTGCAATATGCAGAGAGTTATGGCATGACGAAAATGCAACAAATTATCACAGAAATAAAGACTTAGAGGGATTTTGGGGGGAGGAGAAAGTCAACCCTTCGGTTGGTGGATCTGAGATCCGATCAGGCGGCAATGCGGCGGCTCGGCTGCTCGCGGAGCTCGGGCGGGGGAGGAGAGGCCAGCGGCGGCGGCGGCCGGTCGGCTGACAGGCGACAGCGGGGCGGCCGAGGCGGCAGGCGGTGGGAGGCAGCCTGGGCGGGTGGGTCAGCAGACAGCAGGCGGCCAGGCGGGCGGCAGGTCAGCGATGGCGCCCGGCGGGGCGAGGCGGGCGGCAGGCGGGCGACGGGCACAGACATGGTATGCCGGCCGGGGCAGGAGGGCCTCAGCAGACCCAGCAGGTCAGCGGCGATGTGGGGCGCAGGTGCCCACGTGGCAGCCCCTGGTTACGCCGGCGGCGGCGGACAGCGTCCGTGGCCGTGGAGGGATTTTTGCTAGGGTTAGGGGGGAATTGATCCGGGATTTGGAGGGGGAGATGCATATTTATAGGTAGAAGGAGCTAGGAAGCTTGAAATGAGGTGCGGTTTTCGCCCACACGATCGTGATCCGACGACGGGGAGCATGGAAGTGACTTAGATGGGTTATTGGACTATTTTGAAGGGGTGTTGGGCTGCAACTTAAAAGAGGCCTTTGCGAGTGCGGTTAACCGTTGGAGTACCAAGCGAGCTCCAAATGACCGAAACTTGACGGTGGTCTACGGTGGTATACCAAGGCCACTTGACCAACCTCGGTCCATTCCGAGAAAGTTTAGTACCGCTCACGGAAAAAGCGTAAAAGGGGCGCGGGGACATAGGAGTGCGGATTGCAAAAGCGGACAGCGGGAAAATGCTCGGAATCATGAGAGGCGAACACGTATGCAAATAAGATGCACATGATGACATGATATGAAATGCATGACATGGACAAAATGCAAAAATGAAGAAAAACCCAACCACGGAGGGAATATCATATCACAATGCCGAAAATGGCAAGAGTTGGAGTTACAAATATGGAAAGTTACATCCGGGGTGTTACAATAGTAGCCCCACCGTCAAACTCTTATGGCTAAGTGAAAGTGTTACAACTATATAGTCTGGTTGCCTAGTTCGACGTGCGGTCACCTCCTTAATGGACCAAGGCGTTGGATCAAGTGTGATTATGCATATTTTTCGCGAACACCCCCGCATTGTATGCGTGGGGGCTGAAGCCAACAACTGCTAACTTTCAGAATTACATATATACATAAAAAAAGGCCGCACAGGAGGTACAAATAATACTTTCGGGCACAAAGTATAAATATAGCCTCATAATCAAAATAACATTGTTTCTACAATGACACGATTTATCACTCGAACATGACATTCTTGAGCACTTGAGCCTCTATTAAGAGAGCACCTTACATTACTGCTCCAAGTAGTGCTTGGCGGATCTGGCCTCCCACGGATTCTGGGTGCATAATGAGGTGGCCTCCATATCATCGAATATGCTTTAGCAGGCAAGTGCCATCCGTGCACCCTCTATACATGCCGACCTCCTCATGGCATCGATCTGAGATAAGGCCTTTGAGGTGTTGCACCAAACCAAAATAAATGTCGGCTTAGGCCCCTTGACCAAAGATGGTCTATTACTGAACCGCTTGGCAAGCCCGGACAACCTATGAAGCTCATGAAAGCAGCCATCTTCTCATTCAACGGCAATGGACGCGCGGGAGCATTGAATTGGGACCAGAATAGTCTCTCCACTTCTTTATCACCTTGATCCTCGAAAAACTTGGCGGCATCAACGGTACTCTTTGCCAAGTCCGCATAAGCGTCTGCAGGACTCCAGCATCGATCGAGGAGAGCATACTTCGGATCCAAGAACTTCATCCGCAACAAGTAGGGACTCCTAGCCGTGATTTTTCCGGCTTGTCGAAGCTCCTCCCGCGCATCCCTAACCTCGGTCCGCATCTCCTTGGCCGCATTAAGTGCCTTGTTCAGGTCAGCTGAATTAACCTGATTCTCCATTTCAAGGAGCTCATACCGGTCGGCGGCATTTTTCAACTCCACAGCCATTTTGGCTCTCTTGTCTTCGCTTCGGCGATGAGCAGTCTGTTCGGCTCTCAACTCTTAGGCCGCCTTTAGGCAGCCGCATCGCTAGCCCGAGCTTGTTCCTTGGCCTGGGCAAGTTCCGCCCTCAGGGCTTCCACGGCGGCAGCACCGTCTGCAGTCCAAGCATGTCGCATTAATATTATGCCCCTCTCATATTTTCCTATACAACATAATAAGGAAAGCAGAGCACATACCTTGTGACTCGTTCAGCCGTTCGTTCACCAACGTGATATCGGCATCAATAGATCCAATTTGCCTCCTTAGTTCGGCAACTTCAACGCACTGTTCGGCGGTACTTAGGCACCTGCGCATATGTACAGCGCAATCAGTACTTACACAATATGATCCTCCGTTTGCCACCTAGGGCGGGCAACCAGAGTCTCAGGGGCTACTATCCATATGGAGCACACCTAGCGCGTGCCTCACAACCAAAAAATTGTGTATTTCTCACTACATACCTCAAAGCCTCTAAGGAGGCTCGTAAATGCTTCATTCAAACCGCTTGTGGCAGATGAAATCTTCTTGAGCACCGTGCTCATTAATGAGTGGTGCTCCTGCGAGAACGCAGCTCGCTCCAGAAGGCTCGTCAGTATGTCCGGCCGGACACCGAACTGTGCCGGACCCTTCTCATCGCCCCCCGTGGGAGCCGAACGCTCCGGGCTCAGGGCGGCGGACGGATTAGCCTATGGCTTCGGCAAATCCGGACTCCTCCGTGATGACACCTCGGTGTCGCCCGCCTCAGGAGATGGAGAGGCTGGTGGGGTCTCACTCTCCATCATCTCCGGAGGAAGATCCCCTGAAGACGAACTATGTTGAGAAGAGGTGCTAGTCGGACTGCAAAGAATGGATCCTGGTTAGTGTACTCGAAGAAAGGTAGTACCTTCGAATTTACGGTTAACTTATAGCTCGTTGGAGGGCTGGCCCGTTGGCGGGCATGATGTGGTGAGGGCGCCCGTCGGGGCAGAGCCCCCTGGTGATACCTTTTTCCCTTGCTTGGGTATCTCCATCTCCTGGTCTTCAGAGGCGGCCCTCTTCTTCCCGCGCGGGGAGGAGGCTTTAGACTCCCCTTCCCGACTATCCTCCTTAGCGGAGGTAGCAATTCCCCTGGTTTGGATGCGCAGTGTGTGAAGTTCGGCTTCTCTGTTCTTCCCTTCGTCTTTCCCTGAGGGCATTTTGCTGAGCACCCGGCCAACCATCTTGGCAATGGTTGGGCTAGGCGAGCCTTCGGGAACTGGCGCCGGACACCTGATTCTCTCAGCCTTGCTGAGCCATTCCTGGCCACGGAGGATTTTCAGAATAATGACTATCACAAATATGAACGATGTGTCCGGTTTCAAGGTTACTTACTTGGGTATCTAGGCAATTGCAACTTAGGCCCGCATCCTCGGTGGTATCCAGACACTTTACTTGTGGTCCGAAGAATAATTTACACATCCCTTCGAGCTTCAGGCCGAAGAAGTGCTTAATAGTCCGTGGACCCTCTGGATTAAACTCCCACATCCGGAGAGGCCGGCATTTGCACGGCAACATCCGTCGGATTAGCATTACTTGAATTATGCTGACAAGGTTAATGTCCTTCTCAAGAAGCTCCCAGATACGGCTCTGCAGTATTGGTACATCACTAGCGGGCCCCCAATTTCGTCCTATGTCGGTCCACGATGCCAATTGTGACGGAGGGCCCGAGCGGAACTCGGGGGCGGCCACCTACTTTGTGCCTCTGGGAGCCGTGACGTAAAACCACCTCCGCTGCCATACATCGGATACTTCTGGGAAAGAACCCTCTGGCCATGGGGCATCGGCATTCCTGCTTATTATGGCACCTCCGCACTCCGCATGTCGCCCCTCGATCATCTTCGGCGTCACATTGAAGGTCTTGAGCCATAAGCCGAAGTGGGGAGTGACGTGGAGAAAAGCCTCGCACACAATGATGAACGACGAGATATGCAGGATAGCGTCCGGGGCTAGATCATGAAAATCTAACCCGTAATATAACATGAGCCCCCTCACAAAGGGATCAAGGGTGAGGCCCAAACCGCGGAGGAAGTGAGGAACAAATATGACGCTCTCATTGGGCTCGGGTGTAGGGATGACCTGCCCTGGAGCAGGAAGCCTGTGCTGGATGTCGGCAGTCAGATATCCGACCTCCCTAAGCCTCGCAATTCCTCCTCTTTGATCGAGGAGGCCACCCACCGGCCCTGAGAGTTGGATCCGGAGATATTGGAGGATCTGGGGCGTTCGAGTTTGAGTCTCGGGCGCTAGAACTCGAGATGCGGAAGGGTGCAGGGGTGGTGGAAAAGAGGTATAGGCCTCGACCCCTTTATAAGGGGGGTTAATATCAAGAGTCCTCAGCGTGACCGCTTGAGACTTATCTAAACAACACTCGGAGTCATACCAACAGTCGTCGTGGGGTGGCGCACGCCCGTAATGATGGAAGATCCCGTAATAAGGGAAACACGATCTCTGCTTTGGCGGGGCGTGCCAATAAAACCGCCTCACAAAGCGAGTTGAGGTGGGCCAAGAAACACCAGCCCGTGTTGGGCCGGGCCACGATGCAGGGGCACGACGTACGAAAATTGCCGCAGATCAGATTTATGTTGTGCCCCCTAGGATGGCGTGTGAAGATCATTTTGCAGATCCGGACACTGTTCAAGTGTTCGATAATTACTTTGGAGCATTCGGAGATGGAACCCGCCTTGCAATGCTGAAGACAAGACTGCGCGCCGGACTCATTGTCATTGAAGCCTGGTTCAGGGGCTACTGAGGGAGTCCTAGATCAGGGGGTATCCGGACAGCCGGACTATATACTTTGTCTGGACAGCGTGAAGATACAAGACTCAAGACTCTGTCCCGTGTCCGCATGGGACTCTCCTTTGCGTGGAAGACAAGATTGGCGATCCGGATGATATATTTCCTTCCTTGTAACCGACTCCATTTAAACCCTAGCCCTCTCCGGTGTCTATATAAACTGGAGAGGTTGGTCCTTAGAAGGCCGATCACAATCACAATCATAATCATCATAGGCTAGCTTCTAGGGTTTAGCCTCTACGATATCGTGGTAGATCTACTCTTGTACAGGAAGTAGGGTTTTACCTCCATCGAGAGGGCCAGAACCTGGGTAAACATTGTGTCCCTCACTTTCTGTTACCATCAGCCTAAGACGCACAGATCGGGACCCCCTACCCGAGATCCGCCGGTTTTGACACCGACAGTCTCCACGAAGTCCAGCACCCCTGAGGTCGCCTCCTCAGGAGCCACACCAGCCGCACCCGGCACTGGTGACCGCACCCAGGGCTTCGGCCGGCTCCGACAGAACTTCGACGCGCTTCGGAAGAGGAAGGGATCTCCAAGTTGCAGCAGTGATGCCTTCCAGCCATTGAAACAAAGGATGTACATTGCCATAGACGAGAGAGTACTTTATCTTTGTAATTTCTCGAGTGTTGCTTCCCCTCCTGACTACGTTTTCTCAAGGCCCCTTCTGCTAAGACGACGAAGTGTCCCGAGAGGCAACCTCCTCCTGCCTCGAGTCCTCAACTGACCTTGGGCGCCCCAAGCCGGCCTGCCACACTTGTCGCGAGGTCGGCCGGCGAGGTAAGCGCGCCGGCCTGGCGTCTCGACCCCGCGTTCTTGCCGCCCCTCGTTCGCGACCTTGCCTCCGATGTGGAAGGTGTGTCAAGGGCTCCTCCTCTGGTTATTGACCGCGGCTGGGTGGCCTCAATCAACCCTGGCCTCTCCTTCGGGCAATAAGCTTCCACCCCTCCAGGCCCCCGACGGGGCCTGAAGAGCGACTGGAAAGGCGCCAGCCCCCAGCCCCCTGCTGGGAGAAGGCGAGCCACCTCAGACCTCTTCAGCGACTTCCGGTGTGGAGGACGGGCCCGGTCGTGCGTTCGAGGTTGCGCGGGAGCGGGGTGCCGTCCGTCACGAGCTCTTCCGGGAGGCGATGAATGCGCTGAGCTGGCTTGGAGAAGAGCTCGTGGACATCGATGCCCGCCTTGAAACTGATTGTCTTTGACTAGTGGGCGAATGGCATAAACTCAAGGTGGCCATCAACCTTGGGCGTCTCCAGCGCTAGCGTGCCAACGTGAAGGCCGAGGCATCCCTTGAAACCTCACGCGAGGCCAGTGCTCGAGCCTTGGAAGAGGCCAGGGAGGCTGACCACCGCTGCGAGGTTGCAGAGAAGCGCAGGCAGGAGCTCCACGCCCTGAATGCCTCCCTGGAGCAGTAGGTCGAGGCCCGCAGGGCTGTTTTGGCGTCGATGCAGGGGGCGCCTTCCGAAGAGGAGGATATCTTGAGGCACGAGGAAGCGCTGGTGCTGGAGGCTACAGAACGCAGCCTCGAGCTTGAACGATTGGAGACGAGGGACTGCCAAGTCGCCCAGGCGGAGGATGCCACAAGCGCGCGAGAGGCCAGGATCCAGGAGGAGATTGACCGCTGGGTGGCGGAGGGCCGTGCAGATCATGCCAACAGATGCGACTTGAAGTTGAAGCTCTTGGAAGCCGAAGCTGAGGGTAGAACCGCTGCCCTCCGATCGAAGCTGAATGAGGTGGGGCAGCTTGAGAAGGCCGTCGCTGCGGCCCTGATCTCCGTTCAGGCGGAGTCGGCCTCCGCCCGTGCTGAGCTGCTCCCGCTTCAGGGGCGACTTACCAACACCGAGTCCTTTACGCAGCAGAGCAGGGAAGAGGCGCTCCTCCGGGTGACGTTACTACGCGAGCACACTCCCATGCTCCGGGACCTCAGGACAAGGGCTAATGAGGCGCTAGGCATCATCTGCGATGAGCACGCCCCTCACCCCCACGCCGAGGACTATGCCAGCCACCTTAGCTTCTTCACCGATGTCGTGATGCTCCTAGAGAACCAGGTCTAGAGGGCTCGCGAGCTCGTGGACGAAAAGAGCCGAGGCCTCCTCGGGCGCGCATTCTCCTGCGTCTTCAGCCATCTCCAAAATGCCGACCCCAACTTTGATTTTGACGCCGCCATTGCCCAGTGCCCGGGGCTATCCGGATAACCTGGCGCGCTGGGTGGATGATAATGTGGATGCTCTGGTCAGGGCCTTCACCTCCGAGGATGACGCGGTGGTGGTCATGGCGGACGAAGGCGACGCGGTTGACGATGGCAGAGGCGATGCAGGCGACGACGATGGTGCCAGCAGCGCATCCGGGAACGATTCGGAAGACGCTGCGAGCGACATGTCCGATTAGGCCTGCACTCCTTTGTTTTAAACCTGCGCGCAAAAGCTTGGGCATGGCCCTTCAAGATGTAAGAGCATTTTTGGAGAGGGGGGCCCCTCGTGTAATCATACTATTGTTTTATTCCTTGAGCCAGACTTAAAGCGTGCTTTTGTGAGTCCTTAAGTTCTTCCGCGAGCTTGCTGTAGCAACTTACCTCAGTCCCGACAGACCTTGGACCGGTCTTGTGGTTGCCGGTGTGTATTTCCACCGAGGGGAGTCCTTTGCGGGCCTGCAAGGTGTTGGGCTCCTGAGGAGCCTGCTAGTCCGTCCAAGAGGGCCTCGCGAGAAGCAAGCGCCTGAGCGCGGCAGGATGTGCACGCATGCCACACCCAGCCCCCGCTCGCATGGTGCTCATGAGGGAGGGGTAGCAGGCGCGGTCCTTAAAAAGAAGGCGCGGGACCAGAAAATTCAAGAAACCAATGCAACGATAAAAAGATGCCCCCCGGCACTTGTCAGCGAAAATACAATTTCAAGTTCAAATCCGAAAAGGCGGCAAACCGAGCTACAGAAAAGAGGGGTTGAAAGCAAGTGGTTGCGTCTGGCACCTAGCTAGTCTTCTTGTCTTCCCACCAGCGCAGAGTAAGTGCTTTCACAGGCCGTGAGCATAGTCATTGGGGGACAGTGTCGACGGCCAGCGCAGAGCATGGTACTTCCACTAGGACGTGGGCGGGAGCCCCCGAGGCCCAAGGGCGGCTCTCCGGAGACTCCGGGGCGTTTACAGCCCCACTCATTATTACGTGAGAGTGTCACGGGCGGAGACCTTCACAGGCGCCAGCCTTGCTCCATATCGCCAGACAAGGGCCCCGCATTGCGCCGCCCTCGACCACCGTTGGGGCGTCCTGAAACCAGGACGATGCCAAGGGGCAAAGGGGACGCTAGTGGCGCCCTCGACGACCACGGGCCCTCTGCCAGGGGGAAGGCTCGTCGGTGCCTCCCTGACAGAGGACCTACCTTTGGGTGACGCTTTGCTCCGTGCGATGCGGAGAGGGGCCTTACTCCAGGCCCCTCCTGCACAGCCCCCAGTGCGCTTCCCCTGGTTGAAGCGAGGTTGCCGCGCTGGGGTCACCGTCCACTGCTGTGACCTAGTTCACCTGCGACCCATGGTTAGCGTAAGCCTGCTCCTGAGAGATTAGCGGTACGCTGCGATTGTTTTCGTTGGCGGGGTCGGCGAGGCTCCTGGGTGGTTCCTAGAAGGCCTCAACTTCCAGCATCTCCTCTTCCCAACCTGGCTCGAGGAACGAGCCGGGGTCATCCTCCGGCGTGTATTCTTGATCCACCATGCGGGGCACATAGGCTTCCGGAGCCGCCGCCCCGGAACCCCCGCCGAGACGCCCCGCGCTCCACGCCGTCGAGCCCAGCGCGTCGCCCTGGTGGTGGTAGGGTGGCATACCGCTGGGGTCGCGGGGGGCAACGTCAGTACCTGCGCTCGCTGGGGGAAGCACAGGTGCGGCCGGGTGCCCGGCACGGTTGGCCACACCGATGCCGGTGAACCCTCCTGGTGCGCCTGGGAGCATGCGGGCGCGACGAGGCCCACCGTGCGATCTGGCCACAACTTGAGGCGTAGGTAAGGAGCTGAAAGGCGGCGCACCCCTGGTTGCGGCGTCCAACAGCTCAGCGACGCGCTCCAGCAATGCATCGCGGCCGCTCTCTACCAGCCGGCACCGCAGCAGCTCCCTCGCCACTATGAGCGCGGCTCGCATGTTCGCTTGTTCCCCTCGGGTGTGTGGCACCGTCACTGCTGCGTAGCTTGAGGCCCTTGTGGCGGCCCGCGCACGCCGTGGTGTGAGGGTGGAAGGTGCCAGACCACGCCGCCCGCGCCCCGCGGTGTTCGGCGGTTCACGGACTGCCTGGAGTGCAGAGTTGTGGTCTTCTTGGGCGGACGGTGCCGCCCTGACGGGCCAAGCTACCCAATGGTCGGCGTCGGTCCTTGGGTCGCCAAACATCGGCACCGCATGGTGTCGGCAGATCAGCTGACAGAAAAGAGGCTTCGGCGCACCCCTACCTGGCACGCCAAAATGTCGGATTATGGGTTCCGGCAAACCCTTGAGGTTCGAACACTGGGGTGCGTACGAAGATCTCTCTATCTATCTCTAGCTCGCTCTCGCAACGATCTCAAGGCCTAACTCGCCAAACCCAAAGAACAAGCGACACAAGGGTTTATACTGGTTCGGGCCACCGTTGCGGTGTAATACCCTACTCTAGTGTGGTGTGGTGGATTGCCTTGCAGGAAGAGGATGAACAAGTACAAGGGAAGAACAACCTCCTGAGGAGAGGTGTTCTCGAGCTCGGTGAGTTTGTGCGCTCAGGATGGTCTGAATGATCCCCCCTGCTAGGGTGGTGGCTAGTCCTATTTATAGAGGCATGGGCCCTCTTCCCAAATATTAGACGGGAAGGGATCCCACAATGGCCAGTTTGAAGGGGGACAACTAGTACAAGTTATCCTGACAAAAGGTGGTCTTCGCCTACCAAAGGATCTGGTGGTGACACCGTCGTGGGTTCCGTGGTGACCTCCGTCCTGCTGGTCTTGGTCTCATTGCACCAATATGGAAACCTTTGCCTGATGCCTTAGGACTCCTCGTCTGCGCTTGCCCCTTTAGCACCAGAGGCAACGAGTACTCTGCACCCGCTGGCACCCGCCTGGCCTTGGTCGTCATGGCTCACGTCATGAGCACCTCGCGAGGTGCCCCTTTGATATGTCTCCATCGTATCTACTACTCCAAACACTTTTGCCCTTGTTTTGGACTCTAACTTGCATGATTTGAATGGAACTAACCCGGACTGACGCTGTTTTTAGCAGAATTGTCATGGTGTTATTTTTGTGCAGAAATAAAAGTTCTCAGAATGACCTGAAACTTCACGGAGAATATTTTTGGAATTAATAAAAAATACTGGCAAAAGAATCAAGACCAGGGGGCCCACACCCTGTCCGCGAGGGTGGGAGCGCGCCCCCTGCCTCGTGGGCCCCCTGATGCTCCACCGACCTCAACTCCAACTCCATATATGCACGTTCGGGGAGAAAAAAATCAGAGAGAAGGATTCATCACGTTTTACGATACGGAGCCACCGCCAAGCCCTAAACTCTCTCGGGAGGGCTGATCTGGAGTCCGTTCGGGGCTTCGGAGAGGGGAATCCGTCGCCGTCGTCATCATCAACCTTCCTCCATCACCAATTTCATGATGCTCACCGCCGTGCATGAGTAATTCCATCATAGGCTTGCTGGACGGTGATGGGTTGGATGAGATTTATCATGTAATCGAGTTAGTTTTTAGGGTTTGATCCTAGTATCCATTATGTTACGAGATTGATGTTGCTATGACTTTGCTATGCTTAATGCTTGTCACTAGGGCCCGAGTGCCATGAATTCAGATCTGAACCTATTATGTTTTCATGAATATATGTGAGTTCTTGATCCTATCTTGCAAGTCATTAGTCACCTACTATGTGTTATGGTCCGGCAACATGATACGTCTCCAACGTATCTATAATTTTTTATTGTTCCATGCTATATTATATTCTGTTTTGGACATTATTGGGCTTTATTATACACTTTTAAATTATTTTTGGGACTAACCTATTAACCGCAGGCCCATCCCAATTGTTGTTTTTGCCTATTTCAGAGTTTACAGAAAAGAATATCAAGCGGAGTCCAAACGGAATGAAACCTTCGGGAACATGATTTTCGAACGAGCGTGATCCAGAGGACTTGGACCCTACGTCAAGACATCAACCAGGAAGGCACGAGGTAGAGGCGCGCCTACCCCAGGCGCGCCTCCACCTCGTGGGTCCCATGTTGCTCCACCGACGTACTCCTTCCTCCTATATATACCTACGTACCCCCAAACTACCAGATACGGAGCCAAAAACCTAATTTCACCACCGCAACCTTCTGTACCCGTGAGATCCCATCTTGGGGCCTTTCCCGGAGCTCCGTCGGAGGGGGCATTGATCACGGAGGGCTTCTACATCAACACCATGGCCTCTCAGATGAAGTGTGAGTAGTTTACCTCAGACCTTCGGGTCCATAGTTATTAGCTAGATGGCTTCTTCTCTCTTTTTGGATCTCAATACAATGTTCTCCCCCTCTCTCGTGGAGATCTATTCGATGTAATCTTCTTTTGCGGTGTGTTTGTTGAGATCGATGAATTGTGGGTTTATGATCAAGTTTATCTATGAACAATATTTGAGTCTTCTCTAAATTCTTTTATGTATGATTGGTTATCTTTGGAAGTCTCTTCGAATTATCAGTTTGGTTGGGCCTACTAGATTGATCTTTCTTGCAATGGGAGAAGTGCTTAGCTTTGGGTTCAATCTTGCGGTGTCCTTTCCCAGTGACAGTAGGAGCAGCAAGGCATGTATTGTATTGTTGCCATCGAGGATAACAAGATGGGGTCTATATCATATTGCATGAGTTTATCCCTCTACATCATGTCATCTTGCTTAAAGCGTTACTCTGTTCTTATGAACTTAATACTCTAGATGCATGCTGGATAGCGGTCGATGTGTGGAGTAATAGTAGTAGATGCAGGCAGGAGTCAGTCTACTTGTCTCGGACGTGATGCCTATATACATGATCATACCTAGATATTCTAATAACTATGCTCAATTCTGTCAATTGCTCAACAGTAATTTGTTCACCCACCGTAATACTTATGCTCTTGAGAGAAGCCACTAGTGAAACCTATGGCCCCCGGGTCTATTTTCCATCATATTAATCTCTCAACAACAAGCTATTTCTGGCGCCATTTTTATTTTGTTTTCTTTACTTTGCATCTTTATCATAAAAATACCAAAAATATTATCTTATCATATCAATCATATCTCACTCTCGTAAGTGACCGTGAAGGGATTGACACCCCCTTTATTGCGTTGGTTGCAGGGATTTATTTGTTTGTGTAGGTGCGAGGGACTCATGCGTGGCCTCCTACTGGATTGATACCTTGGTTCTCAAAAACTGAGGGAAATACTTACGCTACTTTGCTGCATCACCCTTTCCTCTTCAAGGGAAAACCAACGCAGTGCTGAAGAGGTAGCACAACCCCGAAGTGACAACAATCGGGACCACTCCCGGTGATGATCGTAGTTTGAGGAGTTCGTGTATTCACTATATGTTAATGCTTTGGTCCGGTAATCTATTAAAAGGAGGCCTTAATATCCCTTAGTTTCCAATAGGACCCCGCTGCCACGGGAGGGTAGGACAAAAGATGTCATGCAAGTTCTTTTCCATAAGCACGTATGACTATATTCGGAATACATGCCTACATTGCATTGATGAATTGGAGCTAGTTCTGGGTCACCCTGTGTTATAATTGTTGCATGAATAACCGCATCCGGCATAATTATCCATCACTGATCCAATGCCTACGAGCTTTTCACATATTGATCGTTGCTTAGTTACTTTACCGTTGCCACTGTTACAATTACTACAAAACTGCTACTGTTACTTTTGCCACCATTACTGTTACTTCCATACTACTTTGCTACTAAATACTTTGCTGCAGATACTAAGTTAACCAGGTGTGGTTGAATTGACAACTCAACTGCTAATACTTGAGAATATTCTTTGGCTCCCCTTGTGTCGAATCAATAAATTTGGGTTGAATACTCTACCCTTGAAAACTGTTGCGATCCCCTATACTTGTGGGTTGTCAAGACTATTTTCTGGCGCCGTTGTCTGGGAGCATAGCTCTATTCTTTGAGTCACTTGGGATTTATATCTGCTGGTCACTATGAGGAACTTGAAAGACGAAAAAACCAAAATTTATCCCTCAACTACGAGGGGAGGTAAGGAACTGCCATCTAGCTCTGCACTCGATTCACCTTCTGTTTTGAGTAAGCTTACGACACCTAAACCTGCTTCTGCTATTAATTCTGATGTGTCTCGTGTTATTGATGATGCCACTTCTACTATGCATGATACTTATGATGAAACTACTTCTATGCTTGACACTACTGTGCCATTAGGTGAATTTCCTGATGAACAACTTTCTAGGGCTAGAGAGAATGAAATTATTGAAACCGATATTATTGATGAAAGTGATGATGAGGATTCTCCCACTAGATATGAATTACCTGTTGTGCCTGAGGGTTATGTTATGGATGAAGAAACTGCTAGAGACTTTCTTGCTTGCAATGATAGAAATGATCTTAAGAAATTATTAGCTAAGTTGAAAGAAAAATCTTAGAATGCTAGAATGAAACATCACCCTGCTTTTGCTACTTCACCTATCTATATTTCTGATAAGGATTATGATTTCTCTGTCGATCCTGAGATAATTACTTTGGTTGAATCTGATCCTTTCTATGGCTATGAATCTGAAACTGTTGTGGCACATCTTAAATTAAATGATATAGCCACCATATTCACTAATGATGAGAAAGCTCGCTACTATTATATCCTTAAGTTATTTCCGTTCTCATTAAAGGGTGATGCTAAAACATGGTTTAATTCTCTTGATCCTGGTTGTGTGCGTAGTCCCCAGGATACGATTTATTACTTCTCTGCTAAATATTTCCCCGCTCATAAGAAACAAGCTGCTTTAAGGGAAATATATAATTTTGTGCAAATTGAAGAAGAGAGTCGCCCACAAGCTTGGCGAGGCTTCTCAATTATAATGCTTTGCTGATCATCCTCTCAAGAAAAATGAAATACTTGATATCTTCTATAATGGACTAATCGATGCTTCCAGAGACCACCTGGATAGTTGTGCTGGTTGTGTTTTCAGGGAAAGAACTGTTGATCAAGCTGAATTGCTATTGAATAATATGTTGACTAATGAAAATAATTGGACACTTCCTGAACAAACTCCCAAGCCAACTCCAAAGAAAAGGGGTATTCTATTTCTCAGTCCTGAAGATATGCAAGAGGCAAAGAAATCTATGAAAGAAAAGGGTATTAAAGCTGATGATGTTAAGAATTTACCTCCTATTGAAGAAATGCATGGTCTTAATCTGCCGCCTGTTGAGGAAATACATGGTCTTGATAACCCGACACAGGTAGTAAAGGTAAATTATCTCTATAGATTTGATGAAGGTGATATTCCTCGTTATAAGTCTGCTAGCCAATGCTTAGATGAGTTTGATAATTTTATTGTTAAACAAGAAAGCTTCAATGCTTATGTTGGTAGACAATTAAAACGTAATGCTTATATGATCGAACACTTGGGTGATTATATGTCTAGAGTTAAGGGTGAACTTAAACTTATTAGTAAACATGCTTCTATGGTTACCACTCAAGTAGAACAAGTACTTAAAGCTCAGAATGATTTGCTCAATGAATTAAACAATAAGAAAAATGATAATGCTGTTAGAGTTATGACTAGAGGGGGTAAAATGACTCAGGAACCTTTGTATCCTGAGGGCCACCCTAAGAGAATTGAGTAGGATTCTCAGACAACTAATGTTGATACACCTAGTCCTTCTAAAAGGAAGAAAAAGAAAAATGATAGGACTTTGTATGCTTCTAGTGCACATGTTGTTGACACACCTAAGAATCCCAATGATATTTCTATTTCTGATGCTGAAACACAATCTGGTGATGAACATGAACCTATTGATAATGTTAATGATAATGTCCGTGTTGATGCTCAACCTAGCAATAACAATGATGTAGAAATTGAACCTGCTATTGATCTTGATAACCCACAATCAAAGAATCAACGTTATGATAAGAGAGACTTTGTTGCTAGGAAGCACGGTAAAGAAAGAGAACCATGGGTTCAGAAACCCATGCAATTTCCTCCTAAACCATCCAAGAAAAAGGATGATGAGGATTTTGAGCGCTTTGCTGAAATGATTAGACCTATCTTTTTGCGTATGCGTTTGACTGATATGCTTAAAATGAACCCTTATGCTAAATACATGAAGGATATTGTTACAAATAAAAGAAAGATATCGGAAGCTGAAATTTCCACCATGCTTGCTAATTATACTTTTAAAGGTGGGATACCTAAGAAACTTGGAGATCCAGGAGTACCAACTATACCTTGCTCCATTAAAAGAAACTATGCTAAAACTGCTTTATGTGATCTTGGAGCCGGTGTTAGTGTTATGCCTCTATCTTTATATCGTAGACTTGATTTGAATAAGTTGACACCTACTGAAATATCTTTGCAAATGACTGATAAATCAACTGCTATACCTGTCGGTATTTGTGAGGATGTGCCTGTTGTGGTTGCAAACATTACTATTCTAACAGACTTTGTTATTCTTGATATTCCCGAGGACGATAGTATGTCGATTATTCTTGGGAGACCAATTCTGAATACTGCAGGGGCTGTTATTGATTGCAACAAAGGCAATGTCACTTTTCATGTTAGTGGTAATGAGCATACGGTACACTTTCCAGGGAAACAACCTCAAGTCTACAGTATCAATTCTATTGGAAAAATTCCATCGATTATTATTAGAGGTTTTGAATTTCCTCTTCCTACTGACAAGAAGAAATATGATATTCTTATTGTTGGGGATGTGCATATCCCCGTTGAGGTAACTTAGTGTTATTCGAAATTTCTCCGTTCTCATGCGATTCGGAATGAGTTTGTTAACAAGACTTGATCAACCTTGTTAGTGGATTCCTTTTGATGGGCATGAGATGGATGAAGTTAGAAAGCACAACTCTCTGTACCCTCCTTTTACTTTCTATTATTTAGACTAAATAAAGCAAAAATAGTATTTTCTGCTTGTTTTCTGAATTATCCGTGCAATAAAAAATACCCCAAAAATAAAAGTTCTCCAAATTCCCTGAAATTTAAATATGATTTTTTCTAGAATATTTGGCACTGAGAACACATCAGGGGGAGCCAGCACCTGACCACGAGGGTCCAGGGCGCGCCCCCTGCTTCGTGGCCCCCTGGTGGCCCCCCTCCACTTATTCCAGCACCCACACACTCCTTCTTCCTCCCAAAAAATCACCAACCAGCTCAAGCACGAGTTCTAGCTCATCTTGCTGCGATTTGCGATCTCCTTGCTCAAAGCTCCACTCACAAAACTGCTTTGGGGGATTGTTCTTTGGTATGTGACTCCTCCAATGGTCCAATTAGTTTTTGTTCTAGTGCTTTACTCATTGCAAAATTTTGCTGCTTAGGTGACCCTGTTCTTGAGCTTGCATGTCAAATTTATTTGGTCCCAAGTAGTTCTAATGCATGATATAGTCTCTAGACACTTGTGGGAGTAGTTACTGTTACTTTTGTTGAGCTCGGTTCACTTTTATTTTGAGTTACTAAAAATTTTAGAAAATTTTCAGAGGAAGAAATATGTTTAGGAAAATATACCAAGGTAGTTCTTCAAGGAAGCAAGGACCCAGGCCCGCAATACGTGAGCCGGACCATGAGCTACCGAGAGAAGCTCAAGTGCGGCCGTGTGAATGGCCGTCAGAGGATTTCATGAACCAAGCAGGAATTAAGGAGGAATTTGACGCATATGTGCGTAATGCCGAACTCGAGGGCTTCATGCTAGATAAGTGCCCTCAATACTACCACCTGACTGATTCCTTTGTGAGAAGGTTTAAATTTACATCATCACGCAATTCTCACATGGTCCTGTTTAATCTTTATGATAAATCTTATACCATGGATTTAGAGGATTTTAATACTGCTTGTAAACTCCAGCAGTTGGGTAGTGCTAGTGAACCTCGCAAATCTGAATATAAAGACTTTCTTGCTAGTATAACTGTGGGGGAATCTAGGGAAATCACGCAAGCTACCATAGGGAGTATTCATTTTCCCGCCATGCATTATTTTGCTCTCTTTATAGGTAGATGTATTAATGGTAAGGATGAGGCATGTCACATGTGCGTTCCTGATCTTAGTGTTCTCAAGAGTGATGTATTAGGAGATAAACAATATAACTTGGGAGCCATTGTTGCATGTAGGTTGCATAATAACAGTATAAGTGGAGATTTGTTTGGTGGAATTTATGCAACCCGTTTAGCTAATTTTCTTGAGGTACCCATTCATGAAAAAGATATGGAGTTGCCTCCTGCTTATCTAGATTTTAATGCTATGGTTCGTCATCAGTTTGTTGAGAGGAATGAACAGTCTCTCCAGTACTGACTAATCTTTGACAGACGTCGTGCTGTCCATATTACTCTCCCTACTCCTACTTTCTTTGACTTTCAGGCAAAAAGGAGATATATTATAACCAGGGAGGAGGCGAACGAGTATGAGAGGAGGACGAAGGCATCTCACCTCCAAGCTGCAGCCCTTGAGGCAGTAGCTGTTGCATCTCGGTACGACCCCAGTTACAACTTTGGATATCCGCCAGGCCAGCCATGGCCATAGACCAACTTAGGCCAAAAGCCTAAGCTTGGGGGAGTACGTATTTCTCACCGACATTACATTCATGTTCACACACTCATTCTAGTTGTCGGTGCTCATACTTTTTCATTGTAATATCCATGCTAGTTTATTTTCTTTTCTAGCTTTCTTCTTGTGTGTTTGATAAACCTTAAGAAAAACCAAAAAATATAGTTGTAGTTTTTAGCTAGTTTACTTTCCATGCCTATAGTAGTAGTAATTAAAAGAAAACCCAAAAAGATTTCTCGTTCTTCTTTTGCTTGTTGGGAGCTTTCCCGTGTAAATAGTTTTATTTCTTTTCTTTCCTTTGGGGGTCGAGAGCAGAAGACCATATTGAAAATGTTGAAGTGTGTGACGCCCCCGATTCAATCGTACACTAATCATGCACGCAAACGTGTACGATCAAGATCAGGGACTCACGGGAAGATATCACAGCACAACTCTAAAACATAAATAAGTCATACAAGCATCATAATACAAGCCAGGGGCCTCAAGGGCTCGAATGCAAGTGCTCGATCATAGATGATTCAACGGAAGCAACAATATGTGAGTACAGACATAAGTTAAACAAGTTTGGCTTAAGAAGGCTAGCACAAACTGGGATACAATCGAAAGAGGCGCAGGCCTCCTGCCTGGGATCCTCCTAAACTACTCCCGGTCGTCATCAGCGGACTACACGTAGTAGTAGGCACCTCCAGTGTAGTAGGAGTCGTGCGTCGCTGGTGGCGTCGCTCTCTGGACTCCACATCTGGTTGCGACAACTAGAAAGAAAGGAAAGGGGAAAAGGGGAGAAAGCAACCGTGAGTACTCATCCAAAGTACTGCAAAGCAAGGAGCTACACTACATATGCATGGGTATATGTGTAAAGGGCCATATCGATGGGTGAACTGCAGAATGCCGAATAAGAGGGGATAACTAATCTTGTCGAAGACTACGCTTACAGCAGCCTCCGTCTTGCAGCATGTAGAAGAGAATAGACTGAAGTCCTCCAAGTAGCATCGCATAGCATAATCCTACCCGGCGATCCCCTCCTCGTTGCCCTGTTAGAGAGCGATCACCGGGTTATATCTGGTACTTGGAAGGGTGTGTTTTATTAAGTATCCAGTTCTAGTTGTCATAAGGTCAAGGCACAACTCCAAGTCGTCCTGTTACCGAAGATCACGGCTATTCGAATAGATAAACTTCCCTGCAGGGGTGCACCACATAACACAACACGCTCGATCCCATTTGGCTGGACACACTTTCTTGGGTAATGCCCCGCCTCGGAAGATCAACACGTCGCAGCCCTACCTAGGCTGTGAGAGAGTCGAGCACGCCGGTCTAAATCCTATGGCGCGAGGTGCAGGCCCATCGCCCATTGCACACCTACATGTTGCGAGGGCGGCCAGAAGCAGACCTAGCCTAGCAGGCGTTCTAGTCCAATCCGGCGCGCGCTGCTCAGTCGCTGACGTCACGAAGGCTTCGGCTGATACCACGATGTGGAGTGCCCATTCCTACGTAGTTGGTTAGTGCGTATAGACCAAATGGCCAGACTCTGATCAAATACCAAGATCTCGTTAAGCGTGTTAAGTGTCCGGAACGCCGACCACAGTCAGGCCCACCTCTCTCCTAGGTGGTCTCAACCTGCCCTGTCGCTCCGCCAAGTAACGGTTAGGGGCCGTCGGGAACCCAGGCCCACCTCTACCGGGATGGAGCCACCTGCCCCTTCAGCCCCCATCTCCGAACAGTATCATAAGTAATGTAACAGTATAAAGTATATAGTATATGTCCGTGATCACCTCCCGAAGTGATCGCGGCCCAGTAGTATAGCATGGCAGACGGACAAAAGTGTAGGGCCACTGATGGAATACTAGCATCCTATACTAATCATGTAGGATTGCAGGTAAAGGTAACAACAGTAGTAGCAAGGACAGGCTATGCAGCAGAATAAGATTAACGGAAAGCAGTAACATGCTACACTACTCTAATGCAAGCAGTATAGAGAAGAATAGGCGATATTTGGTGATCAAGGGGGGGCTTGCCTGGTTGCTCTGGCAAGGAGGGATCGTCAACTCTGTAGTCGAACTGGGGGTTGCCGGCAGTCTCGGGGTCTACCGAAAAGAAGTAACGGATGGGGAACACAATAAATAACAGAGCAATCAAAGCATCACAAAGCGTAACATGGCAACACGCGGTGCTAGGTGTGCCCTAACGTGGTAGTAGGTGATACCGACGAAGGGGGAAAACATCCGGGAAAGTATCCCCGGCGTTTCGCGTTTTCGGACAGATGAAACGGAAGGGGAAAGTTGTGTGTTTGCTATGCTATGGATGTGTGGTGGTCGAACGGGATGGGTATCCGGATTTGTCTCATCGTTCTGAGCAACTTTCATGTACAAAGTTTTTCCATCTAAGCTACGGTTCATTTTATATTTATTTTTTTAAAAAAAATAACATTTTCTATATTATTATTATTATTTTAATTCTAAAATGGCATTACTGCATCAGCTTGACGTCAGCATGACGTCATCACTCAACGGAGGTGTTGACTAGGTCAAGCTGACGTGTGGGACCCACCTGTCATACTCTGTTTAGGATAATTAGGACTTAACTAATCTAATAACTATTTAGTTAAACTAACTAGCTAATTAGATTAATTAAACATGATTAATTAACTTAATTAATTCACTAATTAATTAATAATTAATTTTATTAATTCATTTTCCTTTTCTTTTTCATTTTCTTTTAAAACATTCTGTGGGCTTGGGCCCCTCAGTGATGTACAGGGGCCTTAGCAGCACCCAGGCGTCTTGATTCTGGCGCAGGCGTCTTTGGCGGCAAGCGCCAGCCTGCCCGACGAGGCTCGCCCGAGATCAACATGCAAGGCTGGCGGGCACCGACAACAAAGGCGCGGCGGTGGCGGGACCGGACCGCGGCGGGAGGCACGGGCAGCGAGGAGCTTGGCGGCGGCTGTGGCGGTGGCGGCGTGCTTGAGTCTTGGCGCGCCTCGAGGCGTGGGCGTGGATAGAGCTGAGGGGGGAGTTCGCAGGCGTCACCAAGTGAGCGCGCGAGAAGGGAGAGGGCGGGACGGGGCGCGGGTCCCAGCGAGATGTGGTGCGCGCGGCGTCGTCGGGAAAGCAGGAGCAACGCACGGGGGCTGCGGGCGAGGTCAAGGACCGCGGGGGAGCGCGGCCACGAGGCGGTGCAGAGGAGCTCCGGGAGCGGCGTGGCTGGGCAGGCTCCGCCGTGTGGCAGGTGAGCAGTGCAGTAGGACGGCGAGGGCGCGGTGAGTGCGGGTGACACAGAAAGGAAGAGGCCTGGGGCCTCACCGTGATTCGTAGGGACGGGGCTGCGGGGGTCGGGGTGGTCGATGGGGACGACGGCGGAGAGGAAGCAGGCCGGTGGGGCGGAGGAGGCAGGCCGGCGATGGCGTCCGGCGAGGTAGCTTTGGCGACGGAGGGCGCGGTCGATCCGGGCGGCGGGGTCGTTCTCCTTGCGACGGCGGTAGGCTAGGTGACGGCGAAGGGTCGCGGCAACGGGGTCGGGGAGTCGTTTCCCTCGATCCAGATCGGGGGGCAGAGGATGAGTGGGACGAGGGAGAGGGAGTGGAGGCGAGTGGGAGTAGTGGCGATTAGGGTTTCGGGCGAGAGAGGATAAGGGAGTGGGGGTGGCCGATTGGGCCTGGTGGGCCGGCCGTGCGGCCTGGAGGCCAGCTGGGCCACTTGGTCCAGCGGGGGGATTGTTTCCTTTTCTCTTTAGTTTTGTTAGGTTTGTTTTTATTCCTTTTCTTTTATTTATTTCCTTTTATGTTTTAATTCAATTTAAAATATTTATGCATTCTGCAAAAGTGTGTTTCCTTCACCTTGAATATCTAAACATTATTTGGCACAACCGGAACATTTTATTTTTAATGTTTGAAAATTTTGATGTTTGTCTTTAGTTAAATTTTTAATTTGTTTCGGTTTTGAACTATCGAGAGTTTATGAACAGTAACCGAGGTGACGTGGCATCATTAGCGTGGGATTACTGTAGCTTAATTATCCGGGCGTCACAATTCTCCTCCACTACAAGAAATCTCGTCCCGAGATTTAAGCGGTGGAGTAAGGGGGGAAGGTGCTGGTAGCGAAAAACCTAACGAGTCTTCTCGGTCTTGGCTGCCCTTTCGAAGAGGTTGATCTCTTTCTTTGATGTCTTCATTTCTCTGCTTCAAGTCACCATGATCAAGTCGTCATCCTTTCTTCAGGATCTCCATCGTACTTACGACAGAATAAGGGGGGTATTCCGGGAGAACGGACCTCGACAAGGTTAACTATCTGGTCAATAACATCGGGGAAGGTGCTGGAAAGTAACTCTCCAATTGAAACTTGAGAAAATATCGAGAGCAAAGTGAGGAGGTATCATGAGAAATTTTGAGCGGGTGAAAGTGCGTTATATCGACTAGAGGGGGGGTGAATAGGCGATTTTTAGAGAATTTTACAAATTCTTCACTGAGGAATTTGCTGGTGAGGAAATTCCTTAGCGAAGAAATACATGCAGCGGAATAAGTACTCGAAGTAAGCATAACAGATTACAAGCATAGTCATCATGATGAAATGAAGACAATCACAGTCTGAAAAGCGTAATCACAGGATAACACAAGATGAAGACAAACAGTGAAGAAATTGAGGCGAGGAAATTGAGAAAGTCTTGATCAAAGTCTTCAAACACAGATATGAACAAACACTCAACACGATAATGAGGAAATGAAAGGGTTGAGGAAATAGAACCGATTAGGTTGGTGAAGACAATGATTTGGTAGACCAGTTCAACTGCTGTCTCGGTTATGCGTCACAGTTGGAGCGGTGAGTATTTAAACTCGAGGACACGCAGTCCGGACACCCGATCCTTGAAAGCACGCAGCTCGGGACACCAAGTCCTCACCGTATTCTCCTTGAACTAAGGTCACGCAGACCTCGTCCAATCACTCGTGGTAAGTCTTGAGCGACTTCCAAACCTTCACATACTTGGTCACTCGGCGATCCACAATTCCTCTTGGATGCTCTAGACCTTGGCGCCTAACCGTCTGGAAGAAGCACAGTCTTCAAAGGTAACAAGCGTCGGATCCACGAGGATCAATTTCTTGATGATGCTCAATCACTTTGGGTTTATAGGGGTTTGGTTTTGGGATTTTCCTCACTTTTGGGTTTTCCTCACTTGATGATTTTCGCTCAAATTCCTCGGAGGATGGGTTGCTCTCAAATGACAAGTGTCAAGTTCTCTCGGGCAGCCAACCAACTAGTGGTTGTAGAGGCGGCTATTTATAGCCTAGGGAGCAGCCCGACATGATAAGACATAAATGCCCTTCAATGATATGACCGTTAGGTGGATAAGATATTTGGGACAGCGGTAGCGTAGCTCGACAGCGGTCGGAATTTTGAACATCAAATTCCTCGGGGCTATCATGTTCCTCCTTTGTGTAGGCAATTCGCCTTTGGCGAATTCCTAACTCCTCGATCGAAACAAATTCCTCGTGACGGAAGAGCTTCGTCTCACATCCTTTGAAGAAATTGACTGAAGCTGTATGAGATTTCAAAAGCTTCACTCGAAGGAATTGGTAGGTGTAGGATTTTGAGTTGAGCATCACATGGAAATTTTTCCTTAGTATTTCCTCGACCCCTTTAACGATGCGGTGTTTCCTATGACTCAAGAAAGAGAAATGAAACTACGAAAACAAAAGTCTTCACGCTTCATGTTCCTCAAATGAATACCAAGTCTTCAAGGTCACACCAATTTCTTCACTTTCAAAGTCTTGAGAAAGTCTTGAAATATCAAATTCTTGATTGAAGAACTTCATTTTAGGGTTAGACTTTCCTTGTAAATATCAAACTCCTCATAGACTTATAGACCTGTGTACACTCACAAGCGCATTAGTTACTTAACCTATAAGTCTTCAATACACCAAAATCACTAAGGGCACTAGATGCACTTACAATCTCCCCTTTTGGTGATTGATGACAATATAGGTTAAGTTTTCAACGAGGATAAACATATGAAGTGTAAATCTGATAATGAGGAATTTGATTGCAAGATATAGAAGAACTCCCCACGAAGATGTGCATAGTGAGGAAATTGCTTTTGAGGCAATGCACATTTGAAGAATTGAATCATGGAGATCTCCCCTATATCTTGTAATTCATACGCGCATTTAACATATAATATGAAGAATTTGAAATGCATGATGAAATATGGTGCTTGATGTTATGCAATGTAACTCATCAAAAGTATCGAGCCCAAATCGATTTGCTTTGAAGATTTTCAAAGAGCTCACGAGAATCGAGCATAACTAATATCAAAACTCTGTAATCAAAGCATAGAGCAAAAGCATAATGCATCAAAAGTATCAAAGCACCATCGGGTTTAAGATTACAACTCGATCCAATAAAAGGTTTGAAGAGCGAGAGTTGTAACTTAATAAAATACTCTATATAGACAAAAACTAGACCCGCTTGAAGACTAACTCAAATTTCTCCCCTTTGTCATCAAATGACCAAAAGGATCGGCGAGGACTAACGCTCTTGAAGAATTTCAAGTTGAAGGCGGAGCGCTTGACATTGGTGGGGTCGGTTGTCGAAGTAGGACCAGCAGCAGTGTCTTCCAAATCTTCATTTTCATCAGTGTCGCGAGATGAAGAATAGGAGCTGGCCACTAAGGAAGGAACTTTGACTTTCTTGAATTTCTTCGGAGGAGGTGCAGACCAGTCAAATTCTTCCTTGAGTCCCATTGATTGCAGTTCTTCTTCATTGTAGACATGTGAAAGAACAGCCGAGAGCGTTTGAAGGTTTCATGAAGATAGTAGTGGTTTTCTTCACAGCATTGTGTGTTGAGGTCAAATTGTAAAGTAGAGTACCAAGCGGCGTTTGACCCACTTATGATTGTGATCAACCTTGATGAAGGCGAGGAGTAACTCACGATCAGTCATCACCACAGGTGCGATAGCTTGAGGACTTTGCTTGGTGAGGTATTTCTTCTTTGAGTCATGTGTGGCGAGTCATCATTGGTGGAGTAGGATGCTGTTTTGAAACTGTCCATCCAATGGGCGAATGCCTTCATCTATCACAGCAGTAGCCTTGCCCTTTTCATCACCGAGGTAATTGTCCGTTTGAGGACTTCAATCGAGGCAGGTAGCTGCGGTGGTTCAAAGTATCGACCTTGTAATTGGTGAAGATCTTGACTGATGAATCTCATAATCCAAGGTGCATAAGGCTTCACTCAAAAGGTGACATGGCAATGTTAGCGAGTCCTCATGAAGAAATCATGGAAATTGGCGGAGCGCCATGGATGATGTTGAAAAGCATATTCTTCATGATGCCAGCGACTTCTTCATCGTTCGAGTCGTGACCTTTGATAGGACTCATAGTCTTCGTCAGAATCCAATAGACTGTTCGAGGCACATATAATAATTCCTTGACGAGGAATTTGGTCCTTGGGGCTTGCCTGGGCTTCAAAGGCTTCATCAGCACTTGCATATAGTGATTTGAAAGTTCCTTTTCTTCATAGATCGGCGTGCACCATCAATCGGAGGACTGAGTGGGAGGGCATGAAGCAATTCACTTCTTTGGTGCCTTGTAGTGAGTGTTTTCGGTCATCAATCCAAGACCCATGAATGTACATCTTGAGCGTCTCCGTGATGTGCGGGGTTGCATAGAACGAAGAATTAGCTCTTCGTTCGATCCACGAATATCGGTCAGAAGTTTAGAAGTCTGCGTCGTGAAGAACACCGAGGACTAGCTCAAAGCACGGCAGCGACTCCATATCCACATGAGGAATATGAGCATGATCGAAGATTTTGTCCTTGTTGAAAAGCACCGAGGAATAGAAGTTTGCTTGGTGGCAGTCGAGCGCCTCTTCCTAATCGAGCAGAATCATAAGGATTATATTCGATGAAGAACACATGCTCGACAAAGAAATCTTCAGCCTTGAACTTTTGTTTGGTTGAGAACGGATTCTTTTGCTTTGGCGGAGGGTGTCGATCGGTTGCATCACCACCTCGGGAATCACAAGTTCGGGTTCTTGCTGAGGAATTTCTTGTTCCTCAACAGTGCGATCGAGGATTAGCGGCAGACAGTTTCATCGGCACTAGTGGCTGGAATTTCTTCATGCACGAGAACCGGTGGGTTGATTTTCTTCAAAGTCCATTTGGACTGTTTGTGCGAGGGAGTGAGGAACTTGTTGAAGCGGGGTGAAGAGAGGAGTATTGGGATGCTGACTTTCCCAAAAGTCATCATTGATCACTGGAGTGGTGCATCCAATATCCACATCTTCATTTTCAATTTCCTCAGTACCAGCTTGAGGAATTTCATGGTCTGATGAGGAAATAACTGGGGTTGAAGGGATTGCTTCCACTTCAATTTCTTCATCAATTTTCTCTGATGAAGCAGCAGATTGATGTTCTTCATCAGATCCGGTTGGGATCTCATATTCTTCTCCAAAAGGAATGACTTCCTTTGATGGTATGGAGGTAATTGGAACAGCATCAATTGGGTTTTCAAATGAGCTGGTCATTGGCTTCATTTTCTTGCAGACGAAGAATCGACGCCTTGTGATGCTTTCCTTTTCTTCACAGCAGCTCGTTCAAGAGCCTTGGTTTTCTTCACATCGAAGCGGATGGAAGAATTGGAGTTGGAGTTGGCGCGGGAGGAGCTGAGGAATTTGGTGCAGTTTCTTGAGAGCAACTGATGCAGTTCCCTTGTCTTGAGCAGTTTCTTGAGCGCACCACTAGTGGGTGCCTGGCAGTTTCTTCGGTGGCTGGAATGGGATCATCAGCCACAGAATCAGCATTTTCTTGACAGAGGCTGAGCGGAGGCTTCAGCGGTGCTTGGCATTTTCTTCATTAGGCTGAGCGAGGCTTGACTGAGGATTTTCATGTTGCATTGGGACAGCAACAGTTTGTGAATTTCTTCGTCGGTTGACGAATCTGGTCTTGACTCCTTGCCAATCGGCATAGTGGGTATCAAAACTTTTCTTTGAGGTTTTGAATTTCAGTTTGGACTTGGAGAAGTTCCTCGGTGTCATCTTGACAACGTTTTCTTGAGAACTTCTCCTTCTGTATTGAGCCTTTTTATTTCCCTCGCCTTCTCAAACTTCCATTTTCTTCAGCGATGAAGTGAGTCAGCGCATGACTTTGACCAGGTGTCAAATGAAGATCGAGCGGAGGGTATTGGGATCATTGTGCGAGAGATCAATAAAGTCGAGGACTTTCTTGGATCAATAGCGATGGCACAGATGTACCTTTGGCTCTAGCGGCCCTAACTTGGCGGTCTCGATGATTTCTTCAAGTTCTTCATCGGATGCCTCATCATCGATGGTACGTGGACTACAAGCTGTTTCTTCCTTGGGCTAGGCCGAGGACCACGTCCATTGTTGCTTTTGTCTTCAGCAGAGTCGGGCGGATGAAGAATTGGGGCAGGTGAGGAACTTGCGAGATGCTCGAGGCAATTGAAAACCAGCAGTCCTTTGACATGTAGCTAGGTGCACAGGCTGAAGGTTTGGGCGGAGCAGTTGAGGACTTTGGTGGAGCAGCGGCGTGTGAGGAATTTGCTTGGAGGGTGCTCTTTGAGGAACTTGGCCGTGAGGGCAAGATGATGAAACACTTGGCTTATTAGCAGCTTCTTTTGCATTGATTTCCTCGGTTTGACCGAGACCTCGATGTGATAGCAGCAGCAGAATCCTCATTGAATTTCTTCACAGCCTCCTTTGCTTGCTTTGCCAACTTTGCTTGGCGTTTAGCCCATTCATCGGAAAGTCCTCACGCGTTTGACGCTAGTGGGATCAGCTATTTGGCCAGGTGCCAAAGGAGCTCTTGGGCATGGAGGATTCAAGCGAATTTCTTCATGTACTTAGGAGTTACATATCTGTATTCCTTCCATTCCGTGCCCATCTCCGTTCAATCTTACGAATCGCACCTTGCGTTGATTTTTGCTTTCTTCATCCGGTGCAATAGTCAGCATATATTTCCTCGGGGATTTCAAACGCTGTCATAACCTCGGGTTTCTTTCCTCCCTTCTGCGGCTTCTTACCATCGCCATTTTCTTTAGGTGAGAAATTGAACAATTGAGTTCTCTGAAGAAGTGTGCAGTTTTTCTTGAGGAGCGCTGCAAATGAGTTAAGTTGATGAGAACCTAGGGATTCAGCGGTGGACATTTATACCTGTGAGCAGAGTATAGGTGCGAGGAATTTGAAGAGGTCATATCGCGTTCTCGGAAGGTTTTCAAAAGAACAAGTTTTGAGGATTTTGACCAGATGAGCCTTGAAGAATTTCACTAAGCGTTCTTTGTCTTAGGTTCGAGTTGTATAGATCGAGGATCCACACAATTGAGGAATCTTGAAGAAAATCATTGCTTAGAGAAGCGAGTCAAGAGATTTGAGGTGTTCATATGTGTGAGGAATTTGAAGAATAAACACCTTTGAAGAATTTGAAGAAGATTTGAGAATCAAAGCGAGTAATAAAAGTAACTTTTAATTTACGAAGTGAAGAACACGACGAACTGAGATGAACAGTTGGGAAGTTAAATCGTTCAGATCTTCCCGCCCTAACTTGGCAGAGGAAATCAGCTACGGCGACGGCGGAGTGAAGATTTTCCACGGTCGTAGCAATCGTCGGCGAAGAGGTCAAAGCGATGAAGCTTTTCCTCACCGGCGACGATGGAGTAAGCGGCGGCGCTAGGGTTTCGAGGAGCTCGGCGGGAGAGAGAGGTCGGCGAGTAAAAGAGTGAGGAAGGGAGAGAGGGTATTTATAGACACGGTGAAAAGCGGATCGCCGAAGATTTAGGACGAACATGCCTGACCGCTTCCTTCTCACGACATGTGTCACACACGTCTTGTGTAGTGGAGATCGTGTGCGATCGTGGGTGAATATAATAATGCATCGTGGGATGCGGAGCGGTTTGAGCGGTAAATGAAGGTTTGAATAAGATTTGTTTTAAAAGTTCCGTTGCAATTTCTTCAGCTATCAAGGACACGATGAAGAATTTGAGCGAGTTTCAAAGTAGAACGCACATGAAGAATTTGTGAATGGATTGGGTTGAGTATAGCATAGAGGGAAGGGTCGATCACATTCACTTAGCAAAAAAACGACTTGAAGAAATAGCCATAAGTGAATCTTGTAGAGGACATAAACCCATATATATATATATAGCCAATGAAGAAAGGCAGCGGAAACAGTGAAGATTTTGCAAAGTTGAAGAATTTGAAAAACTGAAGAATTTCAAAAGCGAGGAAAAACTCAAATTGAAGATTTTCAACTTTGGTGGTGGCGTGACCCACCAGATAAGAATGATGATTTCAGACACCGCGTACAATTGTCGTAGGGTTACGAGAATCAAATTCTTCATTAATTTCTTCACACTTAGAGTGTTATTCTTCATTGATTGAAGAAAACGTTTCTTCATGTGTTGCACATCTAAGTCATCAATTTTGCATAAGTGTTAGGATGTGTGCCTTTTCAAAGAACATTGAAGATTCTAAGATATTTAGCTCACACGCAACTTGCTAAATCTCTTCTCATCCAAGGGCTTAGTGAAGATATCAGCTAGCTGTTCTTGATCTTCACGTGCTCGATGGAGATGTCGCCCTTCAACACATGATCACGAAGAAAATGATGGCGAATTTGAATGTGCTTTGTCTTGAGTGCTGAACTGGGTTGTGAGCAATCTTGATGGCACTCTCATTGTCACAAGATGAGAGGCACATTCTTCACGTTGATGCCGTAGTCCTTGAGGTTTGCTTCATCCATAGTAATTGAGCACAACACGAGCCAGCAGCAATGTATTCAGCTTCTGCGATGGACGGTGATCGCAGTTCTATTTCTTGAGGACCAACGGACCAAAGATCGTCAGAAATGACAAGTACCAGATGTTGACTTGCGGTCCACGATCACCAGCATAGTCAGTCGAGAATATCAATGAGATCAAAAGTAGAGCCCTTGGGGTACCATAATCCTAGTGTTGGTGTGTGAGCTAGATATCGAAGAATATGCTTCACAGCCTTATGGTGTGATTCCTTGGTGTAGCTTGAAATCGGGCACACATGCAAACACTAAGCATTATATCTGGCCTAGATGCACATAAGTACAATAAAGAACCAATCATGGGCGGTATACCTTGTGATCGAAGTCAATACCATTTTCATCGATGCATAGATGGCCATTTGTGGGCATAGGAATTTTGACGCCTTTGCAATCTTGCATGCGAATTTCTTCAGGACATCTTTGAGGTATTTCTCTGAGATATGAATATGCCATTGTGTTGTTGATGAATTTGAAGACCTAAGAAGAATTTCAACTCTCCCATCATAGACATTTGATATTCTTCACTCATCATATAGGCAAATTCATCACTATAACGTTGGTCGATACAGCCAAAGATAATATCATCAACATATATTTGGCACACAAACAGTTCACCATCATAAGATTTAGTAAAGAGAGTAGGGTCGAGTGAACGGGTGTGAAGCCATTCTTCACGAAGAATTCCTTCAATGTATCATACCACGCTTGAGGGGCTTGCTTGAGGCCATAGAGGGCCTTATTTAGTCTGAAGACTTTGTCAGGATTCTTTGGATCTTCAAAACCCGGGGGTTGAGCAACATATACTTCTTCCTCAAGCTTACCATTGAGGAATGCACTTTTCACATCCATTTGATATAAAGTGATATTGTGATGGTTAGCATAGGCGAGTAATATCTTGAATAGACTCAAGTCTAGCAACAGTGCAAAAGTTTCATCGAAATCAATTCCTTCAACTGCGTGTAGCCTTGAGCTACTAGTCGTGCCTTATTCCTCACCACAAGACCATTTTCATCTTGCTTGTTGCGGTAGATCCACTTTGTGCCAATGATATTATGCTTGCGAGGATCTGGACGTTTGACCAGTTCCCACACGTTGTTGAGCTCGAACTGATGTAATTCTTCTTGCATGGCCTGAATCCACTCCGGCTCGAAATGCTTCATCTACCTTAGTGGGCTCTGTGATAGAGACAAAAGCATAGTGCCCACAAAAGTTAGATAAGTGTGAAGCTTTGAGCGAGTGAGAGGACTGGCGCTTCAATGTCATCGATGATCTTGTCAACTTGCACTTCTTTTGCAACGCGAGGATGAGCTGGTTGTCTTGAGGAATTTGATCATTTTCCTCGGCACCATTTTCTTGACATTATCTTGGTGCATCAGCTCGGCGTTCTTGGCGTCTGAGAATGAATTCTTCAGCAGTTTCTTGATGGGAATGACATCCTCGGTTGCCTTGAACTGATAGAATCCTCGGTGCTGGTTAATCTAACACGAAGGTAGGTGCTCTCTTTGCGAGCCATTAGTTTCATCGAACCGCACATCTCTGATGTCAACAATCTTGTGAAGTGCGATGTTGAAGACTCTGTAGGTGTCTGAGTCCTTTCCGTAACCAAGCATAAAACCTTCATGTGCTTTCGGTGCAAATTTAGAGGTGTGGTGAGGATCTCTAATCCAGCATTTAGCACGAAGACTTTGAAATAACTTACATTGGGTTTCTTGTCGTAAGGAGTTCATAGGCAGTCTTTTGAAGAATTTGTGAAGATATACTCTGTTGATGATGTGGCACGCAGTGTCAATTGCTTCAATCCGAAGCGACTAGGCGTTTTGTATTCATCAAGCATAGTCGAGCCATCTCAACAAGAGTTCTGTTCTTGCGCTCCACGACGCCATTTCTTTGAGGAGTATAAGGAGCAGATAACTCATGAGTAATACCAAGTTCATCAAGATAATCCTCAAGTCCGAATTCTTGAACTCGGTTCCATTGTCACTCTGATGTGCTTGATCTTCACACCAAAGTTGGTTGAAGCCCTCGAGGAAAATCGTTTGAAGATTTCCTGCACTTGATTTTTGTAAGTAACAATGTGTACCCATGTGTAGCGAGTAATCATCAACAATAACAAAGCCATAAAGAGATGCATCATTAGTGATAGCTGAGTAATGATTGGGACCAAAGAGGTCCATGTGAAGCAATTCGAAGGGACGAGTAGTGGTCATGATAGTCTTATTTGGATGCTTGGCCTTGGTCATTTTCCAGCTTCACGAGGCTCCGCATAAGTGATCCTTGAGGAATTTGACATTCTCAATGCCAATGACATGCTTCTTCTTCGCATGCGTGTGCAAATTCCTCATGCCTGTGACCAAGTCGTCGATGCCATAGCCAATATACGAAGCTTTTGCAAGTAGGCACACGGCTGGTTGTGGACTGTAGAGAAGTCAACAATATACAAGTCTCCTCTCCTAAAGCCTTGAAGACTTTGGAATTGTCACTTCCATAATCACAACACAACGATACTTGCCAAAGATAACTACCATATCAAGATCACAAAGCATTGAGGCCGACATGAGGTTATATCCTAAAGACTCAACAAGCATGACTTTGTCCATGTGCATGTCCTTAGAGATAGCAACCTTACCAAGTCCCAATACGACTTTTGCCTTTGTCGGCCAAAGATGATATGCTTGGATGTGGCGGTGATAAGGAGCATCCATCAATAGATTCTTGTCACCAATCATGTGATTTGTACATCCACTATCGAGAACCCACTCGGTGGCTTTGGGTTGATCATCCTGCGGATGAATTAGTACAACTTACGATCTCATATACTTCATCGGTGAAGAATATGATATCAAGTTCATCGAGATGAATTTCATCGATCGTATCAATCGAGATAAGCGGTATGAGGGCGTGTGAAATGAAAGTTCATTTCATCATGATTAGCTGCGTCCTTTCGAGCATTTTGTCGGGCCCCAAAGAAATTCTTGAGACGTTGAGGCACGTCCGGAGACTGACCCTGCAGAAGAGATTAGTTCTTTTCTTCACCACCCACATCTGAAGGGGTGGCAAAGAGTTCATCATTCTGCGAGCACCATATGAGAATGGTGGCATAGAGGCCAAACCATTTCGTTTCACATAAGAGGGGTTAGGGTAAGCATATGAATAAGCGAGAGAAATTCTTGAGGACTTATGAACATATTGGTTTGAAGAATAATGCACATATTCATAGCCCTTAGCTCTACCTGCGAAACAGAGTTGTTAGCACGATGATAATCATATGAGGACTTTGATCCTTTTGAGGAATTTGATCCACGTGAGAATTTGGTCCGTATGAGGACTTGGATCCATATGAAGAATTTTGTCCATATGAAGAATTTGATCTGGGGTTCCTTTTCTTCCTTTGGTGGTGTCATGAGGACATTCACGAAGATTTTCAAGGCACTTCTTGGGAACCCAGATTTTCTTCATAGGGGAACCGTTCTGCGATTAGTGCCAACATATCTAGCAAATACTTCACCATTCTGATTTTTGAACAGTTTATAGTTTGAGTCAAATGACTCATCAATGAATGAGGAAATTCACATGTAAAACCAGATAAGGTAGATGGATCAATGGAGGTCCCTTTGCAGCAACCCATGAGGTTTTGGGATCTTGCTCGGGCTTCGATCGTTCCATCGACATTGAGTTTCCTCTCAAAGGCAATACCCTCTTTCCTAGGGTTCTGTTGAGGATCTGCTTTTAAGCACATCACAAAGAGTCGATGCCCTTTGAGGCTTTTGTACATGCTCTGTCATGTACAATTCCTTCGATCTGCATCGTCGGTGATACTAGCAATGTCCTCGGATGAGGAATTAGTGATAGCAGAGGCAGGTGAAGAATTTGTAGCAGTTGAAGCATTTGAACATTCAGTGAAGAATTAGCGATTCACGTTCAATGCACTTTAAGCATGGAGGAACAAATTCTTCTTGAGAAGCGCTGATTTGTTGAGCAAGTAATGAATCGCGCTCCTACGAAGATCTTCATAACTCGCTCTTAGCTTCTCAAGATCTTGCTTTCTTTGAAGAAATTCATAAGAAAGTTTCTCATGATCGAGATAAGAGAGTGTTATGATGACCTTGAAGGCTGTCAAGCCTAGGCTGAACTTTCTCAAGATTTTCGATCGGGGCTTGAGTGCGATCCATTTCTTCACCTAACATATCATCACTCTTATCTAGCATGTTTTGAACCTTTTCAAAAGCCCTTTGTTGTTTTATAGCAATCTTAGCAAGTTTAGAGTAGCTGGGCTTGAGATCCTCATCGATTCATTTTCACTAGATTCAGAGGGGTGAAATTGAGTACCTTAGCACCTTTTGCCATGAAGCAATAGGTGGGGCGTAGTCATCATTTTCCTCATCGGGTTTGTCGGTAGTCGGTTTCTTGATGTTGAAGATGGACTTGCTAACATAAGCGATAGCAAGAGCCGACTAGCCACACAGATTCGGATTCTTGATTCCTCCTCTTCCTCATTTTCCTCGATTCAGCTTGAGTCCATTTCCTTGCCAATGAATGCCCGAGCCTTTTTGGAGCTGCTCTTCTTGTGAGAAGAAGATTTTGAGGATTTTGATGATGAAGATTTTGATGATTTCTTCTTCTTCTTCATGTCATTAGAACTGTAATCCTTGTGCTTCTTCTTCCTTAATTCCTTTTCCCACTGAGGACAATCTTGGATGTAGTGACCAGGTTTCTTGCATTTATGGCAAAGTCTTCTCTTATAGTCACTAGATGAGGAATCACTGCTTCTTGAGGATTTTCCAAAGCGACCACGTCTTGTGAATTTCTGGAATTTCTTCACGAGCGGTGCTAGCTCTGGCCAAATTCTTGAGGATCTCCAAGGCTACTACGAGTCTTCACTCTCGATTCGGACACAGCCTTGGCCTTGAGGCACGTGTTTTCCATAGCCGAACCATAGAGATCTCTCTTTTGACAAGTGGAACTCGTGAGTATTTAGCCTTCGAGGATATCGGCGGGATCAAGAGACTTGTAATCAGCTTGTTCTTGTATCATCGGTGCGAGTATCAAATGAGGAATCAAGCGATCTTAGCAATTTCTTCACCACCTCATGGTCGGTGATGTCGGTGGCACCAGTGCTTGAAGCTCATTTGAGATGTCGGTGAAGCGATCGAAGGTTTGTTGAACATTTTAGTTGTCGAGTCTTTTGAAGCGGTTGAAGAGATTCAAAGAACATCAACTCGAGAGTCACGCTGAGTTGAAACACCTTCATTTACTTTGGACAGCCTGTCCCGGATGAGTTTGGCAGATTCCAAAGCACTCACTCTTCCATATTGACCTTTGCTCGGATGGCCACATATGATATTCTTCGCTTGAGAATCGAGTTGCTTGAATCTCTTCACATCAGCATCATTCGGAGAGGGTGTGGTGAGGAAACACCTTTTGTCACAACATACCGAGATCGTTGTCAATTGCTTCAAGATGCATTAGCATTTTGTTCTTCGATGAGGGTAGTCCGTCCCATCGAAGGTAGGACACCTGCCGAGACCTTGATCATACTGCGGTCGACATAACTAAAACTCCGGTGGTTAAACCAAAATCACACGAACAAGGAGTACCTTGCTCGATACCAATTGAAAGTCGTTATATCGACTAGAGGGGGTGAATAGGCGATTTTAGATAATTTACAAATTCTTCACCGAGGAATTTGCTGGTGAGAAATTCCTTAGCGAAGAAATACATGCAGCGGAATAAGTACTCGAAGTAAGCATAACAGATTACAAGCATAGTCATCATGATGAAATGAAGACAATCACAGTCTGAAAGCGTAATCACGGGATAACACAAGATGAAGACAAACGGTGAAGAAATTGAACTGAGGAAATTGAGAAAGTCTTGATCAAAGTCTTCAAACACAGATATGAACAAACACTCAACACAATAATGAGGAAATGAAAGGGTTGAGGAAATAGAACCAGTTAGGTTGGTGAAGACAATGATTTGGTAGACCAGTTCAAGCTGCTGTCTCGGTTATGCGTCTGTTGGAGCGGTGAGTATTTAAACTCGAGGACACGCAGTCCGGACACCCGATCCTTGAGCACGCAGCTCAGGACACCAAGTCCTCACCGTATTCTCCTTGAACTAAGGTCACGCAGACCTCGTCCAATCACTCGTGGTAAGTCTTGAGCGACTTCCAAACCTTCACATACTTGGTCACTCGGCGATCCACAATTCCTCTTGGATGCTCTAGACCTTGGCGCCTAACCG